>CM076569.1:856473706-857073706 GCA_034641835.2 Pinus albicaulis | reverse complement strand
TTTTTTGTAGCTCAAGACCTTTATTTTGTTTTCTGTGATTTTCTGAATTAGCAGACAGTTTTGGTGATTTTTCTTTCCCTTTATCTTTTTTTAGGGCTGCCACTATGTTTGCTGATGTTTCATTTTCTAATCCTTGCTCATTAGGAATCTCATCATTGTAAAAAATGAATGAGTCAAGGTTAGTATGTATAGAATAAAGAGGGGAGTTTTCTGGTCTTTCTTGGCTACTCACCATGTATTTCATGTGTGTTTCCCTATAAAGTCTTCTAGGTTGACTGAAGACAAGGATGGTGGCATAAGTCATATCCATTTGCATCGTGCCTTGCAACTTAGCACCCCAAGATCTTGAAAGAAGCATGCCATATTTGGGGGGTATATCAGCCACAACAATGTCCATCACTAAGCTTTTGGCTAGGATTTGTGCTAAATTGACACAAAGATCCTTTATTAGGTCTAGGCATTTGACTCTGCTAGAATCAAAGGAGTATAAATATTTATAAGGCCTGGTTACCTCAATGCCTAATCTCTCCATTATCACTTTTGGAATAAGGTTATGTGATGCTCCTGAATCAAGCATGGCATTGTGCAAAATTTTATCATGGATGTTTAAGCTGACATAAAATGGAGGAACTCCACCTTATTGAAATTTCTCTTCAATTTTTGGTCCAAACAGAAGCTTAGGTTTGTCATCATTTATGTTAACGGAGTCATTGTGATCTCCTATGTTCAAAGATTTTAACAATTGGGACCTATATACATATTGAGTGGCTAACTCAGGGAGAGCGATAGAGATTTTTATCTTGGCAATTTCACTCTCTATGCTGAAAGGAGTTTGAGTTTTGGAAAAGTTTAATTTAGCCTTTTTAGTCACTGTTTTCTTAGCAAAATCAGCTTGATAGTCTCTGTTATTTACAACAGTTAAAATGGTTTTTTCAGGAGCATTAGCAGAGGTGCTAATGCTACTAGCGTCACCACTATGTTTGTCATGAATTTGGGTGTTATTTCCCTTGTTTTTATCAGAATCTTTAGCCACTATGTTTTTTCTTTTAGCTGTCTTTTTGGAAGTATTTACAGGGCAGTTTTTAACAGAATTTTCAGAGATCTTCTTCTTGGAAGTGTCTTGGTTCTTTCTACTTCTCAAGTCATATTGTTTGTTCACTTACATTATGGAATTTTCAAAGCCTAGTTTGTAATCTTCTGATTCTAGGCCTTCTTTGTAGGTTTTAACCCTGAACAGAAATATCTACACACGATTCTTATAACAGAAAATAAACAATAGCAAGAGCATAAAACAGATAAACACAGAGATTTTCCCCTGGATCCCAAATCGGGACGACCAGCTTGATTTTTCATTATATTCCTTTTGGTGTTACAACATATATACATCACGGAGCATACATAAACCCCAATCCATTAACCTCAGATTAAAACATAACGTAGTTCCTTGACCGGATCTACAAAAGTAAAAGTGAAAACCCGCCGAACCCCAAAACCCATGTGCAAGACCAGATGAGAAGACGGGTGGATCACTTTATGAGTGGGTGCTTTAAAAAACAAATCCCAGGCCGGGGCGGCCGCCCCGAGCCCCAGCAGTAGGAAGCGCCCGCCCTAAGCAGCCTTTGACTACGCCGTGTGACATACGACACGTAGGAATGACCACAGTGGAAAAGATAACACATGCACCATTCTTCCTCACCGGTATGTGTATGACTTGCTATCTTCTTGATGGAAGAAAACAACCTCCTTATTATTACTCAACATGTTTATATGATTTCCCTTTGTTTCTTCAATCACTCTGTCATCACTTGACCTCATTCTCTTGAAAGGAGTACGACTTGTTGATGAGGCCTCATTTGTATCTCTAATTGAGGGTTTCCTTCTAAAGTTCTGATTTTGATTTGATTTTTGTTTTGAGAGATGTTTGAGTTGCTGCTTTTTAGAATATGATATCTCATTCCTTGTTTATTATTTCCATCATCATCTCCATGGTTGTAGTAGATTGCAGAATTTTGGAGATGGAGTGTGAAGGTCAGGTCACATCTTCCATAGATGACATGCATATGCAGCACCAATATAGCCCTTCTAGCATTAAGGTTAGCTTCTACACCTACTACCCCTTTCTGCATGTCCTCTAATGTGAGGGGTTCTCTCTCCCTTAATTGATAACACATGTCTGGGTAAAATCCTTTCAGAAACATTATTAAGGCTAAGCCTTGTGGGTGTTTCATTTGTGGAGGGAGTGCATTATAAACACTATTTAATCTAGTGCAATAATCTTGGACACTCTCTCCAGCATTTCTTTAAGATCATTGTATTCTGATAGGATTTGAAGGGGATTTCTTTTGACTTCCCATTTGTTTAGGAATAATTGATGGAAAGTAGTGTGGTCATTGATACTGTTAGGGGTTAAGCCTTTGAACCATTTTCTTACTTCTCCCCCTAAACTTTGAGCAAACATCTTAAGTTTTATAGTTTCATCATCTATTTCTTGTCTGTCAAAATAATCATTCATTCTATCCACATGTTGTTGAGCTGTAGTAGAACTACTAGCATCATATAATGGAATCTTGGACTGATAGTACGGTGGCAGAATAGGTAAAGGTAAAGGAAGGACTAGAGGAGAATACCATGTTGCTATAATATGATGTTGTGGGAGAAATGGAAGATTTACAAGTGTAGGAAGGCGATGAAGTGGAGTGATTTAAATAGTGGATGTATGAGTGGGTGTGATAGAAGTACTTGGATCAGCAAGAGACTGTTGAGCAGATTTGGGATGCGAGAAACCAAAGTTATGAATCAAATGAATATCAGGTGGAGTGGATGGGGAGGTTTCTCTACTGCTATTATGTTGTGAATTTTCAGGCTCAAAGTCTATCTGATCTATACCACTAAGTGACTTGGTTCTATATGGGTTTCTTATGAAAGGTAAGTCCACTTGGGTATCTTGTAGAGCTGTGATATTTTCAGGGACAAAATTTTCTCTGTGAATTGGTGTGACAATAGTTGGGTTTTTGGATGTAGGAGATTTCCTAAGGATACTTTTTGGGTTGTCAACTATTTCAGGAGGATTCGGGTCAGGATGGGATCTAGTATGGATTCTTTTGGAAGCCAGGATTTAGACCCAAAGATAAGAACAATTTAGCCAAGTATGACGGTCTTTGAAGGAAAAATAATCTATGCAAGAAAAATTAATCCAAAAAGTTCTCTTAACTGGGTCTAATTATGTTTTTATGATGAAATAAGTTTCCTAGTGGAGTCTATGGAAAATCAAGGGGAATCCGTAGGCATACTAAAAACTAGTGGAGTCACCAGGTGGAAGATTTTTAATTTTTTTCTAGGACTGATTGTTATCCACCATCAACAATCAGGAACCAATCTTGGTGGACACTTGATTCATGTTAGGAATGGGATTTTCTGAGTTGTGAAGTTATCTATTACTCAGTATTTCCCTAGTATGGTCACCACTATGTTGGATCCCCGTGATTTACAAGATTGGAAAGAATAAACGCTGCAGGGGGCCACATCAGAACCACTTTGGAATCCTAGGACCTAGCCTTCCTAGATTCAGGGAGGGATCTCTCTATTAAGTGTTTTCAAAGGATATATATTTATAATTTGTTTATGATATTAGGCTAGTTATGAATCTCATATAACTTGTTTGTTTGGTTGGGATGGATATCATTAACTGAAGAGGTCATTTGAAGGGTGAAGGTGAGAGCAGATTGAAGAATGTTTCAGCTAAAAATATAGGTCATTAAACAGTTTCAACCCATTGAGATATGGAGTCACAAAAGGATTTAATTGTACAAAAATTATTCAAGAGTTTCCATCGGGAAAGTCATCTATATCAAAGGATATTTTAGATTGAATTGTGATATGAAACATTAAAATTTTGTGAAAGAATTAAAGCTTAAACCAATTAAGAATCTAAATTCACTAAGACAAGAAAAGTCTTTCAAAGTAACTGTTTGAAGCAAGCCAAAGGACGGGGTAGACCATAGACTTATTTGGACAAACTTTTGTTAAAGCAAACTTTTCAGACAACAATCCAGTAATCCTAAGACTACTTTCAGAAAGGAGAAAACATATAAGAGAACAAGGAAAATAACCTAATATCAGAAAGAAATTGTGAATCTAGCCTGCTTTTGGCATACTCTCAAGGGATCTTTCAAAGCAACTGTTAAAGACTAGCCAGAGGACAAGGAAAATCATAGACTTCTCTCGGTTAACTCTACTTAGAATACTTTGAAAAGAACATTAAAAAAAAATATCTCAAGTTGTACTCAAAACGACATGGGCTCACCAACATTCCTTCCTGGTTATACTCTATTGAATCATTCTTAAAACAACAAAATGGATAAACCTAGAGGGAAATTAAGAATCCTCTAAACATACCTTAGCAGAAGAAAACATAAAGATAAAGCTTTCAGGCAGAAATAGGGTACTTTTCAATAAATCCTATTCTAAATTTTCTGTTCTTTATTAGAGAAAATGGACAGCATGTAAAACATAAGAAAAGACAAAAACGGTGAGGGATAACACCACCATTAACATAGAATAGGATCCCATGAATCAGCTTGTATTATTGATGTTCAAACCAATTAAAATCTCCAAGTCCAACAGGTCTTTACAATCCAAAACTTCTCTTCTCAGCCTAGTGTTCTTCAACTACTCAACAACACTTCAACAACTTCAACAACTATCTTACACCTCAATGACAATCCAACCAACAACAACAATGAACTCCTCATATAGTATTTATAGGTAAATGAGGAGGTGGAGTGAAAAAGGGGGTCTCTAATGGTTCATAAATGACAGAGTAAATGTTTTTGACCTTTGATACCATGCAAGGCCCAAGGCAAAAATGTATTTAAGTCTAACTCTGTGTTTTATTAACTTTTGAGCTACTTGGTTGCTTTTGTATAATTTTAGGCTGTTTAGGTATTCTTGTAATAACTTCTGAGCTACCATTTGGAAATATCTCTGAATTGGAGTAACTTCATGTGTCTTTTTGAGGCAAATTAGGCCTTTAGGTGGCATTTTGATTCTTTTGGAGGAGTAATGGCTTCAGTGTTTTTTCATTCGAAGCCTTCTTCTGGTGATCTGTCTGATTATTTTCTTTTGAACTCTGATTTGGCCTCTGATTTGGCTTTAGGCCTTCTTTATCACCTTCTACTTTTGTCATTTTGATGACTGTTTTAACTTTTATTTACTTGTATTTAAACTGTGTCTTTATCATTAATCTGCTAGTTAAGGGTTTTAATCTTCGGGCTTTATTCCTTAACCTCAAATCTTCACTGTCTTCTTTTGTTTTGTGTACAGGCATTCCTTTTGCTGCACTTGGAGGGTTTTATGAATGCATCAATGGACATGAAGCATCGATTGGAGCTTTGAATCGAACCTTTATCCCTTTCTTTATGTATTTTGTCCTTGGATCGTCATCCAAAGACAGAAATCCCCTTAGATTGGCTTTGTGATGGCCTGTACACTATAGGCCGCCATTAAAACCTACGAGCAGACCAAAACATTAATAAAACCTGAAATTTTTTGGCTAACTACATTCTGAGGCTCAAGGGAGGCAGAGGAGCGATGCAGGGGAGGAATAGTGTGCAGAGGGAGGGGTTCCACAAGCAGAATGGTGGTTTATTTGAATATTGGCGCGATTTGCTAGAAGGCGGTTTTGCGGCAATACTGGGGTGGTATTCGCGCAGAGGTTGGGTGGTAAATGGTTTTGAGTGAATCAAACGCGATTCCACTCAGAGGATGACACCTGTACCCAAAAAACCATTTTATTTCGCATTGAAATTGGCGATTAAACTCTTGTTGGAAAATGCACGCGATATCGGTTAGGAGTTGTTAGATCTGGGGGAGCCAGATCAACAGTGTGGGTTGATCCTGGTTGGAAAAGGTGCGTAGCAGAGGGGAATAGTGGAGGCCAGGTGGTGGGTGGAGAATGGGTCAGCCCTTTTGTCAGGAGGTGGAAAGGTGGGAGGCACGATGATCGTCAGATCGAGATGATCGATGGTGGAGATCGCTTCGTGAAGAAAAACGGATGGGGGAGGGGTAAGAAAATAGTAAAGGGGGCTTAAGGAAAGGGGAAGGTGTGGTCCCGTGGAGAAGAAAGGGACCGGGGCCAAGACAAAAAGGGGTTGAGGGAATAGCATGGAGAAATGAAAAATAGAGGAAGGGGGCTAGAGGTGAGGCGAGGGAGATAGTCCCATGAGGACAAGGGAGGACTAGGAGCTAGGGTAAAAAGGGTTAGGGGGTTAGCGCTTGGCTACGGGCGTTGGGTTTGATGAGAAAGGAGCAGAATTTTTAAGCCCTCAAGGGCTTAAGGCCATTTTTAATAAAAGGGTCGAAAAGGTCTAAAAAAGTGGGTTTTTAGACTTTTTAAAGGTTCCAATAGGATAAAAAGGGTAGTTTAAACCATATAAAAGATATTTTTTTATGATTTAAAGGGTTTTTATCGGAAAATGAGGATAAATGAGGGAGAAAGGGGATTTTTAGGGGAATGAGATGATGAGTTAGGATAAGTGAAAAATGAGTGAAAAATGGGTGAAATGAGTTTATGGAATGATGGAAAATAGCTTTTAAAAATAGTCTCTTTTTGTCTTGGCAGGGTAACTTCAGAGGCTTTGAGTGAAGATTTCAATGGAGTGATTCTCTTGAAAATAATGAACACAGGGGAATTTCAAGAACTCACATATTTTCACAAAATTTGTTTCTTGAAAGCTAAGGAACCTATTTTAGCCATCATGAGATATAACAGAATTTATAGATGGCTAACACATAGGTCCTCACTTGAACAAAATAATTTGATGATGCTTTTTGATAGGTGTTTAACTGATGAAGTCTCTATTTCGTGTAGGTTCCTTTAGTATTTTATCTGCTACTATTGGATTGGGTTAGTGACCTTGGAGCTTCCTCTCAAGGATGGTATGGCTTTTTCAAATATCAAGTATGGCCTCTTAATGTTTAAGGGTGGCCAAATCTTCATTCTGGAACATGAAAAGTCCTTTGCTTCTGGTTTTGTTGGATTTGTGCAGGATGCTACAAGATTGGTTTCTTTCTCATAGAAGTCACATAACACATTCCAAAACCATAACTATATTCATGAAATTTACCCATTGGCTTGGATAATTCATCGTGAAATAGACAGGGATGGGAGCTATGATGGTGGTAAGAACTTGTGAAGAAAGGGGTGAAAGCAGAGTATTTGTATGGACATAGGTAGAATTTTGCGAAGGAAATTTGTTAAATAGAGTGGGTTAGAGGTTTAGGAGGCTTGATGAACCTATCCTAAAATTTTCCAAAGGAAAACATGAGTTTTGACCCCTTTCCCTAAGCATATCTCAATCCTATAACACTTCTGGTCAATCCTATAGTAGTTTAGGGAAATATTGTAGCACTGTAGGATCGAGGCAGAATAAAGTGTAATTTATTGCTTGGTGATGAAGGTATGTGGGGAGAGGGGTGACATGATGGAGGAAATACGGGGGCTAGGTTTGGATATGGAGAAATGGGATGTGGACTCTTTTCCTTCAACTACATTGATTTTGACTATGGGTGACATGATGGAGGAAATACAGGGGCTAGGTTGGGAGATGGAGAAATGGGACGTGGACTCTTTTCCTTCAACTGCAGTCATTTTGACTATCTAGAATCCCGAAAAATAAAAGTGTTAGCAAAACTGAAGTACGGATTGCTTTACCTCTGTGTGCTCCCCCCTCTCTTCTCTTTTTCTTTCTCTCTCTTTTTTTTTTTGAGACCTGTAGGTTGCATCCCAATATGTTTTCAATGTACATTCCTACTCCGAGTGCCTCGAAGGAGGTTTTCACCTAGGGATATTTTTATTCTTTCATTTTATCTATCTTGGGATGCCTCAGGGAGGTTTTCAACACTAGAGTTGGCCTTAGGTTCGTCACGGAGGTTTTCAAATTGGATTTTTTTTTTTGTTTTTTTGTTTTATGATCAAAGGCTAGTTAACCGAGGGTTGTGAGGCCCCCAATCACATTTATATCGTTTCTCACTGGACTATTAAACTCCTCTTTTGACAGAGTCTTCTCGTAAAAGTTCAACTGATAGCCATTAACAAGCAGTAAAATACCTTCCTCATCAATTGTTTTGATTTGGACATACCTATTCTCATAACATTTTTCCACTAGATAGGGGCCCAACCACCTTGTTATAAATTTACCCTTGAAATATTTGAATCTTGAAACATATAGAAGGGCCCAATCACCCTCTTAGAAGGATATCTCCTTGATGTGCTTGTCATGCCAAACCTTCCTCTACAGTTGGACTACCTCAGTGTGCATGAGAGCCTACAATCTTAGCTCATCCAAACCATTAAGCTAGAGCAGCCTTTCCTGCTGTGTTGTAGTTATGTCTAAGTATAACTGAGTTTCAATCCTTAGGGTATTATATTCAAACTAAATGGACAAAAGGAAGTTATTTCCATAGACCAACTCGAATGGGGTAAATCTAGTGGTGGTTTTCTTGGTGGTGTTGTATGCCCAAGTGACCTCTACAAGTATGTTTTCCTAATACCTTCTACTACTACTAACAACATTTGTCAAAATTTTCTCCAAGGCTCTTTTCGTGACCTCCAATTTCCCATTTCCCTGAGGGTGATATGCGGTGGATTTCCCATGCTTGATATGTGGCTGATCCATGATGTCTTCAATCAGATTTGAGGTGCAATGTATCCCTTGATCAGTGACCAAATACATTGGAAGACAAAAATTGTATAATATGTTATCCCTTAGAAATTCAACCACCTTCTGCTTAGTTGCCTCCTTCACTTCCTTCGCTTCAACCCATTTATTTAGGTAATCGGTGCACACAATGATGTGCCTCTTCTATTATGATGGGGGATCAATAGGCCAATGAAGTTGATGTCCCATTTCTCAAATGTCTCCAAAGTCACTTGAGGTTGTAGTGGAATTTAATCCTTGGGTGTGGGCTTTCCCATCATTTGGCACTAATCACATCTGGTGATGTACCTTCTTTCATCTTGATGTAGAGTAGGGTAATAGTAACCAACTTTTATAAATTTGAAGGATGTCATCATATCAGCAAAGTGGCCCCTATAGGGTCCGTCATGGCATGCTAAGAGGATTTCAAAGACCTCCTCTTCCCTTAAAAATCTTCTCAAAATATGATCTGGCCCCAACTTGAAAATATCCCCCCCAATCCAAGTGAAAGGGACATTCTTTTTAACAATGTTACTCCTCCCTGGAGGATATATTAGGAGGGAACCTCCCAAAAATCGAGTGATTTTCTATATCAGAAAAAAGGAGATAATAATGATATGGAAAAGAGGTGTTCATATGGAAGCTAATCATCTACCATCTCCTTATTTCCTAGAGGAAAGGTTAGTATTGACAAGAAATATGCAACCATGTTAGCACTCCACCGGTTCTTTGAAGGCTAAAAAGGAGACTGACAAAGGTAACCATAGACCACTTTGACCTAGCATCTAGCCCTACCGGGATGAGAGGGTTCTCTCAATGAGATCACAACAAAAGATTGAATGTGACATGAAATATATTAGGATAGATATGATAGGCTCATGTAAGTTTTGAGAAATTTAGGGTTTGATGCTGGATCAGGGATGAAACCATGTAGCTAGGTCTAGGTATCAAAGGGCTTACAACTGCAAAAATATAAAGGAGAAAGGTAGAAGTGGATCTATGCTGGATTTAGGGTTTTTAGGGTATGGTGTTGAGTCTGAAAGAGTATAAGGATTTAATGAGCATGTTCAGTCATGAATTCATTAAACTGGAAGCAATAAACACAAGATGACATTTCCATATAAACAAAGCTAAATCAATGGAATTCTGCCTATGAAATGTAAGGAAAGCCACTAAAGATACAATATTATGAAAGAGGAGATATATATCATTCAATAAAGACTACAACAGAGAAGATACATGATCAGAAACTCACTACACATGAATTCCAAGATAATAGTTGTAACTACATCCTTTAATGTCTAAATATGAAGTGAAAGTACAAGCTACAATAGTCATAATCCTCTGATATCCAGACATTCAAATGACTCAGAAAATGATATATAGACCAAAACCTCCCCCCTCTCTCAGGGGTCGAATTACCTCCAAGAAAAACTAAATTCATGCACTTTAATATCCCAAAATGGAATAATGCATTGGTACACAAACACAATATTTGTAACATAGAAAATGTACATATAAAATTATGATAAAAAAATATATACACATAATAGATTAGCCCTCTTATTCATTGGATATGATTCAGTTACGACAATGTACACAAATAAAGGTACTCTAGCCAAAGAGATGGCCTAGAATGACCCTAAAAGCATGCTACAACAAGCACTGCATAACTGGAGAGTTGCAGGAAGAAATATTGCACTGTCCCTTTAGTAGATAATGAACATGTGACTGCTGGATGAAAGGTAAATGTAGATCTATGGAGCTCAGGAGCTCTAATGATGCTAAAATTCAAGATCTGGGCTCTATGATGGCAAGCCAATATAACCCAGAAAGGAAATTCCACATCTATGAGCTTGGAAATTTACCTCTTGGGGTTTGATCCTTGGTCTGCTAGGTTATGCAGATCTAAAGCTAGATCTAATAATAAGATGGCTGCAATATGATGTACAACTAGATCTAATATTTGAGGGCTAATCCCTCCTTCAGATCTCAAAGCTAGAAGCTTGAGATCTCATCTCTTCTTCCTCCTCGTTCAAGTTGCAGCAATTGACTATGCAACTGCTGGAGAAGCTACACTGTGCAAGAGGGAGAGACTCAATTTGTGCTGAAATTTTCTGCAATAAGCTCTAGGCTGATGGAAATAGTTGTGGAAAAGTGAGGGGATGGTCCCTCACAGGATTCCTAGCTGAAATGCTAGAAACTTCCTTCCTCCTTTGGATCTACAATGATGGACTGCGCAATCCTTGATGGGATTGCTCCTGATAGGAGGTAAATAAAGTTTGGCCTGATGCCAAATCTGAAATGAGGCCCTGGTATTGCTTATCTTGAAGCCCAAGGTGACATGAATAATCCTACACCGGTTCCTCAGCTGAACTATTGAAGACAACCTTCTCCTCTCAAAGTGATCTTCAGAAATAACGCAATTTATAGATATGGATGTTCTACAGAGAGTAAGAACACTATGGAATGAATTCTTGATGATGAATGGTAGCTCAGAATAACCTTCCAAGAGTAGGCACACAAGTCCCCTATGGGTAAGGGTGGGATTCCCAGTCGGGAACACCCTGTGCTAAACAACACTGCAGACTTAGCTAAACAACATAAGAGTGCATGGAATGTCAATAGACAAATCCAGATCTAAACATATCAAAAATCATAAAACTAAAAGCATGACTTCTATGTTGCCTTAATCTCCATTATATAGTTTATGAGCCTTCCCATGCCTTGGCCCACCTCTAAACTGTGTTGTGCATGTGGACATAAGTCTCCATGTTTGACCGCGCTGTCTCTCCAAGTCCTCCATCATGTCTACATGCAATGTTCACCCTCTCCATCAAGTGTGCATTAATTGCACTACTTCCTCCATCACTTAATCATGAATGCTCTATTATCATACATTATATTCCCTCCATGATCTATCTCATTAATGAAACATGATCTCCACTCCTTTCACATTATTAGCTGCTCCACTACTCCATTATGTATATCTATGTCTAAATAATTCACATTCACACATCAATAGTGGATATTATTGATATTTGAGAATTACGGGTCCCTCCACCCTTTTATTTACTTAATTAATTACGAAAATAAAGAACTCTAATATTTCAAATATCATGTAAAAATTTAGGAATATTACAGTCCTCCTCGGAAAAATGTTGCTTTTCCTCAAGCGACTACAAAAGTAGATTCAAAATCCATCTATCCCCCTCTAAATGGCATCCAAATAAGGAAGGCCTCCCCATCTGCTACAATGTGTTATGCATGTTTGGCTCCAAAGTTGTCTCCCAAAAATTCATAAAGTGACCTCCAACTATGTGGTTAGATGTCCCTCATTCTCCAAGAAGTACCAAGTGACAACCATAAGCTATCCAACATCATCATCAATACATGAGATACATAAAATAAAGTGGTTCTTCTCACAAAGGAAAAGTCCCATCTCACAAAACATCTCTTTATCCCATGCTTTATGAAGTAGATTGAGCATTAAAATGCCCTCATCCTTAGCCCTGTTGGTTTTGTTGGATCCAAGCGTCATTCCAACATTATGAAAAATAAGAAATAGAGACATATGGGTAGACAAAAATGTGAAACCATATTCTCCCAATAGTAACCACTGGTATAAGGCCTCTTGCTGCCATCCTCCATCTCCACCCTACAAGATGGACAAGCCAAACTCCCCCAAGAGCAACCAAAGCAACAAAAGATCTTGCTACCTCTTTACCTCCTCATGTGCATCATGTAGTAAAACAATATTGATAGAAATTTGGAATGTCACATCAGCCAAATACAAACTAACACCATTAATACACATCATGAGAATATCATGCCAAGTTCTATACAATACAAAACACATAGACATAGGAGATGTCATGTGATGGCCAAACTCTTTTAGCAACAACCAAAGTAAACATGCCTTCTTTTGTTGCATTCTGTCTTTGATAAAAAAGGCATGAGTTAAAGATATATGAGCTATTGGGTGGTAACCATACTTACCCAAGAGCAGCTAGCGCAACCATGCCTCCTTCTTCATTACATGAGTTTTATTCAAGGCATGTATCAAAGAAATAGGATCCTTTGGGTAGTAACCAAACTCACCCAAGAGAAACTAGCATAACCAAGCTTCTTGCTAGCCCATGTCGTATATTTGCAGGTGGTCATGCAACCCTTTTCTTATCATCCTCACCCGCTCATCCTAATGTGGATGATGAATGATGTTATGCATAAACATGGTATCCTCCCTTTGTAGAATACCATCCTCCTCAAACTGATGAAGAACTTTGCACTCCATGATATGTTGAAGTGCACCTTTAATGAGACCTCTCCATGAGATCTTCTTCTCATCAATGGCCCTCCAAAACCAATAAGGTTTTGGATCTGCTACAAGTAGAAGTTTCTCTTTGAGCCATGAGATGCTCATTGAGAAAGAGTCATCTTGAAAGGGGAAAATATTTCCCATATAAATATGCTACCATCTATCATATTCTTCTCCATTGCGTCATGAATGAAGCTGCCATTTGATTGCTCCCATAAGGAATGGTTCCTCTTCTTCTCACCGCTATTAATTAACAATGTTGTAGATCTGCAAGGTGATGCATGTGCTATCTCAAAGCAAGGCACAATGCTGAAGTCATAGCCAACCATTATACATAGTATCATACTCATCCCATTTTCAAAAATTCCACATCTCAACTCAAAGGGTTGAATGTAGTTCATCAATGAAAAACTAGGATGGTTCTTCCTTCCTTCCTTGATTAGATCAAGGGTCCTTTGCACAGTGATATGATGCTGCTCCAAATTAGCATGTTCTTCTAATCCTTGGTCATGCATTAGCCCTGATGGCATGGCCCCATAGGTTTCAATAAGAGGTACTGAAACAATATGAGATGAAAATTGATGCATAAATTGGATCAAATAATACTCAGAAACATCTTGCAAGAACACAAGAGTTTCCTCTCCTGGTGCAATGATCTCTCCAGCTACTCGTACGAGTGATTTCTGATATTCTATCAATGTACCAGTACTGGAATCTACCCTCCTCTTCCTCATGCATCTCTTGAATCATGCATGAGACTCTATATGTCAAGATCTTAAGAGTATCTTTCAAAGATGCAAGTGTATTTCCTCCGGATATAAGTACCTTTGTAGCTGGTAGTGAATGTAGTGACTCTTTGTCCAAAGTGACAAGAATGACATCCTCCTTTGTTTCCTTTGGAAGTGTCCCTTTGGGGCACATATCTAGTTTTCTCATATCAAACTTCTTTTTCAACTTGTGAAAGAAATCTGAATATTTAGTCACCTTTGCATGCTCCATGTGACCAAACCACCAATCATTAGCTTCACCATGATGAAGTGCTACAATCTGAACAACCTCTTTCTCAGCTACAGGATATAGCCTGAAAAATGCATCTAACTCTTTCCTCCAAGCCTTAACATTTCTTGAGGAAGATCCATCAAATGTAGGAAAATATAATCTATTGTGCCTCTTTCTTCTGTTGCTGCTATATGATCCTCTTTCCTCTTTGATTTCGAAGAATTGTTGGATAGTTAGATTCTCCTTGAATGCCCTAGACTGTGCTTTGTACTCTTCAAGATATAAAATAAGAGCCTCATGAGTCTTAGGTTCTCTTCTTCCTTCATTACTATACCATTTAGCTTCTTCAAATAAAGTGGGCATAGTAGATCTATGAGGAGATCTATGATTCTCTGGTCTTCTTTGTTGCTGATAAGAATTAGTGGGACATTATTCATCCTGAAACCTTCTTGAGGTTTCTCTTTGCCTTTATTTTATTGTTTCATTTATCTCCTTGGAGAGATCCTTCATAGCTCTAAATAAAGATGAGGCAAAAATTAATCCCTCCATTATAGTATATCTCTACTATCTTCTTTTCTTATGTTGTCAATAATGTCCACAAGATGGTCAAAGATCATGCTCTGATACCATTGTAATATCCGAAAATGGAATAATGCATTGATACGCAAACACAATATTTGTAACACATAAAATATAAATATAAAAGTATGATCAACACAAATATACACATAATAGATGAGCCCTTTTGTTCATTGGATATGATTTAGTTACAACAGTGTAGAAAATAAAGGTAATCTAGCCAAAGAGATGGCCTAGAATGACCCTGAAAGCATGCTACAACAAGCACTGTGTAACTGGAGAGTTGCAGGAAGCAATACTACACAGTCCCTTCAGCAGATAATGAAAATGTGACTACTAGATGAAAGGGAAATGTAGATATATGGAGCTCAGGAGCTCTGATGATGCCAAGATTCAATATTTGGGCTCTATGATGGCAAGCCAAGATAACCCAGAAAGGAAATTCCAGATCTATGAGATTGGAAATTTACCCTATTTGGGTTTGATCGCTGATCTTCTCGGTTATGCAGATGTGATCATAAGATGGCTGCAATATGATGTGCAAACATATCTAAACTTTGAGGGCTAATCCCTCCTTCATATCTCCAAGCTAGAAGCTTGAGATCTTGTCTCTTCTTCCTCCTCCTTCAAGTTGCAACAACTGAATATGAAACTGTTGGAGAAACTGCACTATGCAAGAGGGAGAGACTCAATTCCTGCTGAAATGTGCTACAATAAGTTCCAGGATTATGGAAACAGTGATGGAAAAGTGAGGAGATGGTCCCTCACAGGATTCCTCGCTGAAATTCTAGAAACTTCCTTCCTCCTTTGGATCTACAATTATGGACTGTGCAATCCTTGATGGGACTACTGCAGATAGGAGGTCAATAAATTTTGGCCTGATGTCAGATATGAAATGAGGCCCTGGGATTTCTGATATTGAAACCCAAGGTGACAGGAATAATCCTACACCGGTTCCTCAGTTGAACTATTGAAGACAACCTTCTTCTCTCAAACTGATCTTCATAAATAATGCAATTTATGAATATGGATGTTCTATAGAGAGTAATAACACTATGGCACCAATGCCTGATGATGAATGGAAGCTTAGAATAACCTTCCCATAGTAGGCACACAAGTCCCCCATGGGTAAGGGTGGGATTCACTCTCGGGAACACCCTGTGCTAAACAGCACTGCATACTTAGCTAAACAACATAGGAGTGCATGGAATGTCAAAAGACAACTCCAGACCTAAAGATATCACAAATAATAAAACTAAAAGCCTACCTTCTATGTTGCATTCATCACCTCTAAAATTTACTGTGCATGTGGACATAGGTCTCCATGTTTGACTGCACCATCTCTTCAAGTCCTCCATCATGTCTACATGCAATGTGCACCCTCTCCATCATGTTTGCATTAATTGCACTACTTCCTCCATCACTTCATCATGAATGATATATGATATTACATTAGATTCCCCCCATGATCTCAGTTGACTGCTTCAACCTCCATGATCTATCTCATTAATGAGACATGATCTCCACTCCTTTCACATTAGTAGCTGCTCCACTACTCCATTATGTAGATCTATGTCTAAATACTCCACATTCACACATCAAAAGTGGATCTTAATCATGTTTGAGGATTATAGGTCCCTCCACCATTTTATTTAATTAATTAATTATGAAAATTAATAATTCTAATATTCCAAATATCATGTGAAAATTTAGGAATATTACATGCACCTATTCAATGTCTACTACAAGCAAAGGAGGTTACCAAACTGACTTCCTCCTTTTTTGAACCACTTGAGCTAATTTCTCAAAGATTTTAATACATGATAAGACAATTCACTAAGTCAACTTGACCAAAATTAAATTTACTTTTGATCATTTACCCTATATCATTCACCTCTCAACTTTTTATCATAGTAAATTTACAAATTACAAAATTACAATGTAAATTCTGGAAATTTAGCAAGTTTTTTTGCAGATGCGTAGTGAGCTGCTAGAGGAGATTTTTGAGTGCCTAACTGAAGTCTAAATATGAAAATGAGAAATTTTATGGATAAATTGGAGATTTTTGTTGTCTTTAGCCTATTTAAGCATGAAAAATTACCTTTTCTAGGCTGATATATGCTCATTTTCACAAGACTGCTCCAGATGTGCAGCGTAATGTTCCTCTGCGCAGCAAAGTGTTCATGTTTGTAGCGTGCTTGGGAAAAGTGACTTTTGGAGGCCTTCCTGAGGTCCAAATAAATATATGAAGGTACCTTTATAAATATTAGAATTTTGGCTACACAATGGAGTCATCAAGTACTGTAAACGCCTTCTCCAAACCCCTGGAAAGCTACCTTGAAGTCAAGCTATCTAGAAGTGCATAAAACCTCTTGTGGAAATTGTATTTTTGGAATTTATCCAAAATAATAATACCTGTGTATATATTGACACATTTTTTTGTTCCTTGGTCTATTATGGAAAAAAAACTATTTCAATTTTGGAAAATTCAACTCTATTGGGTCAAAAACACATTTTGAAGAAAAATTGTTCATGTGTGCACTATAACCCTAGGCAACCCATAACTTGGAAATGTAAAGCTATGATTTCTTGGAGTTTGGAAATTCTTGAAAAATTAAGAGGACATAATATCATGTGTGTTGAGTGGTTCATATCTTGAAATTTTCCTCCCTTTTTGTAATGTCTCTTATCTCCCTCCATATGTACTTTGCAAGGGGAAAAACCTAATAGTGAAAAACATGGGAATGGAGAAATGTAGTAGGATGGAGGGGTTAGGGAAGGGAGATGGGAGTAGGAAAATTTAGGGAGGTGGAAAAGGGTCCTAGGAAACTTGAGGAAGTGAAATGGAGTGGAATGGGTAAGGGAATTGAGCTAGGGAAGTTTTACACATTCCTACCTAGGAGAACTGACCAAAATTGCATAATTAGTTTAGGGTTTAGGGTTTTGGGGCTTAGGAATTGGAAATGAGGGGATATGAAGGTTGTGGGAGATGGTATTGGGTGTAAGGGAGGGTTGAAAAATATGGGAATATGTTTTTACTTTGGAAAATGAAATGTGGTGACTAGGAGACGGATAAAACAATAAAAATTCTAGAGAAGGTATTAGCTTGAATCTTAGGAAAATTTGGTGCAAGGGCTGAGATGAATGGTATTACTTACTTATTTTAAGCTTGTAGAACCTTCCTTAATAGAAGAAACCTTTGGAAATAGTTGTGCTTCATCCTATTAGTCATCCATAATTTTCACTATCTGAAGATGACTAAGTATCGGTTCTGGATTTCTAGAAACAAAGTTCATGAACATTGTGAGTTCTAGAAATCTCGCTACCTTCATTATCCTTAAGATACTTTTTTTTACTATTTCATCATTCCATCATGTCAATGCTCTACTCACCCATACCAAAAGACCCATCATGGGCTCATATCATTCATTTTGTCCTTGTTGTGTCACCTTTGGCCGCAACCCTCTATTTTGTTTTGCCTAACTCCTCCATTGTCCATTTAGGGTTTTTAAGGGCATTTTTCTTGGTTTCATGACCTCCATGGTTAAAAATCAACAAGGCTTGTATCTTTCTGTTCTTACACCTCCCACTATCCTTAATATACCTTCACAAACATTTCCCATCACTCATTTCCCTCAAATTCATCATTTCTCTAAAAAAACCTAGTCTATGGCCAATTTTGACACTTTTTAAGACTAGGCCTGTGTTTTGCTCTTTTTGACCCCTTCCCCTCACTCAATTCTTGAAATTACACTTTCCCATACTCCCTAACATCTATCCCTATCCCCCAAAATTTACCCAAAAATTTATACAACCCTTAACCCCTTCATTCCACTCCCTCTGCAAGGTAGTCCTAAATCCCCACAACACACCCTATTTTCCTCTTCCAACTAAGCTAGGGTTTGATATGAAATTAAGGCACAAAAGAAAATGATTAATTTGATAGATCATTTCAGAAATAATACTTCCATACCAGCTCATAAACATCACGCCTCCATCATTTTACAATAATTCATTCCAAAAGACAAGCCATGTGTCATGCCTAGGGCCAATTTTGCTTCAAAATGTGTTTCTGACCAAATAGAGATGAAATTGAAAAATGTGAGAGATTTTTTTGTCCATCATAGGCACAAGAAGAAAAACCTCCTTTATTTTTTACACAGGTATCATGGTTTGGGAGAAATGTAAAAAATACAGGTGTCACAGGAGAATTTCTGCACTGCTGGAGCGACCTTGGGAAAATCAGGTTTTCTCACTGCTAGAGTATCCAAATGACTTTATTGATGAGTTAAATGACAACTAGACTTGAATATATTTTCAATGAGATATCATGAGCTCAAATTTGAATTTGGGAATGCATCCAAAAGTGGCCTGCACTAGCACTCTGCATTTATGCACCAACATTCAGCACTTTTTGACCAATGTTGGGAGAATCAGTTTTTGGACAGGTAAATGGACACCAAATGGAAAAAAAAAGAATTTTTGGAAATTAGACTCAACCATATTTTCAATGAGATATCATGAGATAAATTTGGAATTGAGGAAGGCATCCAAAAGTGGCTTGCACCAACACTTTATATTTCTGCACCAGCATTAAACACGTTTTGACCAGTGTTGGGAGAATCAGTTTTTGGACAGGTAAATGGACACCAACTGGAAAAAAAAAGTTTTAGAAATTAGACGCAACCAGATTTCCAATGAGCTATCATGAGCTCAATTTGGAATTGAGGAGGGCATCCAAAAGTGGCCTGCACTAGCACTCTACATTTCTGCACCAGCATTCAACAATTTTTGACCAGTGTTGGGAGAATCAATTTGTGGACAGGTAAATGGGCACCACCTGGAAAAAAAAAAAAAAATTTTAGAAATTAGAATCAACCAGATTTCCAACGAGCTATCACGGGCCAAATTACAACACCAGAAAGGCCTCCAAATGCCCGCTGCAAAAAGGCCTTTTTTCTGCACTGTGCTCCTTGAAAGTTCAAAATATCCTAACAGAGGTTCGAGTAGAAAAAACCTTGTGGTGTTCTCCTGTAGCCTCCTCTAGTGAATTTTAACACTGAGTGATGTGATCCTATAGGATCACGCTATGATCTGACATTTTGGCCCAACGTGTAGAGGGAGGGCCCGAAACAAACAACGTGCAACCGGAGGCAGTGCTGCGCTCCTGCCATTATTTTTCGAAACAAAGGGCTTGCCACCCAACAAATACCAGTGCTGCGCTCCTACCATTGTTTTTTGAAACAAACAGTCCATGCCTGAGCCACCCATTTCTGCATTTCTTCACAGGTGTGTAGCCTGCCCTGCATGCAGCCCGGCACGAGGCCACAGTCACAGTGCCCTGGCCGACCTACGTTGCGCTCCTGCCACTATTTGCCAAAAGACACACAACGCTATGTTTAGAGCTGCCCAGTGCTGCGTTCTTGCCACTTTTCTCCAAACTTTAGCCCGAATCCACGTTCAGGGTGACCCAAGATGCTCGAAGTGCTGCGCTCCTGCCACAGGCGGGCAGCACTGCACAAAAAGGCATTTAGAGTCACCCGACTCGCCCACAGAGCTTGGAAAAGATTTTTCTTACTATGAAAGACACTTTAAAGAGAAAATATCGTTTCTCCTTGAATATTTTGAGGTAGGGAAGTGAAGAATAAATTATTCAAAGGAACTCATTTAATGAAGAAAGAAATGACTCCCACAGTGATGGGAAGACCAATGAAGGTGCCCAAAGCAGTGACCCTACAAACAGTGCTAACAATGATACAAAAGATGATATTGACCGTGAATATAGTGGGTCAAAAGATGAAAAGGAGGACAATCATGGAAGTGAAGAAATGCCAAACATCGACGCCTCTAACATTGCAAAAACAGAGCATGGCAGTCTTAAAGGTCTTGACAACAATAAAGGCATAAAAAATGTTGAGGATGCTTATCAAAAGGACAACCAAGAGCAAGGTAAGGAGGCTGCACACACCATCGCGCAGGAGTTGCCCACCGTGTAGAAGGCTGCACACACCCTCATCTAGAAATTTCCCACCGTGCAGAAGGCTGCACACACCCTTGTGCAGAAGCTGCCCACCGTGCAGAAGGCTACACACACCATCGTGTAGGAGTTTCCCATCGTGCAGAAGGTGCCTAAAGTCTCGTGAAGAAGTTGGCACGACGTTTAGAGCTGCACGAATTTGCATTCAAAAGGCGTCCAACCTACCCACAAGGTGTTTTGAGCTAGTTTTTTCTACTATGGAGATATTTTGAGAGGGTCTTATGAAGAAGAAAATGACCATCACAGTAAGGGAAAGACTAATGAGAGTGCCCAAGATAGTGACCCCACAAAGAGTGCAAGCAGTGGTACAAAGGCTAAATTTGATAGTAAACAAAATGTGTCAAATGATGAAGATAAGGATAGTCATGAAGTTGGAAATGTACCAAGCAATGATCAAGGCGCCTCTTACATTGCGAAGGAGAATGATTGAGCACTATAAACAAAGAAAACCACTTTGCAAGGAAAAAACTCAAAACTGCCCAAAATGAGGGCCTGACACCAAATGATGAAAAATACCAAGCTATGCTTGGTATTTTGGCCCAAGTTTCTCTACAGGTCTCTAAGGACCCTTGAGGCACCTGCCTACCAAATTTGAGAAAAACTGGACAAGTTTTTGTTTTTTGCAAATTTTGAGCCTAGGAATGCAGCACCCCTGGTGCTGTGCTTTTTCCTATGGAATATTCAGAGGGCTTAGCTTAAATTTTTGGATTCCATATCATGAGAGGAGTATGCTCACCAAATTTCAGCTCAATTGGAGTTGTTTTGGTCCCCAAAAAGGGTAAAAAACACTCATTTTTTCACCTTTCTGCCCTCTTTTTTGAGCAGGTGTTGTGCTCCTGGAAGCTTTGGATTTTTCCACTTTTTTGGAAACTTTCAGAGATCATATTGAGGAAAAAATTGTATATTTGGAAAGTATACATCCACAGATTTCCAACGGGCCATCTTGGAGTTTTTTTCGACATCGGAAAGGCCTCCAAAACTCTGTTGCAAAAAGACCTTTTTTGGTGCTGCGCTCTTGGAAAATTTTCAAGTTTTTGAGATAGTATGCTGCGTTCCTATGTGTAACTGAGAAAATGTGCGTTAGGTAAGTTTCATCATGTATGTCAAAGCCTAAAATTCAATAATTTTGATATTTTAGTCTGGAAAAGATATTTTGGAAGATATTTTGTGCCTTGGACCTTGTAGGTCCTCAAGGACAAGTTAGGATATTTGTTTTTGGCCAATAGGCTTTTAGAGGCTCTAGTGAGCTTTATTCCTCCTTGCTTGTTATATAAGCCATGAGGATTCATTGTAAACTGTTGGTACTTGATGTGTTTAAGAGAAATACATGGTTTTATGAGCTTGGAGAAGATATTGGTCTTGTGAAGTGGATGAATGGCTTGCTTGGCTTGATGATGGAGAAGCATGTTTGCAGGATTCCATAGCTTGGTGAATGGTGATGTTTTCTTGATTTGTTAGTGTTTTCTTGTACTCATTTATGTTTCATTCTTCTTGGTTGTTATAGATCAGAAAAGTATAGGTTGAGACCTGCTCATGGAAGCACCTCAAACCTCCTGTTTTCTATAGCTTTGATGTTTTCTCTTTTAGCCATCTTAAGGAATTCTTGACTGCTCCTTAGGTCCACTAAAATTTGTTTTTGTTTCATGAATGGTTAATATGCTAGCTTACAAGTATGAATCATGGTATTCCCCGATTATTTGAAGTTCTCAAAACCCTATTTTGAAGCCTTTCTATGGGTTATTGATTGAATAGGTTAAGTCAAAGAGGTCTCGTTCGATCTTGCCCTTTTTCCATGCTTACCAAATTATCTCATAGTTCCCAATAGCTTGATATACGTTGTTTAGGAGTTCCCTCTCCATAAATTGAGTTATTTTTTTATCTTATGTGTTTTCCCCAAAAGCTGAAGGTGAATTTCTAAAGTTAGGAGATCTTATGCTTCTATGTTTCACTGGAATGTTCATCTTATATGTTTATTAGTTTGAGTATTGTTCATAGAGATTAATGGTTTGCCCTACCTCATGAGTTGTTGCTTCAGACTATATATGTTTAAGACCTCTTAGTTTTTTTCCCAAACTTAATGTTCATTACACCTCATACATCACCCAAAGGATCCATAAACCTTGCTAAATCGGCCCTGCAGTACACCCTTTTCATCATTTAGACACTCTTGACTTCATATGAACCCATAGCCCTATTGATTTGATCATCTCTCTTTCCACCTATCCTACTTGATCATCTTACCCCAACCCAAAACAAACAAACCAACTGTGCTTAAACAACTAGCCTAAAATCAATTATTCAAAGCGAACAAGTTCACATCCTTCGCATAATAGAGAGAAACCTCTCTAAGTCTAGGAAGGCTAGGTCCTAGGATTCCAAAGATTGGTCTGATGTTACCCTGTCATTTGGTTTACCAATCTACCAAATTACGGGACACTAACACATCTCATAAGAAAATGTGCGTTTTCACCCAAATGCTTAGCATAGTTTTGTTGTGCATGGTGCAGTCTTCTTATGCGTAGCAAAATGATGAAAATTGGAAATGAGAGGAAAAACATCAATTTTATTAGAAATGGGAGAGGGGATCTTGATGGTAGGAGGATATCTAAGTGCAAATGAAATATATCTTTGTCTTTTTGGCCTTTTTATAAAATGAGTTTACCTCTTTTAAGTGAGGATGGGACCCACTTGTCATTTTCCAAGAATGACTTACATTTTTTGAACATTGTAAATTTGGAAATTTGTAACCTTTGGAACCTTCAATTTAAGCTTTAGGAACATGAAAAACTTATTACATATTAGAAACATAAATTACATTTGAAACCAAATTCATAGAACAAATTTACTTATTACCACTCCTTCTTTGCTGGATTTTATGCATGGATGAAAGATATGGTTACTAAAACCCTAATGACCTAATGGAGACACTGAAATGAATAAAGTCATGATAATTTTTACTGAAGTGATGATTATGATTTTTTATTTGATGGTACACTCAACTGAGTGATGACAAGGACTGACATGTAAATTTTTTTGAAAGGAGTGGAAACAACCCTAGACACACTATCCTGTGACCAAATTTTTACTTGAAAACCTAATGAAATGACAAAAAATAGACTTTGAGAACCTAATAAGACATGGAAAGAGCATATTTGATCATCGTGATAGGCTGTACATACTGAAACTAACAAACCACATTCTCTTTCCTTGCTTTGCCAATAATAGTTAAATAAAATTGTTGCAATAGTAAAAACCATCTAATGATTCAAGCATTGAAGTCAAATTTATTCACTACATACTTAATGGATGTGTTGTATCTGTTTCTCGTAGGACATTCTTGGCTGTGAAACTACGCCAAGAAACCAACTCGACCAGTCTTTAGGTTCAAGCTAGACCTTGAACCAGAGGGGGCTCCCTCAAGTGTTACGAGGCCTTTTTTAACGTTGTTCACTATCACTGGACAATAACCTATGAAGCACAATGACCAGATTTATAATCTATTATGGGTAGTTGTTGATGATAGTCCAATATCTTCTCAAAATAAAGCCATTTTATTGCAACAATTTAATCAACGTGCCAACATGCATCTTTGATAGAATGATATAACTTAAAAAATCTTGATAGATGAATAGGAGATAATATATGATAATTAAGAAATCATATTGAATGCTCAATCAACCAGATATAGTAGATGCATGTAGAATACTTCTACAACCAAAACAAATGCATTTGAAACTTAAGGAGAAGTGACAATTTAAATATGTAGATGAGCTATTTGAGAGAGACTGTCCAATAAACTAATCTCTTTAAATGATTATAAGTTCATAGGGGATTTCAAATAGACTTATATTCAATATTTTCTTACCCATATTTCTCATTAATATCAAATATATGTAGAAATATAGATTATGAAATAACTGGAAGAACATACAAAATAAAAAAAATTCTATTATGAACTAGAGCTAGAATAGTTTACTTAAAATTATTGTAATAAAAGTATTTATGAAAATGGCAAGGTTTTGACATGAAAATCCAATCCCTGTTTATTACAAATGATGCAATATATAGAATAAATGTCTCCTAAACTTACAATATTTCTATAATAAAATCCTGAAGAATAAGCTAAAAATAAAAAGAATCTCTGAAAAATTGCAGGAAATTTAGAATTGTTTGAAATTCTTCGGCCTTGAACTCTTGAGCTGCTCCAACTGTCTACTGGAAAACTGCACTTCGATCCTAGTTTTTTGATCTTTTGCTTCTAGGTGTTCTTTGAATGTTGATATCACGACCTCTAAATCTGACTAGGAATGAATGCTGATCTTTTTTACTAAGCATCCTTTGAATCTCCAATGCGTGAATTGACTAATGATTTTATGTCACTTTTTAAAGTGCTTCACCATTGTCATTAAATATTTTGGGAAAAAATATTTTGATAAATTCTTTTCAAATATTCTATAAAGGAATTTCATGAAATAAAGTTTCAAAATATTTCTTTGAAAGATTTTATAAACCATCCTCTTATTTTGAAATCCATGTCCTTTTTTTTTTTAAATCCATGCCTTGTTTTGCCTTGCCATAGATTTTCTAAAACCGATGTCTTGTTTTTTCTGTTGTTGGTTTTTCTCCCATGGTTTTTATTTTAAAAATAATTAAAAATAATTTTCAATTTCAAAGCTATGTGCATAATTTATATACATTTTTTCGAAATTAAAACAACATACAGGAAAATAAATGAACATAAGTGACTTTTCCTCCTGGCTCAATTTCTTCTGTCAAATTTCTTTTTTACTCAAACTTCTTTTAATTTTACTTGTTACCTCATTTCACACGTGTAAATATTCTTTTTACCTCAATCTATTGATTTAGTTTTTCACATATATCGAGGCATGAATATTAGGTTGGTTTAATGATTATTTGGCTGACGTATATAATACGATAATAAATCTGGTTCCTATAGTTTAGAGTTTGGGTTTGTTATTTTTAAACTAAGTTTTAATATTTTTATATAAATAATTTTATAAAAATTTAATTATATATATTTTATAAAATTTAATTTCATTTAAAATAAAAACCATCTAAAAAAAACTTGGAAACATTTATAAAAACATCGTACATTTCATGTTTTAACAATGGAAAGGGTTAGATGGAAGGGTATTTGTCAAGGTAAGGATACAATTTAAGGAAGGTGGCAAATAAATTTTTAATTTTTTTTGTGACTTCCAGGGTGTCAAAATAAGTTACAACATAGACTCCAACTGGGGACTGCTCCCCTCCGTGGGACGCAAATAACCTAGTAGACTAGCTGCCTTGAATTTGTTGGCCATGGAGTCAGTTCATAAACTTGTAATATACAAATTTGAAACCATACCGCCTCTATTACTCCAAAGACTCTTTCATACTCAAATATGAAAATTGAAAATTGCTGAAGTGAAAAAATTAACATTGCAAGTTGAAATGAGCACACTAGTTCCTTATTCATTGCACCATGGAGTCAATCAACCAATCAACAATAATTTACTCCCGTCAATCCTCTGCAAGCCATTACACTCATACAAACAAAACTTGATACTTCAAAATTGAAAAATAAGCTAAAACAACTCTTGATCTACTACATTAACCAATAAACTGTAAACTCATTGATCTACTACACACTAAATCTAAAAATAACTAATTCAATCCCACACAGCCTCTACCTAACTAAATTGAAAATATACATTGTTAGGTGTAATAAAATTTCTAATGCAACGACGTGACCATTGGATTTACTAGTAGAACACTTTTTGAGTAGTTGAAAATATGAAATGTATTTACAATATAAATTCAAACTCCATAGGAAACTGATACTTACAAGTGAACTTGAAAATCTGAATCCTTTTTAAATATCTAAAACTTCTCGTTATTGCCATGAGGAAGAAAGATATTCTGCTGAATGTAACTGAAATTTCAAACCAGGGGAATAGGTAACCTAGTGGAATTGTCATATAAACAAAGTGGAGCTACTAGGTGAAGGAATTTCAACCAATATCAATGCCTAATCCTTGTTCACCAGCAAGGAATAGATCTAGTCTTTATCGTTCTCTGGGGAAAGATTTATTTTTTACTTCGCTCCCTAAAAATGACACCAAATGTTGCATCTGTTTCTCGTAGGTATATCTTGGCTGAGAAAATACACCAAGAAACCAACTCGACCAGTCTTTAGGTTCAAGCTAGCCCTTGAACCATAGGGGGATCCCTCAAGTGTTACAAGGCCTTTTTTAATGCTGATCACTGTCACTTGACAACAACCTATGAAGCATAATGATCAAATTTATAATTTATTATGGGTGGTTGCTGATAATAGTTCAATATATACACATAAATAAAGCCCTCTACTTGCAACAATTTAATAAATGTGCCAACATCCAGCTTTTCATAATGATATAACTTAAAAGAGCTTGATAGATGAATAGAAGAGAATATATGATAATTAAGTAATCATGATGAATTCTTAATCAACCATATATAGTAGATGCATGTATAATACTTCTACAACCAAAAATATATGTTTGAAACTTAAGGAGAAGTGACAATTTAAAGATGTAGAGGATCTATCTCAGACAAAATGTTGAATAAAATAATCTCTTTAAACTATTATAACTTCACAAGGGATTTTAGATAGATTTATATTCAATCTTATGTTACCCATATTTCTCATTAATATCAAATATATGCAGAAATAAAGATTATGAAATAAACAGAAGAACATATAGAATAAAACAAATTATTTTATGAACTAGAGCTAGAATACTTTAATTAAAATTGCTGTAATAAAAGTATTTAAAAAAATGGCAGGGTTTTGGCATCAAAATCTAATCCCTGTTTATTAAAAATGATGGAATATATAAAATAAATCTCTCCTAAACTGTTACAATATTTATGGAATAAAATCCTGAATAATAAACTAAAAAACAAAAAGAATCTTTGAAAAATTGCAAGAAATTTGGAGTTGTTTGCAATTCTTCTACCTTGAACTCTTGATTTGCTCAAACTGTTTGTTGGAAAACTGCACTTTGATCCCAGTTTGTTGATCATCTGCTACTAGGTGTTCTATGAATGTTGATATCTTTGCCTCTAAATATGAATAGGAATGACTGCTAATATTTTTTTCGAGGTGTCCTTTGAATCTCCAATACTTGAATTGACTTATGATTTTATGTCACTTTTTAAAGTGCTTCACCATTGTCATAAAATATTTTGGAATAAAATATTTTGATAAATGTTTTTCAAATATTCTGTAAATTAATTTCATAAAATAAATTTTCAAAATATTTGTTTGAATAATTTAATAAACCATCCTCTTGTTTTGAAATCCATGTCTTTTTTTTTAAATCCATGCCTTGTTTTGCCTTCCCATGGATTTTTTAAAAACCATGTCTTGTTCTACCTTCCCATGGATTTTAAAAACCATGTCATGTTTTCCATGGTTAGTAAAGTATTTTTACTTTCCACTTTTTTACTCTAGTAAAATATTTGCATAAAAATTTATCCAAATCTTATATTCGTGTACATTTTTTCTTCATAGTTTCTTTTCCTCCTTATCTCTGTAAAATTGTTGTTGGTTTTGCTCCTATGGTTTTGATTTTAAAAATAATTAAAATAATTTTCAATTTCAAAGCTATGTGCATAGTTTATATATAGTTTCTCCAAATCAAAATAACATATAGGGAAATAAATGAACATAAGTGACTTTTCCTCCTGGCTCAATTCCTTCTGTCTAATTTTGCTTTTACTCAGCCTTCTTTTTCTTTTACCTGTCAAAATTCGGTTTTACCTCAGTCTCATTTTTACTTAGCCTCCCATTTGTAAACTCATTTCATAAATATATGAAATCCACCCCCCCCCCCCGAAAATCCATCAATAACCATTGATTTAATTTTTCACATATCTCGAGGCATGATGTAATATTCCCAATTTGCCTTGAGCTAGTTGGAATATTAAATTTTGTGTTGCTGATTTGTTTTATGAATAAGAGGACACTGGAGGTTCCAAATTCTCCTATTAATGAAATAAATGAATTCCAATATGAAAGAGATATATTTTGGCAACTTAATTGAGCACCTTTTGGTGTGAAAAATGGGCCGGATCACCTTGAATAGGTCAACCTTGACCAAATCAACAACACTATCATGGAGGAGTGGTCATCAATGAAAGACAACACAATTTTATATAGAGATGATTTGTGGGGAAGTAGTGATTTTATTGGATGGGGCTTAGGGTTTGCAAGCTCATATCTTATTTAAGGAAGAGGATGGCAGCCATATTGATTATTTTTTTTAATATTGATATTTTTGAATATATGGTATGTTTAGACATATATATTTCTCTTGTTGTTTAGTTGAGATAGAGTGTTTTTTAGAACAGGGTGTTCCTGATTGGGAATCCCACCTCTTCCATTGAGAATCTCTTGGAGGAGTCTTGTACTACATTTTCCACTATCAGGTTTAAGGCTAAGCTTCATCTTTCATTTACAGCGCAGATCCTGTTGAGGGTTTGGTTGTTTTGCAGGTTGCAGCAAGTGGAGACTAGATCTCTAGATCTAGGGCATTTCATTGCTCATTTTCAATGGAGGAGGTTTACTTTCCATTTGGAGGATAGTATTGAAGGCCTTTGTGCATATTTTCATATCTTGGCATCAGGCCAACTGGTTATTCATCCCTACAACACAGTTTAATTCCAGATCTGCGTTATTTTTGTAGGAGGAGTTGCAGGGTGGATTGGCAGACCATTTGGAGATTTGATTTTCTAGTGAAGTGGATCCACCTTTCACTTAGAGGATCTATTGGGGGAGGCTATTGTATTGATCATATCAGATCAGCCACACTTTCCAGATCTATATTTTGTAGTAGATCTGCGGCCTTAGGGCCTAGATCTACAACTTGTACATGATGTTTCGATGCAAACCCTTAAGGGGTTCTTCAAAGGAGGTTGTATAGTGCTGAGATCTGCAATATATCTATCTTTTGAGGCACATATAAGCCCTAGATCTGATGTATAATAATTTTCTATAGCAAAGATAATAAAATAGTGTTGTAAGGTTCTTCCAGCTTTTATATATAGTAGTAACACCTCATTTTGAGGGATTTTGTCCATTGGAGGCTTGTAATTTATTATTATGTATCTTATGGCCCATTTCTTATAAATATTTTGCTGTTGTTATAACATATGAAAGGTCTCCATATTGGCCTCTTTCTTTTAAATGACGATTTACACTATTGTTCCAGCATTTTGTGCTACATTCCTGCTTTTCGCATTTGGGAATATTACAGTGGTATCAGAGAATAATTTTGGCACATCTTGTGCATTTTGAGAAGCCAATATGTCATCTAAAGAATGAGAGCCTCTTATTGATAGAGAGAAGAGGTATCACAGAAGAAGCCACCAGAATTTTGATTATAAAAATTACAAAGAAGACAAGGGTAAAACCCCTTTATCTGGAGGTGAAGTTGAAGAGAATGAGTTCCCTAAGATCCTTCTTAGAGCCATGCAAGACATTTCTAGAGAGATAAAAGAGATGAGGATGGATATATACAAGGAATCCCCTAAAGGATTTCATCATGGTGAAGGCTCTGCATGTCTCATCACTGGAGTGATCAACCAGTGCAGGAACCACAAGTTTCCCAACGCTCTACAATGCCTACATTTTTGGCTATGGGAAATGAAGGGTTTCAGGAGAAAGAATCCCTTGAAGACTATTTTATAGAGTATGAGTCTCAAACTCAGAGATTCAAGGACAACTTGAGTTTTCAAGAATTTTGTCAAATCAAGGACAATAGAAGACCAAGGCATCATAATAGAAGTGGTGGATTCATTCAGAATCATGATCTACACCGCATTATGGGCAGATTATTTTTACCCAACTTTGATGGGTCATCCAAGTGAACTGCCAAATCATGGGTAGAGAAACTTGACATCTACTTCCAGTTGAACAAGGTTCCAGAAATGGAGGCCATTAAGATTGCCCCGCTGCACCTTGAGGGTGAAGCACATGACTGGTGGTTCCATGGCTTGTCTACATTGGGTCATGCCAACGTGACTGCATATTCAAAGTTCACTAGAAGGTTGGTGGAAATATTTTATAGAAGAGATCTTAAAGCACCATTCATGAGCCTTGCAAAGCTAAAACAATCAGGTAATATAGAAACTTACATTTCTGAATTTTTAAGACTTTCTGTTATGGTTCCTGATTTATCTGCAGGAAGAAGGGTGTATATTTTCATCGAAGGGTGTAAGCCCTATTTTCCATCAAAGAGAAAATAAGAGAAGGCTCTTCTTTCAAAGGAGAGCCAAAATAAAAAACTTCTTGATGTTGATGTCCGAAGCTATTTGAGAAGGAGGAAGCTTTGCTTCACATGCCAATAATATTGGGCACCTGGACATAGATGTGCAACAGGAAAGGCACATTACATAGAGGTATTCTTAGATGATGAGGAGGAAGAAGAAGATGAACCAAGGAGAGGTCACATCGCTGAAACAACAGGAGAAGAACCAACACCATCGGGAGATGGGAATGGGGCATTTGCTCCAATTGGAGGGGCTCTTGCATCATTGAGAGGAGTACCTAATTACTTGACCTTAAGAGTTCAAGTTTCCATATTGAATCAAAGGGTTCCTATTTTGGTTGATAGTGGGCTACCCACAATTTTATTGATGCCCAACTAGTGCAAAGGAGGGAAATACCCACTGTTTCTTTTGAGGGATTTTCTACTTTGGTCCCAGGAGATACAACTATGTAATGCATGCATTATGTTCCATCATTATCAGTCACCATGGGAAAATATAAATTGACTGATCACTTATTTTTGGTTGACATACTTGACACCAATGTGATATTGGGTGTTCAATGGTTGATTACTTTGGGGAAAGTCACCACTGATTTGGAGACTTTGCAGATGGAATGGGTGGATAGAAAGAGTGGAAAAAATCAAATGATTAAAGGCATGCACACATATCCCTCACATAAAACTTCCACATAGAAGAAAAATATTGATTTGTGCAGTGGAAGCAAGTACCTTACAGTCCCATCTATTATGCTTATGAGATTACTACATGGGACACTATTATTTAGTGGAAAACCACCTAGGAGGCCACCCGATTCAGATTTGGTGAGATATGTCTCACAACATGATGCTCCAAGAATATATCCAAGAGGGATGGGAGCATTAGAAGACCATGATACAATGCTGAGAGTCTTGGGTAGACTCAAGGAGGAGGGAGGCATTCTCCCAACATCATCATTAGCCACTCTCATTTCAGATTCTGTGCTGTGGGAGGAGAAGCATGGAAGGAATGACCTTCCAGAATGTACCTTTGACATGGGAGATGTCAAGGAGAAGAAAATACATAGGAAAAATGTTCTTTGTGATAGATCATCAGTGCTATCACTATGGAGTATTGATCCATATTGGAAATCCCAACTGTTGGTGGATTATTCCAAGGATCTTTTCACATGCATGATACTTGATGACCAACTACATGAAGAGGGCTATTTAGTCCAAGAAAGAGTCATCTACTATCATGGAAGGATATTATTATCTAGAGCCTCCAAGCTCAAGGAGAAGTTACTACAAAGAGCTTATGAAGATTTCTTTTTCAACCATACTTATTCCATGAGGTCTTCCAACACTATCATGGAAAGTTACACTTGGAAGGGCTTTGAAGAGGAACTATATTAGCATTTTCAAAGATGCATGAACCATGTGGAGTTGGAAGAGAGACATGAGACTATGAAAGAGTTAATTCAACCACCTCTTTCCTCTTTTGGAATAAGAGGAGATATATCTATGCACCACTCCATTTGTATGAGGAGAAATTTTGGTGAAGAATATGCTTATGTAAATAATGTTTTATTTGATCAACATATGAATTATTTTACCATGTATATGTAGGCCATAGCTCCAAGGAGGAGCATTATTCCATATAAACTTCATGGCAAACTTTGGGCCACAAAAATTTCTGAACATGGCCACTCCCTTGAAGATCATAGGGAGATTTTGTATCATTGTGGATGCATTCCAAAAGTACCAAACATATCTCACACTTTCAACCATGGTGGGATGACTTGGGCAGCAAGTAAGTGGTGGGGAAACCACTTATCACATCATTATCTGGGGAATTCAGGAGATTCACTGTGCTGATTCCACATGTGGGACTATGACCCACCTCCATTTGCACAAATTTATGTTTGTATGTACTTAATTTTGATCCCATACATTGATGATGTACTTATAATTTTTATGGGAATTTTTGGAGGGAGGATGGGAGGAATGTATGTGCCCTATGGGAGAAATATTCTCCATGTTCATTATGCTACATGTTTCAAGGAGAACATTGGGAAAACCATGCTTGTTTCATTTGAACTATTTTCTCCTTGTGGGATGGATTATTTGCATCTCATGAGAACTTTGGAGGAGAAATTCATGGAGGGATGGATTGGTGAACACTTAGATTACGAAGGAATATTATCACAAAGAAATGGAGGAGGAGAAGAGCTGCAACACTCACCTTGTCAGTTGCTTGAGGACAAGCAAAATTTGGGAAGGGAGGACTGTAATATTCCCAATTAGCCATGAGCTAGTTGGAATATTAAATTTTTTGTTGCTAATTTGTTTTATGAATAAGAGGACATGGAGGTCCCAAATTCTCCTAATAATGAAATAAATCAATGCCAATGTAAAATATATAGATCTTGGTAGCTTAATTGAGCACCCGTTGGTGTGAAAATGGGTTGGATCACCTTAACTGGGTCAACCTTGACCAAATCAACAGAGTTGTCATGAAGGAGTGGTCATCAATGAAAGACATCACAGTTTTAGATGGATATTCTTTGTGGGGAAGTAGTGATTTTATTGGATGGGGATTAGGGTTTGAAAGCTCATATATTATTTAAGGAAGAGGATGGCAGCCATATTGATTATGTTTTTGAATATTGATATTTTTGAATATATGGTATGTTTAGACATATATATTTCTCTTGTTGTTTAGCTGAGATAGAGTGTTGTTTAGCACAGGGTGTTCCTGATTGGGAATCCCACCTCTTCCATTGAGAAGCTCTTGGAGGTGTCTTGTACTACATTTTCCACTATTAGGCTTAAGGCCAAGCTTCATCTTTCATTTACAACGTAGATCTTGTTGAGGGTTTGCTTGTTTTGTAGGTTGTAGCAAGTGGAGACTAGATCTCTATATCTAGGCAATTTCATTGCTCATTTTCAGTGGAGGAGGTTTACTTTCCATTTGGAGGATAGTATTTAAGGAATTTGTGCATATTTTCAGATCTTGGCATCAGGTCAACTGGTTATTCATCCCTACAGCGCAATTTACTTTCAGATCTGCGTTATTTATGTAGGAGGAGTTGTAGGGTGGATTGGCACACCATTTGGAGAGTTGATTTTCTAGTGAAGGGGATCTACCTTTCACTTAGAGGATATATTGGAGGAGGGTATTGTATTGATCATATCAGATCAAACACACTTTCCAGATCTTTATTTTGCAGTAGATCTGCAGCCTTAAGGCCTAGATCTACAACTTGTACATGGTTTTTTGTTGAAAACCCTTAAGGGGTTCTTCAAAGGAGGTTGTATAGTGCTCAGATATGTAATAGATCTATCTTTTGAGGCACATATCATCCCTATATCTGATGTATAATAATTTTTTGTATCATAGCTAATAAAACAATGTTGTAAGGTTCTTCTAGCTTTTATATATAGTAGCAACACCTCATTTTGAGAGATTTTGTCCATTGGAGGCTTGTAATTTCTTGTTATGTAACTTATGGCGCATTTATTATGCATATTTTACTGCTGTTATAACATATGAAAGGTCTCATATTGGCCTCTTGCTTTTAAATGATTATTTACACTATTGTTCCATCATTTTGCACTATATTTCTGCTTTTCCCATTTGGGAATATTACAGTGGTATCAGAGCATAATATTGGCATAGCCTGTGCATTTTGAAAATCCAATATGTCATCTAAATAAGGAGAGCCTGTTACTGATAGCGAGAAGAGATATCACTGAAGAAGCCATCAGAGTTTTGATTATACAAATGTCAAAGAAGACAAGGGTAAAACCCCTTTATCTGGAGGTGAAGATGAAGAGAAGAAGTTCCCTAAGATCCATCTTAGAGCCATGCAAGAAATTTCTAGAGAGATCAAAGTGATGAGGATGGATATATACAAGGAATCCACTAAAGGATTTCATCATGGTGAAGGCTTTGGCATGTCTCATCATTGGAGTGATCAACTAGTGCAACAACCACAAGTTTCCCAACGCTCTACAGTGCCTACATTTTTGGTTGTGGGAAATGAAGGGTTTCAGGAGCAAGAATCCCTTGAAGACTATTTTATGGAGTATGAGTCTAAAACTCAAAGATTCAAGGAAAACTTGAGTTTTCAATAATTTTGTCAAATCGAGGACAATAGAAGACTAAGGCATCATAATAGAAGTGGTGGATTCATTCAGAATCATGATCTACACCACACTGTGGGCAAATTATTTTTACCCAACTTTGATGGGTCATCCAAGTGCACTGCCAAACCATGGGTAGAGAAACTTGACATCTACTTCCAGTTGAACAAGGTTCCAGAAATGGAGGCCATTAAGATTGCAATGTTGCACCTTGAGGGTGAAGAACATGACTGGTGGTTCCATAGCTTGTCTACATTGGGTCATGCCAATGTGACTGTATATTCAGAGTTCACTAGAAGGTTGGTGGAAAGATTTGATTGAAGAGATCCTGAAGCACCATTCATGAACCTTGCAAAGCTAAAACAATCAGGTAATCCAGAAACTTACATTTCTGAATTTTTAAGATTTTCTGTTATGGTTCTTGATTTATGTGCAGCAAGAAGGGTGTATATGTTCATTGATGGGTTAGATGAACCTTTTCATGGGTTGGTTAAGTCTACCAAGCCCACTACCCTACAAGATGCCATTAAAAGGGCAAGAGACCTTCAAGATGACTTGCCAAAAGCAAAGGCAATATTTCAGCATAAGCCCTCTTTTCCATCAAAGGGAAAAGAAGAGAACGCTCCTCTTTCAAAGGAGAGCCAAAATAAAAAAACCTCTTGATGATGATGTCCGAAGAGATTTGAGAAGGAGGAAGCCTTGGGACACAATTTAATTTGACCTTTTTTAGTTTGTTATTTTTAAACTAAGTTTTAATTTTTTAAATTAATAATTTTATAAAAAATATAATTATATATATTTTATAAAATTGAATTTCATTTAAAATAAAAAACATTAAAAAATAAGTCGAAAACATTTATAAAAACCTCATACATTTCATGCTTTGGTAATGGAAAGGGTTAGATAGAGGGGTAGTTGTCAAGGTAAGGATAAAATTGAAGGAAGGTGGAAAATAAATTTAAAATTTTTCTTGTAACTTCCAGCATGTCAAAATAAGTTACAACAAGCCGCATGATCAACGTGAAAAAAAATTGACATCTAGTGATATAGTGCCTAAGCTTATTCAAATGGGGCACCAAAACCTAGAGTTATTTTTCAACAAATGTATAGTTAAGTTTAGCCTTAGAAAGGTTCTTACTCATGAAATATATAACATAGGGCACTTTGTCTTCCATTTGTCTTAAGGCTACTCCTACAACTTTATCTAATGCATTTGTGTGGATATGGAATAGAAATGCCCAATTGGGATCCTTAAGGATGGGTGCAATGGTCAAATTATCCTTCATTACTTCAAAAGCCTCTTGACATTTGTCTATCCAAAAAAAGTCCAATTATTTATCTAGTAATCCAAATAAAGGTGAATCCAATTTACTAAAGTCCTTAATGAACCTTCTATAATACCCAACCAATCCAAGGAAGCTTCTGACATCCCTTCATTTTTGAGGGGTAGGGACCCTTTTAATGATATCAAATTTGTTGGGGTCAACTCGTATCCCTTTCTTAGATATGGAATGGCCCAAGAAAATCCCTACATTCATAAAAAACTGAAATTTATCGGGACTTAATGAAAGATTGATATAAATGCATTTCTTTAAGACTTTACATAGATTATAAAGAGCTTCCTGGAAGTCACATCCATACAGAGAAAATTCATCCATGCATATCTCAAAAATGTCATGAACAAGGTCAGAAAAGACACTTAGGAGTTCCTTATGGAAGGTAGCAGGAGAATTACAAAAACATAATGGAAGGAATTTATAGGAAAAGGTTCCCCAAGGACATGTGAATGTGGTATTTTCTTGGTCCTCAGGGCATATATGTATTTTTTTGTACCCAATAAATCCATCTAAGAAAGAAAATAATCTCTTCCCTGCAAGGCCATCTAGGACTTAGTCAATGAAAGGCAGTGGGAAATTGTCCTTCTTTGTATCCTTCTCAAGTTATCTATATTCAACAAAAATCCTCCACTTCCCATTCTTCTTGGGAGCTATGACAAGAGGGGACACCCACTCACTATCTGGAATGAGGAATATGAACCTTTCATCCAATATTTTTTGCAATTATTCTTTCAAAATATCCTTAAGGGAGAGATTCATCTTCCTCTGAGGTTGGAACACAAGTTTGAATCCTTACTTGATGTATATATGGTGAGTAAAAATTGAGGGATGCATCCCTTTCATTTCCTTATAGTCCCAAGAAAAAGCATCAAGATGTTGCCTCAACATAGTGCATAATTTCTCTTCTTTCTTGACTAAGAGAGAGGGGTTTATATATAGAGCTATGGATAGGATAATTTCCACAACCATGGCATGATATAGATTAGGTTCAATAGAGAACAAATCTGTGCATGGATTTCCCTTATATTTTTCCAAATATTCTTCCACCAATTCATCAATTGGCATGGTAGTGGGAGGTTGATTATGTAAGATATGAAAAATAAGGTCATCTTCATCAAGATTCCTACCTCCTATAGCAGTGTCTAGTGTACATACTAGGTAGAGGGGTGTCTGTTATAAGTATTCCTCTTCCTTTTCCTCCATCCATAATGGAAAATCATGCTCAATATAAGTTTGAGATGGGGTATACAATACGAGCTACTTTTAGAGATGCCCATACTTGATGGTTATGTTCCCAACCCTGCTACTAATTTAGGCATCAACAGTGGCCAACCAAGGTATTCCTAGGATAAGAGGGTAACCATTAAAATTTCCATTTGGGTTGGAGGACAAGGAAATATGTGGGATACTCCCAAGAGTCGATGGAGAGAATCACATCCTCAATAACTCCTTTATGGGATACTGTGGACTTCTCTATATGCTACAATAATGAATTTTTTTTTCTAAAAGCTCCTTGGAGGTTGAGATTGAGCATGGTTTCTTTGGTCATAACGTTGATTGCATCCCCAAGGTCGATCAAGGTATTAGGGACCATAATGATATCAATGTGCACATCCCCCACTGGGTTACTAGGATCCAAGTAATTTGGGGAGATCATCCTCCCAAGCATTAGATCAGACAACTGCCGAAAAACAATGATAGTGGGGGTATCTCTTCTTCTTCTCCTAGGAATTTTAAAAAATTATTATTTAATAAGCTTGTTTTAAATGTGGACATATTTTATGGCCTGGAGAAGGGATATTTTTACACACAAGTTATTCAATTCTCCCAGAATCTAAACCTCTTCTAGGGTGTGTTGTTTATGTTGGACCAACCTTTCAGGATAGGGAGGTGCATTGGCTTGAGGGGTACTATATTCCTTCTGTTATTCAATCTCTTCAAGTGGATAAGGTGGGTGATAATTTGGAAGTACCTTCTGAGACTGAAGGTTGATCTCTTTGATTTCCACAACATAAACAGGATGGGACATCTCCCCATTGTAAACCTATTATGCCTACTTATTTTTTGAGTTTAGATTGGGTTGGGAAGGAATTTGAGGTTGCTTAGGTGGGTTGTGGTTAGGGATCTGTGGTTGAGGTTGAGGAGGAGGCATTAAGGCAGAAGGTTGGGCTGCCTAAGGCCTCCATACTTGTGAGGGGTTTCCCCATTGAGGGGGTTGAGAATGATAAGGATATAAAGGTGGGTTGACAGGATGATGGGGATACTGAGGAGCATATGAACAAGGAAGGGGCATGGACCAATATGGATGGTTTTGAGGGTACCAAGGTTGGAAAGGTGCATTCTAGTTTAAATTGTAAGAACAAGAATGTGCAAATGACACACCCTGTTGGTAAGGCCTAGGACCTTGGGGTCTTTTATGGTTGATGAAGCAGAGTTGCTCCAGGAAATTCTCATCCCCTTGATACATAGCCTTTAGGCTAGGAAGAGAGGGGTGCTTTTATATTGCATGGTTCTCCTCACAGATAGAGCATTCCTCTATGGTCTTTAATGAGCACTCATTTCTGGGATGCCTCTTAGTGCATCTAGGGAAGAAGATGGAAAATTTCATTTGTGCTTCATCTTGCTTCCTTTTGATATGAATAGTATCCATGTACAAGGAAAAGGTATGCAACATCTCACTCTTAAAATATTCAAACATACTCCCTATCTCATGTTTACTAGTTGATGCAGAGGGAGATGAGTTGAACATGTCTTCACTGGACCTAATTTTTTCCTAGTAACCCTAAAATGATTCTTGAATACTCTCTTGATGTTATCATAGGGAAACTAGTAAATGTCTCCTCTATAAAATATATTTAGGGTATCCATTACATCCTCCTTGATTCCTCGAAGAAGTACTATCTTGAGTGACTCAGGGTCAAGGATATAGTCATCCCTCCTATAGTTGAGTTGGAATATTTCCACATAGTCCTCCAAGGATTCATGTGATCCTGGGGTCATTTTAAATATTTCCTATTTTGTCTCTTTAGACATACAATAATTCTTGTACTTATCATAAAATTCTTACTACATTTTTTACCTAGGTGGTGATACTTCCTCCAGGTAAGCTCATAAACCAATACAAGGATGCGTCCTTGAGGGTGGATGGAAACAACTTCAAATTCTATTCATAAGAGGCATTGTCATAGGTCCTAAATACAACAAAAAACTCAAACATAAATGTGTGATGGTCCTTAGAGACTAGGCCATGGAAATATGGAAGGGAAACAGGGCTTATATTCTTCATTCTTTCCTCCCCATTTGTCTCTCGGATAGGAAAGAACTCATTTTTCCTGGGTTTCAGACATGGTTTGGGTCAGTGAGATGGGATCTTCCTCCCCTATGGGTTTAGGTTGCTTATCTATAAGGTTTTATAAGTCCCCTATAGTCAGAGATGGAATCTCACAGTCACCAAAGAAGAAGGATGGTTTAATTCTATAGGGGGTGGGGTTTTTGGTAGAAATTTCCTTTGATTATCCCTACTCCTACGCGCCATGACAAAAACTAGTTTTTATTTTCTATTTTTTTTCACATCAAGAATGCTAATGCAGAAAAAATGAGAGAAATGAAATAAAAGTAACCTATCAGTAGAAACAACACCTACTAGGACACCTCCCCGACAACAACGCCAAAAGGTGATGAGCCCTAGTATCACAACAATATTGTTGAGACTCCTAGTGCTACCAACTTTAATTATCAACTGAGGGTTTGTACAAAATTAAGAGGTGAAAATGATATATGCATAGTAGGTTAAGCTATAATCATGTCACCTTCAGTCAATTAGATGAAGAAATACATAGACCACTCCCTTTACTAGCTTTCATAATTAACTTGCATGTAAAGACAAGAGTCTACTCTAATTGCAGGAAGGTAAACATTATCCTAATTGCATAAATGAAAGTGAAATTCATCAAATGTAAAAACTAACTATAATTGTGTGAAGGTAAAGGAATTTAATAATTTCAGAAATGGAATATAATAGTCTACTTGCATATGTAAATCAATATTCTACTTGTGGAATGTAAATCATTATGCTACTTGCAGAATGTGAAAAATGGCTTGAAAAAGGAAATTCGATCTAAAGCGTATGACTAGAAAATATAAGAGCATAACTTCAAAAACTAGGTCTAATATACTTGAGTTAAAGAGTTTCCCTTCTTATCAATGAGTTCAAGATAATTTATCTTTAGCAACAAAGTCCTTACGCATTGCATAAGATAACAATCTTTGTGATTCAAATGTGGAAATTTGTCTACTAATTCTAGTTGTTGTTCTGTACTTGCAATGAAGAAAGGATGGGTCTAAAGTGGTACTTGGTCCTCCCTAACCATGGATTCAAAGAATTGGGGTCATTATTCAATACCAATATACAAAAATAAAGATCCTAAAGAAAATTTGGTCAATTTTAAGTAGTGCTACATGATGCTAGAGGACTACTACAGGATGCTATAGGACTACCCTGTTTTTCTACAATATTGGATCTGAGAGAATCCTGAGGGTAGGAAAGGTGTTATGAAGGTGGGAGAAGGTAGATTAGTGTGTATGAAGGATGTGTGAGGCATTTTTCCAAGCGTATATCCCTTCAGAGGACCATCTTGCACAAAATTACATGCTCACGGTGTCCCCTAATGACCTTGAAAAGATGATCTCAGTGGCAGAATTTGAGAGTATTATGAGGTGTTAAAGCTCGATGGTGATGAGAAATGGATGTAAGATGAGTTTGCTAATACATGAAAGTTATTGGTAGTACCTGCAGACTAACAATCAACCCATACTTACTCTTGGAAAGAACATTGATCTAGTCATCAAATTGTAGCAAAACAGATCAAGATGGAAGGGATGAGTTGAATTTTATTTCATCAAGAGAGAATCTATCCTAAAACATGATTCTAAAAGATGTGAAAAAGAATGATATTAAATCTTAGGATGCAGAAATAGAGTATACAAGATAACTATAAACCAAAGCCTAGAAACTTTCAAAGGAAAACAAACACATATTTTTGGCTTGTTGTTGTAGACTCCTCAACCACATTTCTCATAAGAGAGGTGGTAATCAGGCTTGCAACCACAAATTTTTCAATATAAAATCTGCCTAAAAAAGGAAAGAAATACCACTACTCAAAAAATGAAAAAGTAAAATGCATAAGAGAGACTAAAGCCTCTGGGTTGGGCCTTAAACCAAGGGTCTCAACTGTCCAAAGTTAACTCAGATTTATACCAAAAATGAACCTTTGATAGTAAATAGAGTTTAAATACATCATATCATAATGGAAATAACAATACCAAGAACTTTTCTCTTAATAGATCTTCCTAGCATCAAAATTTCAAATCCTAATGAGCCCTTAGGCTTGTTTATTTATACAAAAGGTGATCGAGGGGAAACTCCCTTGGAAGGAGGATTGCTTCCCTCCAAAACCTCGAAAAAAATTGATCTTGCTCCCTTAAATCCTTGCATGCTCTTGAGTTCATCAGATTCCAGTGGACCTCGAGCTATTGATTAGTGTAGATGAGTGGTTCTAGGGAAAATCCTCCTACACTTCCTCTAGCTACCTCCAACGTGCCTCTCCATCATAAATACACTAAAAAATGAATTTTTTCTTGCACATTAACCACATTAGGCCATGAAGTATGAAAAAAACCCTTTAGTATTCCTACTGAGCACATTATAGGAAAGAAATGTAAATTAATGTGAGGAAAGAAAGAATTTATGGGCTGGAGGATAGAAAAGCAGGCCTTAAAATTGTAATATTCCAAATTAGGAAAATCGGGAATATTGAACATAAAACTGGAAAATGTAGTAAAATATCAATACATCAAAACATGAGAAGATCATAGAGCCAATTTATTTTATAAGATAGCAAAAAATGGGTACAATATCTTGAAGAAAAAGACACTCAAGCTAGGCAAAAGAGGCCTCAAATGACCCTATACCTCAATACATGACAAAATTCTGCTACATAAACTACTGGGAGGCCATGAATGCACAATAATATTGGAAATAACTAATGTTGGAAATTAGGAATCCATGGATCCTCTGATATAGTGCTCATAAAATGTCAAGATTAGAGATTTATAATTTCTAGCAGAATTCCAAGATAACCCAGAAAGGGTTTCCGGAAATACACAAGATGAGAAATGCAACCCTAGGGATGAATTACAATCTACATATGTGAAAATGTTGGGAGGTGGCTGATCTGATGTGAAAATAACTAATAATCCTCCCCAGTGACCTTTCGGATGAAGGGATGCTCCCCTCACAGGAAAATAAGCTCAAGAACTTGGGTTACAAACCCTCCACTAAAATTGTCCTCCTGAATTGCGCAATTTCTGAAGGAGATTGCGCTGATGGAGGTGGCTGAATATTGGCCTGATGCTGGACGATGGAATGAAGCTCAAAGGAACCTCTCCTGAGTGGGAACTCAAAGTCCCCTGAGGATGAGGGTGGGATTTCTTCCTGGAAACACCCTTGTGCTAAAAAACACAACAGAATCCACTAAACAGTTGAGGAGTGAAGGAAGTCATAAAAGACCAAACATAAACAATATTAATAATTCCCTCTATGTCTTCCATCCCCTTCCTTACATGCTTTGTGAGCCTCCTCCCCCTTGGCCCCACTCATTAAATATGCTACTCTCATGGAGACTCCCTCCCATTATGACTGTGTTGTCCTTCAATATCTCTCCACTACCTCCATGACTGCAATATTGACTTGGTAAATCTTGACCCCATCCAGATGCATTGACCCCCATTCACACGAAGGAGTTTTTTATTCAACTAGATAAACTAGTCCAATTTCACACTAGAAGTGGTTTTATTCCCACTAAAAAGATTTATGGGCCCCTCTACCCTCTTATTCATCTATCTTATTGACAAAAACAAAATTTAATATTCTAACTAGCTAAAAGATAATTAGGAATATTACATTCCTCCCCTCCCAAATCTTGCCTTTCCTCAAGAAACTGCAAGAATTAGGGGAATTTTGAGGTATAAAATGGGCCTCCTAAGAAAATTATAAAATAATAGTGGAAAAAATCAAATAAGATTTGATGACATCATTAAATTTTAGAGGGAAAAATGGAAAAACTACTTTTTCAACTCATATTTCAACTTATCTCCCAAAGTTTTTACTCAAATTTCGAGCGGGAGTACTCGTTGGATGTGAAATTTAATTCCCCATCCAAGGAGTACCCATGTTGCATACTTTCGATGGGTCCTACTACACGAAAAATGAGAAATACATAAAAAAGCGTGATTACAATCACGTTTTTTATGTATTTCTCATTTTTCGTGTAGTAGAGTTCATCAAAAGTGTGCAACATGGGTACTCCTTGGATGAGGAATTAAATTTTGCATGCAACGAGTACTCCCACTCGAAATTTGAGTAAAATTTTTGGGAGATAAGTTGAAAATGCGAGTTGAAAAAGTAGTTTTATTATTTTATTATTTTTTAATATTTTTACCCTTTTATTTAAAAAATGGTAAATCATCCCCCATGGTTGACATCATCATCTTGAATCCTATTGGTTGTTATATAGTTTATTTTTGTTGTACATTTTTCTTAGGAGGCCCATTTTAGACCTCAAAATTCCCCTAATGGATGGATGCTGAAAAATCTTCTCTCCTCCCCATGTAGCAGCCTCATTTGGTATATTCCTCCACTGAATCAGATATTCTCCAATCAACCTGTCCCTTAGCTGCCCCTCCCAAGTGTCCAAGTGTAATATTCCCATTTTAGCACATGACTAAATGGAATATTAAAAATTTTCTTTTATCATCTTGCAGCCAAATAAATGGGTAAGGAGGCCCATGTTTATTGAAAACATGAATAAAATTCCTCACATGTGGGAAGGGATAGACATAAAAACTTGATTTTTCACCCTCAAGTGTGAAAAGGGGAAAATGCATGAAGACAAGGTCAGGTTTGACCAAGTCAACAACGTTGCCATAGGAGGAGTGGCTTACTTTAGAAGACAATGCAGTGTGAAGGAGGAAGAGGATATTTGGTGGAGGAAACCCTAATGGATGGGGCCCATGGAGAGAGAGCTTTCACTTGTTTAAAAGGAGGGCAAGGAAACCATTGTTTCTCATGCTTGAATTGTTCATCTCAATTGTCAATTGAGACAATTGTACATTCTTCGTTGTTTAGCAAGAATTGCTGGGATGAATTCCTGTTTAGGATTCTTTCACCTTCTTGAGAGGCCTCTTGAGGGATTTCTCAGATTTTCCTCACATCCAGGCCTGAGGCCAAGCCATCAAGACAACGTTATTTCTGCAGCAGAGTAATGTTGTGTTGCTGGGTGTTGCAGTGAGGGTTCACTACATCACCTCCATCAGCTATTTTTAGAGGAGGAGTCTCTCTTTCCTTTGAGATATCATATTGGAGACATTTCGGAGCTTATTGCAGACTTTGGCATCAAGGCCAAGCATTTCTCTTCACCAACAGCGCAGTCCCTTCTCTAGACTACGTTATTTCTGAGTGTGTTTGTAGTGGAGACTTGCTCCACATGTTTGGAGGGTTAGATCTTAGGTGAGAGGATCAACCTCTCATTCTAGAGATCCATTGGAGGAGTTATTGCAATCGATTGCAGAATCTTTAGTCTCCTCCATTTGTTTCCAATTCTTTAGTTGCTGTAGCTACCCAGCAACTCCGACATTTCTGCAGAATTGCCATTTTTCTTGTATTTCAACCAATCCTTTTGAGGATTGTGTATTGTATGTTTTCAGGGGTTGAGATCTTGCTCCCCCTTCTTATTTGAGTTATCCATTTCCATATCTATATATTATTGACATTTTTCAGTAGCTCTCCCTCATGGATTGTGCAGTCATAACTAGGGCTTCTTTTATATAGCAGTATTTCTCCATATTTCATGTACATGTTTCATTGAGGCTGCATAGCCTAGCTTGAGAGATCATTTCCAAGAACTTGTATACATTTATTTACTACTATCATCTAATGTAATGGTTATGTGGATCTTCCGGCATTTTGGTTTTAATGCATTCACTGCTATTTCCAGCTCATGCTTATGAATTGATGATCCCCACATTGGTAATATCTTGAGATACTCCCAATAGTGTAGCTGTTCTTAATTTAGGAAAATTACAGTGGTATCAGAGCACCTTTTTTGGCTCAGCCCGTGGCCTTCAAGCCCAAGAAAGAAGAAGAAGAAGATGATGCAGAAGATGAGCTTGATCTCATCTATTTTTAGGACAAAGAAGAGCCTCCCCAAGGAGGAGAAGCAAAGAGAAGAAGAGGAAGGTCCATGCACTTCCTATTCTCAAAAAGAAAACAAACATTAGAGATGCTTGGATCATCAGGTTTTAGATCAATTCTTCAGTGAGTATAAATCCAATTCTGCAGCATTCAAGGGAGTTACAACATTCCCACAGTTTATTCAGCAGAAGGAGGAGAGAAGGCCCTATGGAAAAAGAGAAATCAAAGGCAATAGGTTTATATTGTCTACATTTGATGGGAGCACTTCAGCTAGAGCTTGGGTGAAAAATCTAGAGGCATTTTTCTTGCTACATCCAGTGGCAGAGAAAGGAGCAGTGGAGATTGCAGTGCTGCACATGGAGGGTGAAGCCTCTGTTTGGTGGTTCAAACCCTTGGTCCACTCAAGGGTGAGCTCTTTTGCAAAATTTACTCAAGGGTTAATCAAAACCTTTGATGGAGAAAGAACAAAGGAGGAAGGACTCACACCACCATGGGAGGAGGATTGCACCAACGTTGCTACAGATCTTGAGGAGCAACCTTCTACATCTATGGATGAGGCAAACATTGCATTAGAGGAGACAACTACTAAAGCCACACAAGAAGGTCCCAAGATCCACCAAGGTATGAGTGAAGTTCCACTTTTCATTTCAGCAAATAATTTAAAGGAATGTGGAAACTCACATGTAGAGGTCCAAGGATCTACACACTTTTCTATTCTAGAGCACCATGATTGCACTGCGTTGTGCAAAGGGTTCAAGAAGGAGATGAAACCTCATCCTCATGAATCTTGGTTAAGTTGCATTCAGCCATTGAGGTTGGAGTGTGACCTTTTGGAAGATGGAGTGAACCATGACACCCCCATGAAAAACAATGAAACAAATTTGAACCGGAGGATGAAACAACTGCTACACCATTGGAGGAATTAGCAATGTTGTTAAACATGGGTGGAGAGGAGATATTACCTCCATCACATTTGGGTCCTCATGGATCCAACACAGTCATGGGTGAGAGGTCTCCTTTAGGATGCCTCCAGGGAGATGCATTCCAATCTTCCATGGAATGCAAGGGAGGTGATTTGGTTTGGGAGAATAGTAGCCCTCATGGGAGGAGTACCAAAGGAAAAAGAAGGAGAAGAATTCCACAAGGAGCTAAGTGGGTGTGGATTAGGAGCAAGACACTGATTATTCACTTGCAAATATATGATACTGGGCAGTAAGAGGCTTGGCTGCGTTGGCTCCTCTTGAAGGAGTTTTGCCATCACTTGGTGTACCCCTTTTCTAGGAGGATGGGAGTAGAGGAGAGGTGGCAAGATGTTTACATCATTGAGCAGCAGAGAGTGGGGATACATGGAGTTGATATGGCATATATATAAGTCATGATACCTTCATCACATGAGTTACATGATGTGAGCATGAGGAGGCAGCAAGCACTTGGATTGCTTGGACTACCTTGGAGAGAGCACAAGCAGATTTTCTCTCATATGATGTATGGTGTTGCAGGAGTAGAGGAGGGCACTCTCATAGTGTAAAGGGATTACTCCTTGGCTTGGACTGATCAGGAGGCATTTCCATATTGGGAGAAGCTTCATATTTTCAGCAGCATCACTAGAGGTGTTCTTGACAAGGAGCATGTCAAGAGACAAATATTGGCATGGACAAGAGCCTTTTTGCATGAGCTCACAACACTAACACTTGGGAGCAGGGTCACATACATGGATCCATCTATCATCTTACTTCCAGATTATGGTAAGAGCCTTGTGTTTACATTTTCTGATTTACATACTCTTATCATTATGTTGCAGTGCATGGCTCCTCAAAGGGGCAAATTTTTCATGTTGCTTCAAGAGAAAAGTTGGGCCAAACCACATGATGGAGACAGCCATCTTTTACATGGCCTTGGGAAATTTTTTTTCCATTCTACACATGTTCAACTAATTCATATGATTAGCATTATATTTCAAAACATTTTGCCTTGTAAATTTCTAAAGCAGAAGTTTGAAAAACTACGCTGTTGCTACTTGGGTAGATTCAAGGAGGAGAGAGCCATTCTCTCAACATCATTTTCACCCACTCTCATTTCAGATTCTGCACTGTGGCAAGAGCAACAGGGGAAGGATAGCAGCCTTCCAAATTTCATCTTTGGCATGGGAGATGTCAAAGAAGGAGATGACCTAATGACAACTATCCTTCATGGGGAGTCATCAACGCTGTCACTATGGAGGATAGATCCATGTTGGAGCTCCGGGTTGTTGGTGGAGTATTCCCAGGATCATCTTGCTTGTATGATATTGACAAATTAACATATAAGGAGATGCAGAGATCATGTGTAGATGGAGGAGATTCATAACTCTTTGGAGGAGTTAGGACAACCACCTCTTTTCTCTTTGAGGATGAGCGGAGACTCATTTTTGAGCCACTCCATTTGCATGAGAAAAACTTATGGTAAGGGTATTTTTTATTTGCATGATGATATATATATTCATCCCTTAACCATATATGTATAGGATGTTGCTCCAAGGAGGAGCATTATTTTTTCTAGACCCCATGGTCTACTTGAGGCCATGAGCGCTATTGGTGACCACTCCCTAGGAGGAATTGGGGAGGAAATGTATCTTGGAGGACATAATCACCTTGCACCATACATCAGTAATTTTCTCCATACATTTGAGGAGAGTGGGACAACAAACAAGTGGTTGAGGGGCCACACTTTTTGTCACACTCTTTTGCAGTTGAGGTTCAAACTACATTGGTTACAATTGAGGGACCATTGTCCTTCTCCCTTGCCACATGAGACAAAAAGCATGGTTCTCATTCTGGTTCATTATGTTGCTGTTGTTTTTATATTTTTTGAAAGAATGATTGAGGGAATGGCACATTGGTTGAATGTGTCCCTTGGGGGAGGAATCTCCCCCATTATTTGCATTGCATGTTCTAATGGGAGCATGAGAGGACATGTGGCCACTACAGCAAAACATTTGTTTCAATTTGAGGTGAGCCATATGATTGATTGGATGCCATATGATGGTGACTTCCAACTCATTACATATGAGATGGATTGGGAAAACATGTTTCATAACGCTGGAGAAGAGATCCTTGGAGGTCTAGTCTTCATTTTTCCACTTGAGGGAAACATTATTGCAGCCCAATATTAGCATATAAGTTTCACTTATCCTAAGTGGAGAGGAGGACATCGTGGGGTAGGCTATTTTGTCTACCAGGATTAGATTTTCAGCCCACCTATATTGCAGTAGCCAAAGGTGGAAGATGTTTGTCAAGAGTTGCCATGTTGGGAAGTAACTCACTTTGTATGGATGATTGCTTGGGGGATGGATGATCCATTTGGGGAAGGTGTTCCTTAACACATTTTAGACTCCATGCCTTGGGTGGAGATTTTCCAGTTCTGTCCTTGCAGTTGCTTGAGGACAAGAAAAATTTGGGAGGGGAGGACTGTAATATTCCCATTTTAGCACATGGCTAAATGGAATATTAAAATTTTGCTTTTATCATCTTGCAGCCAAATAAATGGGTAAGGAGTACCATGTTTATTGAAAACATGAATAAAATTCCTCACATGTGGGAAGGGATAGACATAAGAACTTGATTTTGCACCCTCAAGTGTGAAAAGGGGCAAATGCATGAAGACAAGGTCAGGTTTGACCAAGTCAACAACGCTTCCATAGGAGGAGTGGCTTACTTTAGAAGACAACGCAGTGTGAATGAGGAAGAGGATATTTGGTGGAGGAAACCCTAATGGATGGGGCCCATGGAGAGAGAGCTTTCACTTGTTTAAAAGGAGGGCAAGGCAACCATTGTTTCTCATGCTTGTATTGTTCATCTCAATTGTCAATTAAGACAATTGTGCATTCTTCGCTGTTTAGCAAGAATTGCCGGGAGGAATTCCTGTTTAGGATTATTTCACCTTCTTGAGAGGCCTCTTGAGGGATTTCTCATATTTTCCTCACATCCAGGCTTGAGGCCAAGCATACTCCATCAAGACAACGTTATTTCTGTAGTAGAGTAATGTTGTGTTGCTGGGTGTTGCAGTGAGGGTTCACTACATCACCTCCATCAACTATTTTCAGAGGAGGAGTCTCTCTTTCCTTTGAGATATTAGATTGGAGACATTCCAAAGCTTATTTCAGAATTTGACATCAAGGCCAAGCATTTCTCTTCACCAACAACAAAGTCCCTTCTCTAGACTGCGTTATTTTTTAGTGTGTTTGCAGTGGAGACTTGCTCCACATGTTTGGAGGGTTAGATCTTAGGTGAAAGGATCAGCCTCTCATTCTAGAGATCCAGTGGAGGATTTCTTTAGATTGATTGCAAAATATTTAGTCTTCTCCATTTGTTTCCAGTTCTTGAGTTGCTACAGCTACCCAGCAACTCCGACATTTCTGCAGAATTGCCATTTTTCTTGTATTTCAGCGAATCCTTCTGAGGATTGTGTGTTGTATGTTTTCAGGGGTTGAGATCTTGCTCCCCCTTATTATTTGAGTTATCCATTGCCATATCTATGTATTATTGACATTTTGTAGCATTTATCCCTCATGGATTGTGCAGTCATAGTCAGGGCTTCTTTTATATAACAATATTTCTCCATATTTCATGTACATGTTTCATTGAGGCTGCATAGCCTAGCTTGAGAGATCATTTCCTCAAGGACTTGTATACATTTATTTACTGCTATCATCTAATGTAATGGTTATTTGGATCCTCTGGAATTTTTGTTCTAATGCATTCATTGCTATTTCCAGCTCATGCTTATGAATTGTTGATCCCCACATTGGTAATATCTTGGGATATTCCCAATAGTGTAGCTGTTCTTAATTTGGGAACATTACACCAAGTTAGCGTTTGGTGATAAAATTAAATGTTTCACATCATAAAGAGGTGGGAGATCCATGGTGGAAACTACATGCGGTCCAATGGCCCTTTTGAGGCATGAGACATGAAAAATGTTGGGGAACTTACTCCCAATGGGGAGCTCCAACCCATATGATACTCCCCCAACAAGATGGATCACCTTGTATGGCCCATATAAAAGCTTCTCAATCACCTTCTCATTCAATTTAGATGGCTTGCATGGCTGAAAATGGAGATAGACCGAATTTTCCTCCCAAAAATGTCTTTCTACCCACACATGATCAGTATATAACTTCTATTGATCTTGGGCTGTAGCAATGTTGTCCTAAGAGACCAAATATATCCTGACTTTCTTGGATCCAATCTTGGATTCTAGGAGCCTTGCTTGCTACAACCATCCTAGAAACAATTGATAGAGAATCATCACCATATGGAACCAAAAATGGAGACACACTGAATGCCATATAAAATGTCGGATGGTAACAATATTCCCCCAAGTGGAGCCAGCGTAACCATGCTCTCTGCTGCTTCAGAACATAGTTTTGAAAGTAGCTTTCCAACCACTTGTTTACTACCTATGTGTACCTGTCTTTCTGGGGGTAATGACTAGTGCTCAATATCAACTTGGTAGACCAAAAATGGAGCAAATCCTACCCAAAACAATCCAGAAAGTGACTATCTCTATCATTAACTATGGTGTTAGGAGGACCATGAAGTCTAAGGAGAATATTTCTCCCTGGTGAAGCAGTACACTATAAATAGATGGCAAATAAATATAATTTTTTTGTTATTTGACCAATGATTATAAAGATACAATGCTTACCATGTAATGTTGGCAACCTGGTGATGAAGTCCATAGAAGGGCTCTCCCATCTCCCCCCGGAAAAGGAAGTGACTATAACAACCTTGGAGGATGGTTTCTTTCTTCTTCATTCTTCGAGAAAACTACGCACTTCCTGATATGTTGGAGCACATCCTCCTTGAGACCCTCCCATGGGAATCTCTCCCTAATGGCCTGATTTGTCTTAATGAATCCTTGGTGGCTGAAAAGGGGTGAATAATGTGCTACATGTATAATTTTCTCCTTGATATTAGAATATATAGTCAAGAAGATCTGATCCTGGTAGTAGATGATCCCATCTATCACTCTGACCTCTCATCAGTCACTTATGCATCAAGTACTTCACATGTGAAGTGGTTCCTGGAATACTCCACCAATAGCTAGGACTCCCAATATTAATCCACACTCATTAATGATAGTGCTACCAGTCTCAGAGATAAGGCATATGTTACCTCATTTCTTCTCTTTTTTATATTTTCAATGTCATGATCATATGCCGAAAGTATTCTAACCCATTTTTGTTGCCTCTCTTGCAGCTGATTTTTCTCAAGAAAAGATTAAATATTATGATGGCCAATCTTCGCTTGGAAGCTAATTATCATCTAATATTTCCTGAGTTTGGTAAATGCATGCATGATGGCCAGAAACCCCTTCCCATATATGGAAGGAACCTTCCTATGTGGAAGTATCTTCTGGCTCTCAAAGGCTATGGAATAGCCTCTTTGCACCATAAATGTGCCATCACCTACCCCTGAAGCATCACATTCCAGCGCAAAAGGCTTGGTGAGATCTGGTAATACCAATACCAGAAAAATATTCACCTCCTCCTTGAGCCAATCAAAGGCCCTATACACAGTGTTTGTCCCATCAAAGGCTACCTTCTTAGCCTGATCTATGAGTGGTGTCATTAGTTGTGAGAACTCTTTAACCAACTTCCGGTTCGGGGGCCTTCCTGGTGGAATGCCTCCAAATACTGTAAAATCATGGTCTAGAGTAGAATGCATATCTGAGTAGACTGATTTTTCCTTGCCTCCTGTGTGCAAATTAGTCTCCATCTTATGTGTGGAGATTTCCTGAGGTGGATAGGTGTGCATGCCCCTAATCATTTGATGCTTACCGCTCTTCTTATATGTCCATTCCATTTTCAAGGTCTCCCAATATGTGGTGACCTTCCCCAGTGTAATCAACCACTACACACCCAATATCAAATTGTTTTTAGGAATATCAACCACAAATAAGTGATCAGTCAAAGTGTATGTCCCCAAGGTTACAGATAATGCCAGAACATACTTCACACATTGCATGGTTCTAGCTCCTGGAACCAAAACTAAGAATCCTTCAAAATCATCTGTGGGTATGGTTCTCTTCTGAACTAGCTAAGCATCAATAAAATTGTAGGTAGCCCCACTGTCAATTAATACTGACACCCACTACCCCTGAACTATGCCTCATACTCTCAAGGTCAGATACTTGGGTAGTCCCTGTAAAGATGCAAGGGCCCCTCCAATTGGAAAAAATTCCCCATTTCCACTCCTCAGTGGTGGTGGATTCTCTTCTGGTGCCAAAGCACTAGTGTCTCCTTCTGGCTCCTCTTCTTCTTCCCCTTCACTATCATAGAATACTTCAATATAGTGTGCCTTTCCCACAATACACCGATACCCTAGTGCCCATTTTTCTTGGAAAGTGAAGCAAAGCTTCTTCCCCCTCAAATCTATTTGGACATCATCACTAAGAGGTCATTTTCTCTGGTTCTCCTTTATGGGAGGAACCTTTACATCTTCCCCCTTTGATTGAAAAGTGGGCTTTTGCTAAAATGGAGCTCTTACCCTCGGTAAGGCATCCTGTAAGTCCCTAGCCCTCTCAATGGCATCTTGGAGTGTAGTTGGTCTAGTGGATTTTACCAACCCATGAAAAGGCTCTACTAGCCCATCAATGAACATATATACTCTCCTAGTTGTAGATAAATCTAGCACCACAACAGAAGCCCCTTTGACTTAAAATTGGGATTTTGCTGAAATGGAGCTCTTGCCCTTGGAAATCATCCTGTAAGTCCCTAGCCCTCTCAATGGCGTCTTGGAGTGTAGTTGGTCTAATGGATTTTACCAACCCATGCAGAGGCTCTACTAGCCCATCAATGAACATATATACTCTCCAAGGTGTAGATAAATTTGGTACCATGACAGAAAGTTTTAGGAATTCAGAGATATAGGTCTATGGATTTCCTAACTACTTGAGCTTGGCTAGCTCAAAAAAGGGTGCCTCTGGATTTATTCGGTTAAATATTTCTATCATAGTCGGCCAAACATTCTCCAAACTATATGCTACATCACTCCACCTCAAAATATCCAAGGAGCTTGATAGGAAACAACTTAGAGCTAGAGGACATGCTAGATTTTGACCTGAGCACCAGACTATTAACCACATCCTTACATTTATGGCCATCATTGAGGCACAACATCGCTCTTCAAAAGTATATTTTTGTTTTGTAGACTTTTGAAAAGATTTTGACTCGGTCCCTAGAGAAGCATTATTCTAGAGACTCATAGATATTGGCATCTCAAAGACCCTCTTGCCATCCATCATGTGCTTATATGAGTCGGTACTTGGTCGTTTGCGCACAGTACATGGGCTATCAGATTTTATCCAGAGCACTATTGGGGTAAAACAAGGTTTTCCCTTGTCCACCACACTATTTGGGATCTATATTGATGAGCCTGAGTCCTTCTTGTGTGAACACATCCAGGATGGTGATGGTTGCCTTCTAAATCATGTCTTGATTTCTATCTTGTTGTTTGCAGATGATGTGGTCCTTCTAGCCCCATCCCTTGACGGATTGCAGAGGCAGCTGGATGCCCTAGCCATTTTTAGTGATCTTTGATAGTTGACGGTTAACCTAGGTAAAACTAAGGTTATGATCTTCAACACATTGAAGAAGTTCCTCTATGACCTCCATTTCTTTTTCAGAGGAGAGGATATTGAGATCACCAGCTTATACACTTATCTGGGGGTACTATTCACAGGACCTCACTTTAGCTTGCGGCCTGCACTCCAACCTCGAATCAACAAGGGCTATGGATCCTTGGCCCTTCTCGAGAGACAATGTTTTCAGAATCATTTTCAAGACATATCAGCCAATATGTCACTGATGGAAAGTCTTGTTCGACCCAAATTTCTATATGGTTCAGAGGTTTGGGGTCGTAGCTTACTAGAGTCTGATTGGTATTTTGCAGAGAGAGTGAAGATTGCCCTTCTTCCTCTCATCATTCAATGCAAGAAGACAGTTCCTTAGCCCATCATTCTTGTAGAGTTTGGAGCTCGCCCCTATTGGAACATGGTCTCCTATGAGCTGCGAAACTGGTACATTTTTTAATACTTTTGATTATATTTAGTCTAACGTAGGAATTTTGGGGCAATTCAAAGCCCCGAGAAGCATTGTAATGGGCAAAAGGGTAAACCAGGGGTCAAAAAACCACGGTTTGTAGAACATAGGAAAGTTTAGGCTAGATTATTATAAATAGAGGAACATTTTGTATTGTAAGGTAGAGAGAATGAAGAGCTATTGATGCGAACTGTGGATTAATATTTCTGTTTGGGTTTTTGGGGAAAGGAATCCTACTGGCTGTGTGCGTGGAGATCTAGAGTCCATTTGCGTGTGGACCCTGCTGCTATGTGCATAGGTTGGGATGGGTATTGTAAGAATGACGCAGGGCTAGGCCTGCAATACCCAGGATCTTTAAAATATGTGCATATAAGAATGCATCTCAACTATTACCCCAATAAACTCAAATTGGGCAATCTCAACTTTTCTAATTTTGAAAGCTCATAGGATTTAAAATCCCTCAATCCATAATCAAATTTTAAATATCTCTCAATTTCCATTTATGGCTAATAACTATGCTTCATTCAACTTTGATTAATGCCTTTTCAACAATCTTATAAGTTAACTAGCCATTTGTTCTTTTCATAAACTCGGTCAAACTCCATTCCATTATATTTATATGTGCGCCCTTTTTATTTTAAACAAGCTGGACATGGTTAACAAACTATATACATATGAAATTCTTCACGCATTGACTTAATTACCACCATATGCCAGTTCCTTTCAGTCATTCAATGCATATCAATGCAAACACTCAAATATCATTTGACTCGTAACTTAGGAATACTTCCAGCAAACAGCGTTTTCACAATTCATCGATTTCAGGCTTTGTTTAAAATCGAATAACTGCTTACCTTTATAATTTAGAACGCCCTCCTCCTGTTTCCAGATATTGACTTTCAAACGCTGTTACATCTCTGCGCTAAATTTTTTAACTTACCCATTCGAATTCTTGCAATAGTCTTCAGACCACGCCTTCAGATTCTGGAATTCACCGGCAATCGAACCTTTCGATTCCACTGCACTCTGCAATTGAAAAAATTGATTGGCTTTAAAACCCTTGACTCCATCATACTATCCACGTTTCTCTGCAATTATATTTCTTCATACTATCTGGAAATCTCTGCGTTTTCCTCAGAAGCTGAGGTTCCATTACAACACACACTTTTACAAATCATTACAATTCGTTGCGCCCAAACTTGGAATAGATTCTGATAGCAAATTATCAAACGGATTGGACCTTCATGCCAAGGTGATTACTGAGCCCAATATCGATTTCAGAACTCAACATCGGTTCTGCGTTCAATACACCCATCGCTCTCAACGCATTCACTGATTTGTTGCAACTATCGAGCTCAGTTTCATTGTATATCCGCCGAGTTAAACTTAACAGTCACACACCTTATAATCAATTCAATTCTAACCCATTCACTTTTGAATATATATATGCTCTTTTACCATTCACCGCAATAGCTCTTCCCGCAATTATAGTGATTTATAAACAGAGTTTAAAACCGAGTTCTGCGCTCTTCAATCTGCTTCGTACAAGATCTAGGTACAACTCTGCGTTGAATTTAAACAACAAACTCTGCATTGGATTTAAACAGCACCCTTTCATACATGCTAATCACACAGTATCAAGAGAATTCACTCCTACGCAGAGATTGTAAACTCATTTTCGTGCTGGACATTTTCATTTAACAATAAAACAATTACTTCAATTTTATCACTTCAGCAAACAGAGTTTAACCTTAGATTCATTCATTACTTTCCACTGAACTTGGAGTTTGTGTAGATCCATTGAAATTTAATGAAAACAACGCTCCATCATACATTTCATCATATGCTTTCATACCTTTGAGTATCCAGCATTTCAACACTGTAGATATTTTTTATGTATACAATCTGTCAATGCTCTATGCGCACAGTAAATTGACTTCCAACAGAAATTTTCACTTAGAACGGTGCCCTATTGATTTGCAAATAGAGATTTTAACACCATTTTACCCTTAATGATTTGCATGGAAGTTTTCACACAAATAAATGTGATTTCAAGTCCATCGATCATTTCTTCATTAATTCAACAATGCCATGAACTTTAGGAAACAAATATACAATTCCTCAATCAACCAATGTATATAAACTGAAACAAAACAATGACTTACAAACTTTGCTGGCCAGATATTCCAATTCTGTGGCCCTTTACAATTGCTAAAGGCTTACAGCCTTGCTGTTCAAGCCTACTCTCAATCTCTCACAATCTCAATGTATTTTTCTCTCAAAACCCCTTCCTATTTATACAATTTTAAAAATGATCTAATTAAATGCTCAATCCCCCTAATATCTCAACAAATCCCTAAATCTCTCAACATCCCTAAAAGATAGATTCTTATCCCTAAAACTTAGAAACTAATTCCAACTTAGGCTCCCTCATTAATTCTAAATAATCTAGAAACTAATTTCTCTCATATTTACAATTTCTCACAAATAATTAATTAATCACTCAAAATAATATTAATGTTTACATGAAATTTAATATTTCTTCAAAACATGAAACCCCCTAGCTTAGATAAAATACATTGTGTTTTTCGGAGCTGATGCTCCTGCATCAAAGAAGGAATTGTTGAATTGATGAATAATAAAGCTTGCTTACAAACTGAATCTATGTGTACTATTTTTGTGAATCATTGGTAATTAATGCATTCTGTACTTTCTGTATTCAAGCTACGAAAGACCTGTGTAAGTGTGTTTGCTGTATCTGGATCTGTTCTATTTTGTTTTATGCAATATTGTGCTACTGTTATAGAAGTATATAATTATAGATATAGCGCACGTGGATGTGAAAAGAGACCTATTGACCCTGCATAGAAAGAGGCGATCTGGGTATTACAGGGCCAAACGCAGCTCTGCTTGCCTTACCTATCCTTTCTCAGGGTGCAGAAACTTGGTTCCAGCACCCACCCATACTACTTCGGGTGAGACTTTGACCTGTGAAAGTAGGTCACTATCGAAAGGGACAGTAGTATTGGGTTTTTTTGGCAAACCTTGAACTCTGAACCTGGGTCAGGACCCCTCGAGCCAACAAATGGTTCCGTTGCTGGGACTTGGAGCATTTTGAGGAAGGGATTGGGTAAGGACAAGAAAATACTAGAAACTTGACAAGGAAGTGAATGAACCCTTGACCAAAACCCTGCTAGAAGGAGACATGGCAACGCACTTGAAATTACCTACCTTTAAAGGTGCAGCTGATGAGGACATGGACTGTTTTTGGTTTGTGGCTGACTCGGTATGGACTGCACAGGGTGTGGTAAGTGACACTGTGAAGAAAGTGCAGATGTCCCTGGCCTTCGAAGAGAGAGAGTTGGATTGGTATATTCTGTACCTATTTCAAAATGGGAGTGCAGCCATTCAAGATGTTAAGGATGCCCTGAAGCAACAGTTTTGGAAACCTAAGCCCTACTCTCAGATTGTAGCAGACGTAAAATATTTCAAGCAAGGATCAACTTAGTCCGTGTGGGAAGTTGATCAACACCTAAAGAAAGCTATTAGAGAAGGAGGATTTAAGTATGATGACATACAACATACAAAATGGTTCATCGCCTTGCTACTCCCTCACCTACACATACCTATGGGTCACCAGAATTTTGACTCACAAGACAAAGTTTTGGAAGCTGTTATGAAACTAGAAGCTACGCCTAGAATAGATGCTTCGTTGGGAGTACAACAGATCCAGGTGCAACTCAGAGCAATGCACTTAGAGATTCAGGACTTACGACAGGAACGAGGATGAGAAGCTGGCGCAAAACTATGGCGAGCATCAGGGCATACGAAGGATCTATGCCCCAACCAGTTGAGAACAAGACAACCAAGTTTGAGGCGTCCGGGATCAGAGGGGCCTAGCCTGGGACGACGGGGCCCAAGTGGACCTGCGTTCTGGTATAAGGATGGCTATGTAGATAGGCAGCATAATATTAACCGTTGCTCGGGAACCAACATCCCAGAACAAAAGCAACACTGGCGTTGGTTCTATCGGTCAGTGGGCCATGAGGAGCAAAACTGCTGAATCCATAACTTAGTGATAGGTCGGGGAAATTGGCTTGAAGAACAGTCAGACCCCACCTCACCAAAAACCCCCGCGGGCATGAATAGCTCCCCCTCTGGAGGCAGGGACAGAAGCCAAAGTGGAAGCGTAGGTCGAGGGCGAGGCCAATTGATCTGCTATAACTATGGGGACACATGACATTTTGCGAGGGATTGCCTAAACCCTATGAAATCGTCTCACAGGTATTGCAGATAGTGGGACCATATGCTTGAAGATTGTCCAGCCTTGATAGAAAAAATATAGGAGAAGCAACTCCCACCTACGCAGAAGGTGCGGAGGGTCCAGACTGAGCTACTAGGGGGATTGAGGAGAAGGTTGAAACTGAAGCGCTGATCCACAAAGCAGTTGGAAAACTAGAAGGGCTGGACCTAGACAAAGTAAGGGAAATGTTTATGGAAGTTTGAAAAGACTTCCTTGGGACTGAGGCACCTACGACCCTATGCCCTGTAGATCTAAAGGCAGTGGAGGAGGTCAAATACTTCCTGCAGGGATGTATGAGATTGCTGCGCAATCCCCAGGTAGTGCAAAATCTACAGGCGTTAATAGATAGTTGCGCAAATCACACCACCATGTCTCCTAATATTAAGGATGTGCACAAACTATACAGGTATTAGAAACACACTGGGAGGGAGATGCGATTGACGGCCCAGATCAGCAACTATGAGATGGATCGGGTTATCTTAGACCTTGGATCAGACGTCAATGTATTACCTAAGCAAACCTAGCAATGCATGGGTGAACCAAAGCTGGAACGGTCCACTATCCAGCTACACATGGCTAATCACCAAAAGATCATACCGTTGGGGAGGCTCTCAGGGATTCTGGTAGATATCGTAGGAGTAAAAATCTGGGTTGACTTCGAAGTCATTCAAATCGTCAAAGATGCGGACCCCTACCCTACACTGCTAGGATTGGATTCGGCCATCGACATGGGTGGTATCATTAACTTAAAAAAAAAAGCATGGTGTTTGAGACTAATGGCATGAGGGTAGTTGTCCCGTTAGACCCTACGGAAGGTAAATGTTATACGGAGCCAGTACCCAAGGAGGAAGATGTGGACTATATCTATAAGTTGACTGGATGAGACACATCCAACCCACCCAAGGATGAAGTACTTTGCTGTGAGGGGGATACTGAATGCTTATCTGACTCTGATGAGGAAATAGAGATTTGGCAGAATTGGTTACATGATGTCTCCACACTGCATTGTCTTCGAATCACGAAAAACTTCCGCTATGTTTCCTTGGAAGTAAGGACTTGGGTAGAACCAGGAATAATCGAATACTATGAGCCAACCCTGGAAAAAGGTCAAGCTGACCCACGAGCAAGTAGCAGGTTTTCTAGGATGACCGTATGCTCAGGCAATAGAACTCTGATACACCCGACCACCACTTCAACAACAACACAGCTGCGGTTAGGACAATACGCTCTGACTACAGCCCCCCTTAAGACCTCACGTGCACAGACGATAAGGTTCTCTTGGTCATGGGTCATGAGTTGCCTAGGAAGCGAGCCTGTGTAGGGGGGGGACATGCAGCTGCTACATATGGGTGCCCCTAGTGTGACAAATAGGTCAAGCCTACTCGGGATATGAAAACTAGCCATTGGGACAATACCTATTGTTAAAAAGTATAATTTACAGTTGGAGGGGGCGACCTTCGGGCATTTAATGAAAATAATTATGGGGATTTTTTACCGTTTCCTGGGGAACCCTCCTCGGATAAATTTTACCTCACCATTGCACGCTTGGGAGTGCTATAAAAAGAGAAAGATAGTTCAGCCAGAGGTACCGTTTCACTTGCACAACTTTCCTGCCTCATGCATCTCATGGAAACACTTGAGCAATCCGTTATTTTGCAGCCACACTACCCCTCTCATGTCTGGTTAGCCTACTCCGTCTGATAGTAGTCATATAGGGCTGGGATTCATTTTTTGTGCTAGGATGCTGGCTACTAAACCTGTCAAACCCTCAGCTCCAACAGCGCCTAATGTTGAGGAAGTCCTAGAGGTCGAGTCCGAATTGGAGGAAGTTCCCCCCATGCCGGCCACAAGGAAAGGCAAGGAAAAGGCACTAGGTTTGGGAAAGACACCGAAATAAGTAAGGTGGGCTACTGGGAAGCCTAGGACCTTCCTAAGACATGCCAAGTCTCTGCCAGCATCACCTCCAGATCAAGACACATAGGAGGGTGCTCTGCCTACTAACCCGATCAACTGGTTACCTCCCTTTGTTCGCCCACGTAGGCCGTCTACTCGAACGCAAAAAAACTTGGACGGCTTGGTCACCTATCTACAAACCCCCCTAACCTCGGGGGAAGTGCCTGTTGTCAGTGATCCTTGCGGGCCACTCCATGAGGTCAAGTTCGATGATCAAGATTTGGCAGACTTTGAAACCCTCCCGGAATTGGCCCCTGCATTATACTTTGATACAATCTATAGAGATGATGGAGTCACGGTGGTGCCCCAGCACTGGGTCTATGGCTTGGTTGGATCAGGACTTTTGAATCTTCTCCAAATGCCTCATTTTTGCCATTACAACGTCACAGATCGTCTAGCTCTCCAATTGCTAGCCCTCATTCATGATGATTGCTTATGGATTCATGACAGGGTCCCTATTGATGCTGCATTGATCCATAATATTACAGGCCTTCCTATGCAAGGGTCGCACTCATTAGAGCAGGTAGGAAAAAAATATGAAGTAGCTACCTCTAAGTTTTTACGGACGACCTATGTGGTACATGGAAACCATCGAGGGTTTGTGATACAAACTATCAATGACCCTGCCATGTAGATGGGTACTCGGCTCTTAGCCTGTAAGCTAATGTGAAAGTGCCAGGTTGCGACTGTCCCCGGTTATGTGATCTAGTTGGCCAGCGAGTGCATAAAGGGAATTTCTTTCAATTGGGCTCAATACTTGCGCGATGAATTTCTGGCTAATGTATGCGAGTCCCAGGAGCAAGGGACGTCTTTCTTCTATTCATGGTTATTATTCCTAATAGTGTTGGTTGCCTGGGACAACCCTGAGGAGTCGGTCCTCCCTGAACTTCCTCATGGGATGTGCGAAGGATCTCAGCATGCTCACTTATGGGACTCTAAGGATATGCAGTGAATTTAGGATAATAAGGTTTTTTGGATCCTCTTCCAGAGCAGTATAGCAGTCGCCATAAACTCTCGACCCTAGCTGTCCCCGACAATATACAACAAATACAAGAATTTTGTCGTGTTCCAAGTTACCATGCACCATATTCGGATCCGCAACCTCAACAACAAGACCTGGATGGAATTCCCTTATATGGTAGCAGATGAGGAAATTGACCTGATGATCTCGCTATGGCACCCTGACTAGAAAAAAGTCCTCACCGAGACCCGTGGGGAGACTGCGGAGCCCCACCCGATGACCTTGGAAATCGCCATGAACAGGGATACAAAAATTCCGTAGACCTCCACGGATAAGGCCTAGGTAGGGCCTGATGGAGCTACCACCCCTCCTCCCAGAACAAAGCGGTTAGGGGAGTCACCACCAAGATCCCAAAAGAAACAGCGCAGCCATCGCGTGCAGTACAATGCGATAGTCACACTAACTAATGGTGAGCTTGAGCAAATCGCGGACACGGTCGCCTTTGTTACGGAAGACAAGTGGGAATTGGACGAGGCACAGCAGAAGGCGGCAGTCGACTCTCTCTAGGCCGAGCTCCGCGCCCTTCGGATTAAAATCGATACACTGCCAACTAGCGTGGGCCAGGTACGCACCCCTTCGGTCGACAGTAGTTCAGCGCTATTCGAGGAGGAAAATCATCTCTGGGCTATACCTAGCACTGCCCTGGTAGGAACCAAGCCCCCGACAGGCACAGGAACCCAGCTGGACCTGGATAATTTTCCCCACAGTGCCTTACAGGGCCTCAATGACACTGTTTTCCAGGAGATTCGCCATCGTGACCAGTGAGTACACCAAAAGCTTGGTACTGTGGAGCACACCATCACGCAGCAGGCTGCTGATTTTCTCCTGGCCGTGTCACAACAGGTGGAGCTCGAAATCGTGATCCACCAGCTCTGTAAAAAGGTTACAGATGAGATCCCAACCGTGGAAATGCCTCAGGCTAAAGTCGAAAAATTGGTTGCGGCCCTCAAAGCATCGCAGATGGAAATACACACCGTCAAGACACAGCTGGAATAGAAAATCACTGACCTACAGGCTAGACTACAGCCCAAAACGCCCACGAAAGTCCGCGCTCAGCGCGCCACCCTAGTCATTGACGTGACAACCGTTATTTCGGGGCAGATTGCCCAAGGTGCCTAGCTGCTAGAGTCCGCCATGCAACTCTAGACTAAGGTCCAACGCGATCTGGTTCTTCAGGAAATCAATTGGGACTTAAGGCAGAAGGAAGAAGCCTTTGAGCAGGTCAACGCTACGCTGCCCACTTTGGTACCTGCCCAGCGCTTGGCACAGTTAAAAACCAACAATGATCTCTAGGACGATATTGAGGAACTTCGGCGGATACAACACATCATGGTGGAACGTCTGAAGCCTTGGGCTGCCACAACCCTCCAACTTTCACAGGATCTTGATGGCGTGACCAAGCAACTTAATCAGATTCTTGAAAGTGTCACTACGACGACTGAAGGACCAACCTCCTAGAAGCTGGTAGGCCTTGCACAGAGTACTGCTGCCCAGAGTTGAGAAGTGTTACCTCCACTGATCACCACCCTTACCACCTTACATGCGCAGGTAGAGACCGCACCACCACAGTGACTCAGGACGAGTCACAAGATTGTGTTAGATGATTGTTGGAACAGGGTCTCCTACGAGCTATGAAACTAGTCCATTTTTGAATACTTTTGAATATATTTAGTCTAATGCAGGGGTTTTGGGGTGGTTCAAAGCCCCGAAAAGCATTGTAATTGGAAAAAGGGTAAACCAGGGGTCCAAAAACCATGGTTTGCGGACCATAGGAAAGTTTAGGCTAGATTATTATAAATAGAGGAACATTTTGTATTGTAAGGTAGAGCAAATGAAGAGCTATTGATGCGAACTAAGGTTTAAGATATCTGTTTGGGTTTTTGGGGAAAGGACTCCTGCTGGTTGTGTGCGCAGAGATCCAGAGTCCAGCTGTGTGCGGACCCTGCTACTATGTGCGTAGGATGGGATGGGTATTGTAAGAAGGAATTTATGAATTTATGAATAAGAAAGGTTGCTTGCGAACTAAATCTATGTGTACTTTTTTTGCGAATCATTGGTAATTACTGCATTCTACACTTTCTGTATTCAAGCTGCGAAAGACCTGTGTACGTGTGTTTGTTGTATCTGGATCTGTTCTGTTCTATTTTATGAAATATTGTGCTACTGTTATAGAAGTATATAATTATAGATCTAGCACACGTGGATGCGAAAAGAGACCTATCGACCCTGCACAGAAAGAGGCGATCTGGGTATTACAGGGCCAAACGCAGCTCTGCTCGCCCTACCTATCCTTTCTCAGGGTGCAGAAACCTGGTTCCAGGACCCACCCATATTACTTTGGGTGAGACTTTGACCTGCGGAAACAGGTCACTGCCGAAAGGGCCAGTAGTATAGGGGTTTGTTGGCAAACCTTGAACTCTGAACCTGGGTCAGTACCCCTCGAGCCAACAACCCCTTTCACCTTGAGATAATGTTTGGTATCATCTCTCTTCTTCACTATGTTCGGGGTTTTGCGGATACAGCGAAGGGGCAGGACCGATATCCATACTTGGCCTACCTTTCATCAGAGTCCATTGTAGTAGTGAGTTCTTCGACTCAATCCCGATGTTGGTATGCTGGAGTCTCAGATCTCCTTGCTTTACTTGGTATCAAGATAGACCAACTCTCTACATTCAGGTATTATTTGTGTGCATCGAGATACCTCCTACCAACCAAACAAGAGATGAATAAAATCATTCGAGAGGATATTTACAGGAAATATGTATAGGTTACTTGGATAAACCTTGAGGATGGGTTGCGTCCAAAGACGGATTTATATGCTGAGAACTTCATGTTGTTGAGAGATGGACTCATTTTTCGGCCCCATTACATGCTTCGCCATTGGATGCATGCACTTTGGATTCCCTTGTGTCAGATCAGAGTAGGTTCTCATAAACTGCGGATTGAGACCGACCATCAGATTTCATGGTTAGATAGAATTTTCCAGTTGTGCCACCTTCAAGAGACTGAGTCTGAGGAGAAATTCATCTTCCACTGCCCCATTTACTATGAGATTTGTGGGAGGTTAAATTTCTTGTTCAGAGAGATCCAGACCTTATCTAGCTTCTTTCGATACCTAGACCAGATATGTCTAGCCTTGTACATACAAGAGGCCACGAGGCTTCGCACACAGATTCTCCAGCCTCCTCTTAGAGCAGATCCTGTGCAGCGGATTCCATCATTTTTTACAAAGCTCTCATAAGCAAGAGGTATGAAGCGACAAGTTAATAAATTTTTTTCCTTAGACTCTAGATTAGTGTGGGCTAGAGGGGCCATCCCCCTAGCACAGGGACCCCTGAGTCATTACCAGACCAGATCTCTTACTAGCAGGAAGTCATCAGTGACATATCACTTCTTCTTGGCAACGGCGTAATAGATGCTCGAGATCCTCCCCTAGCCCTCCCTTAGGACAAAACTCCATCTTGAGTTTTTTGCATTCGACTTCGAGTGTTAGGGGAGAGATTTAGTGGACCATTATCTTGTGTCCTCTACACTTGGAGTTCAGGATTTTCCTCATTTTGGTTTTCAGACATTATGTATTCTTACTTTATTTATTATTTCTTGCTCTTTATATAGGAGACCTTTTGGTACTCCTCCTTGTATCGATATCATTACTCTACTGTCCCATTGACCTAATTTTGTGGTCATTCGTTGGAAATTAATATAATTATATTATCTTATCTTATCTAGCAACCTCTAGGTGAATTTTTCATATGCAGTCACATTTGCATGCCCCGTTGTGGATAGACTATGAAACCACCATTCATGTGCTTAAACTTCAAGGTGCAGCGCTGCTATCTTAATAGCTTCGATCTCTGGTACTTGGTTCAACTAGAAATAGATGTCTAATTTTTCCACCCAAGCCTTGGCTATGCACTTGGATCACCCATTGTTGGAATGTTTCTGATATAATTTCGTAGTAAGTGGTCTTGCGTAGGGTTTTTGGGGCGGGTCACAGCCCCCATGTTTTGTAATGGGTCAAAGGGTAGACCTAGAGTCCACAAACCACGATTTACGGACCATAGGATAGAAAAGGCTATGCTGATATAAATAGATAGATAGTTGGGTCTAGTAAAGAAGAAGTAATATTGATGCTGCGAATGAACTTTTGAGATCTATCTAGGGTTGTTTTGGGTAAAGAATCCTGCTGGATGTGTACACGGAGATCCGTAGTCCTGCTGTGTGCGGACCCCACTGGCTGTGTGCCTGGGCTGTGTCTTGGGTTTGTAATTGGGTTTTTGATACTAATCAATGTAGAATCTAATTGAATTATATTTATGATATATGGACTGGTTGTGTTTATTACTGAAGTGACTCTGTTTTATTTATTTAAGCTGCAAATGTATCTGCGATCGATGAATTAGCTGCGATTGTAATGCTCTATGGTGATAATTGCTGATGCGCGTGTGCATGCGAATGTATTGATTAGATCTGTTAATGATAATAGATTTGTTTATGATTACATGTTGATTATACTGTTAAAAAATCGATAATAGGTTTGTTTCTGTGCAAACCTAATAGATTCAACGAAGGTCTGCCTTAATTACCTACTCTCTCCCAGGGTTCGAAAACCTAGTTCCAGCACCCTTCCATACTACTTCGGGTGAGGCCTTGGCCTATGAAAGTAGGTCATTACTGAAAGGGCCAGTGGTATAGGGGTTTGTTGGGAAACCTTAACTACGAACTTGGGTCAAGACCCTTGAAGCCAACAAATGGCTTCATTGTCGGGACCGAGAGCATTTTGAGAGAGAGATCAGGTAATGCCACAAAGTCATTGGAGACCTGATAAATTAGAGCTCAAATATTGGTTCGAAAAATAGATTCAGGATTTTTTTGTAAAAGAGAATCGAAACACGAAGCTAACAACTGTGAAGTGGAAGAACAAATACATTTTCACCGAAATATACGAAATTTTCCTTGTAACTTTTGCGCACGAGCTCCAGGAGTGGTCAGCAAGGCTTGTAGAATTCCAGATGTGTTGGAAAGATGATCAGATTACACATTGGACTTCGGAATTGATTCGATAGTTGGAGAAGACTGACAACACAATCACCCATACAATAGATCATTGGGTGGATAGCATGTTAGGAGGGTTTGTAATAGAATTTAGAGTTGATTAGTTCATATCCTGTTCTGTGGCGGAGCGGAGGTTCTTCAAAGGATTCTGGGCCATGTTCTTGCGAACATTTCCATTACTAATGAAAATATTACTGTGCAAAAAGGGAATTTTTTGTAGCCACATCAAATGAATGACCTCTAATCAGAGCAAGAGTATAACATGAAGTGGTAAGTACTACCGAACCAACCGAAAAGGAGATAGATCCATCTACATCCCATTAAGAGAGTTAGTTGCACACGCAGGAAGTAGTCCTTCGGCTAAACCACCTTCTAGTCAGCATAAGGGAAAGAACTCCCCCACACCTCTGCCACCACCGGAAGAAGATATGGCTGCACACATGAAGCTACCCACCTTCAAGGGTGTAGGAGACAAAGATATGGACCAATTTTGGTTTGTATCGGAATTAGTATAGACTACGCAAAATATGGCTAGTGATGTTGTAAAGAGAGCGCAACTATCCCTCGCCTTTGAAGGACAAGCCCTGGATTGGTACATGAGGTACGTAGGCCAACATACGGATCCATCTATTCAAGAGATTAAGAATGCTTTAAAACAACAATTCCAAAAGCCTAAGTCCTACTCTTAGCTGGTGGTTGACTTGAAAGACTTTAGACAAGGACCCACTGAGTCGGTATGGGAGGCTGATCAGTGGCTAAAGAAGGTTATTAGGGAGGGGGAATTTTATTATGATGATAGACAACACAAATAATGGTTTATCGCCATGCTCTTACCTCACCTGCGTGGACCTATGGGTCAACAAGCGATTGAGAGTCAAGAGAAAGCCTTGGATATTGCTATGAAGCTGGAGGCTGCGCCAAGAGACGATGCCCAATTTTGGGTACAACAGATCCAAGGATAGCTAGAGGCAATGCACCTCAAAATCCAAAATTTATAGAAAGAGCGAGGAAAAGAAGCTAGCCCAGACGTATGGTGCATAAGATGCAGGGTGTTTGGCCACACCAAGGATCAGTACCCTCTGTTGGTGAACTACATGTAGGCTGGGAGACCCAGCCCATTGCGCCCTAAGGAGGCTGCAGGACCAAGTGTCCCGAAGTTATGGTGCATTGACTGTTGCATAGCTGGACTAAATGATACCAATAACTATCCCCGTCTTGGTGCTTACGTTCCAGAGTTGAAGCAACAATGGTGTCGATTCTGCTCATCTGTGGGACACAACGAAGATAACTGTTATACATATGACTTAATGATCGACCGAGGAAACCTGTATAGAGTACAGGCTAACCCTTCTTCACCACTATCTCCCTTAGACAGAGGAGGTTCTCCAGCCAGAGGCAGAGGATGGGGAAGAGGTGGAAGCATAGGTCGGGGAAGCGGGCGATTGATCTATTATAATTGTGGAGACGTAGGAATCTTCACAAGGGATTGTCTGAACCTTGCATCACAATCTTGTTGATCTTGTAGAAAACTGGACCATGTGATTGAATTTTTTCCAGTACTGATAGCGAAAATGCAGGAAAAACAACAGACACCAATGCAGAATGTGCAAAGGGTTAAGGCAGAACCGCGTGATGAGGGACCCAGTATTAATTTTATAACACGTAGTGGCATGGCTACTAGAAGAGCTAGGGAAAGGGTTGCGACTGAAACCTTTATCTGGAAAGCTACTATCAAACATGAAAGCTTGGAACTACAGAAGGAGAAAGAAACCTTCATCGAAGCTCACAAATAATTTACCAAGGATGAGGCATCTACTTCCAAGGCTCCAACAAGCCTAAGAGCAGACGATGAATTTAAACCATTCCTACAGGCATGTATGAAGCTACTATGCAACCAGAAGGTAGTACAAAATATTCAAGCACTGATAGACAACTACACATAGAGAACTAAACCTCCCACATAAGTTAAGTATGTTCACAAAATATACAAGCATAAGAAATTAACTAGTCAAGAAATGCGGCTAATGGTGCAGATTGGTGATTATGAGATGGATCAGGTCATCCTGGGTCTGGGATATGATGCGAACATCCTGCCCAAGAAGACATTGCAAAGGATGGGAGAACCTAAGCTGGAATGGTATACAGTTGCAAATGGAAAACCAACAAAATATTATACCATTGGGGAGACTGTCAAATATTATGGTAGATATCGCAGGGGTTAAGGTACGCGCGTATTTTGAAGTAATTTAGATTGTGTAAGATGCAGACCCTTATCTTGCACCCTTGGGACTGGATTGGGCGATAAACATGGGATGCATTATCAACTTGAAGAAAAGGAGCATGGCTTTCGAGAATGAGGGTAGGAGAGTGACAGTCCCTCTAGACCCTGCAGAAGGAGAGCGGTATACAGAACCTGTGCATGAAGAAGATGACGTGGATCAAATTTATAAACTAACTGCCTAGGAAAAGGATTAGATTAATCCTACAACTGAAGGTGTGCTCTGCTGGGAAAAATACAGTGAATGCCTCTCTGATTCCGACAGGGAGATCGAAAATTGGAAGAATATTTTACATGATGTATCTGCGCTATGATGTCTTAGGATCACGAAGAGCTTTTGGTGTATCTCCTTAGAGGTAAGAAAACTACCCTAGTTTTATGGTTATGTTAGTATTATGGATTTTTTTTTAACATTTGAAGCATAAGTCCCAAGGGAGCTAAGAATGTGGGCTATTAACCTAGCCATGCATGCAACCCCTGCGCGGTGGTGGGAAACTCATAAGGGGATGTTCCAAGATTGGGAGGAATTCCGCGAGATGATGATCCTATATTTCAAACCCCCGGTTCACCTACGCATGGAGACTTTCCTTAGCCAAGGAGACTCGTGCAAGCACGTGGCCACATGGATGTAGGCATGGTGTGAAAGGACCATGAATGAGTGGGTCCACCTGTTTATTCATGCCTTGGAGCCAATTCCCACTCCATGGTATCTAGATGCAGAACTACATCAGCGTACCCACCACTAGGAGACCATAAAGGACGATTTTGTGGGGATGTTCAGGTTGATAGGCAGAACTGAGGAATTAGACGAGGCCCTGCAAGATATAGATTCCCTAGTATTTGATGAATCATGCTCTCGTGTGGAGTACGAGGCACCCACTTGGGATATGTAGATGCAAGATATTGTTAATTTCCGCAACCTGTCAATGGAGGAATGTGACGAAGACCTGTGAAATATCACTATCCCAGAATCAGAGGGAGAACACGCGGTTGCTGGACCCACACTGTAGACCATCGATGTGACCAAGTGTCTTAAGCTAAGGGAATTCAACATTGGAACAAAAGAACAACCTAAGCTAGCTAAAATTGGGGACTACTGGGATGATGATATTGTTGGGAAATTCACGGAGCTTTTCACGGAGTACCAAGACCTATTTCCTACAAAATTCTCAGAAATCAAGGGTATTACAAGGGACCTAGGGGTCATGCACATCACTTTAAAACCAGATGCGTGCCCTGTTAAGCAGTAGATTGAGTTGGAACGTCTAATCAGCAGACTATGCACAGATGTGACTGAATATATCTCGACCTCTGCTACCCCCCAGGCCAAGATTGAGGGGCTCGTTGTAGCCCTGAAGGCTTCTAGGACTGAGATTTAGAATGTAAAGACAGAGATGGAGTAGGAGATTGTTGCATTTCAAGCCAAATTGCAACTGGAAACTCCATCTGAGGTACGAGCCCAGCACGCTGCGCTAGTCACTGAAGCCACAAATACCATTATATCTCAGATCACCTAGAGCACAAAATTGTTGGAGACAACTATGCAACTGTGGTCTAAGGTGCAGCGTGATCCTCTCCTGCATGAATTTACTTAAGAACTACGCCAAAAGGAGGAAGAATTTGAGCTACTATGCCCACTCTAATCCCCGCTCAACATTTGGCACGTCTGCAAGTCAGACATGCGCTCATATCTAACCTGGAAGAGTTGTGCCACAAGAAGAAGGTTCTGAGTGACCACCTAAAGCCATGGGTCGATGAAGCCCTAAAGCTATCTCAGGAAGTGGATGTTGTAGTCAAACAACTGAACTAGACCTTGGAAAGTGTCACTTCTACTACTTAAGGTATGACTTTGCAGAAGTTGGTGGATATTGCATAGAAGGATGTCACGCAGAGAAAAGGAGTGCTACCCCCTCTGGTCGATGCAATCAAGCAGCTTCAGGCAAATATGCAAACCCCACGACCGCTGTGACTTGGGATGAGTCACAATATTGTGTTAGGGGCCTGTTGGAACGAGATTCCCTAAGCTGCATTTTTTATATAATTTTGTAGTAAGTGGTCTTGCATAGGGGTGTTGGGGTGGTTCAAAGCCCCCAATTTTTTGTAATGGCTCAAAGGGTAGACATAGAGTTCACAAACCATGGCTTGCAGACCATAGGATAGCAAAGGCTACGATGATATAAATAGATAGATAGTTGGGTAGAGTAAAGAAGAAGTAATATTGATGCTGTGAACGAACAGTTGAGATCTGTCTTGGGTTGTTTTGGGTAAGAACTCCTACTGGCTGTGTGCGGACCCTGCTAGTTGTGTGCACGGGCTGTGTCTTGGGTTTGTAATTGGGTTTTTGATACTAATGAATGCATAATCTAATTGAAGTATCTTTATGATATTTGGATTGGTTGTGTTTATTACTGAAGTGCCTCTGTGTTATTTATTTAAGCTGTGAATGTATCTATGATCGATGAATTAGCTGCGATTGTAATTATTTGTGGTGGTAATTGTTGATGCGCACATGGATGCAAATGTATTGATCATATTTGTTAATGATAATAGCTTTGTTTATGGTTACATGATGATTATACTATTAAAAGCTTGATAATAGGTTTGTTTCTGTGCGAACGTGATAGATTCAATGAAGGTCTGCCTTAAATACCTACTCTCTCCCAGGGTGCAGAAACCTGGTTCTAGCACCCTCCCATACTACTTCAGGTGAGACCTTGGCCTACAAAAGTAGGTCATTCCCAAAAGGGCCAGTATTATAGGGGTTTGTTGGAAAATCTTAACTCCGAACCTGTGTTAGGACCCTTGAAGCCAACACCCATCAAAAGCAGGAAGAAAGAATCTACCCATAGTTTGAAGGGAAAAAATCACCTTTTTGCCCTATTTTTAGCACTGGTGTTGCACCCTGAGAAGTATTATAAAAAGTGTTTTTTGATTAATAAAATGGACACCAATTAGGAGAATAAAGGCATTGTTGGAAACTAGATAGGACAAAATTTCCAATGAGCTATCATGGAGCTCATTTGGACACTGGGAAGGCCTCCAAATCTCAGCTGCAAAAAGAGAAATTTTCCCAATTTTGACGCTGCGCCCTTGAACCTTGGCACCGTGCCCTTGCCTAAAAGTCAAAAAAACACACTTGGAGTTATTAAAAAAGATACTTTGAGGGCTTTGAAGGAAAATCACGCCAGAGTTAGATGAGGAGTTATGTTAGAATTTATTTTTTCATTTATTAAGTTAGGATATTTGTGCCTTGCATGATCTCATAGGACAAAAATGACATTTATGATGTAATTAATAACATTTTGGAAACCTAGCTAGGGTTTTGATCACCCTTTGCAAGTTAAATACTGCATGGAGGCTTCATTGTTTTTGTTGGTTGATTATTGAGCTCAATACATAGACTTGGAATTGAGAAGAAATTGGCTTTTAATTTTTGTGAATGTTTTGATTTGAATGGCAATGGAGCAAGCACATTTGCGGGATTCAAGAACATGGTTAATGGTGATGTTTTCTAATTCAGTACTGGTCTTCTTATGTTTTTCATATTGTGCTTCTTTCCCTTATGACAGAGTAGAAATTTTAGATTAAGATATGCTATTGAGAGGCACCTTAATGTTGTCTACCTTCTATTGTTTATATGTTTTCCTCTGCTAGGTTAGATTAGAAAATTCTTAATTGCTCTCTAGTCCCACTCAGCTTGTTTTTCTTAGGAATGATTTAATGGATCCAATGCCAAAGAAGTTTATGGTTACCTCTTCCCTTTGGTATAACTTAAACCATTGTTTTTGAGCTCTTTTCTTTGAAGTATTTCTAATTAGGGTTTGGCTGAGGAAGTTTATGGTTTGCCTTGTCTTTTAGTCCATCTTAAATAGTTTCTTTGAAGATCTCTCATAGTTTGATTAAGGATTTTAGGATTTCCCTGCTCTTTTATCATTACTATATGTTATCTTGAATGTTTTCTTTTCCTGAAGGTGAAATCACTAGAGAATTTACAAGTTTCTTGCTCTCTAGGGTTTTCTAGATTGTTGTCTTAGGATTTTCTTGGTGAAATTTGATCAAAGAAGCTTACCAAAGACAGGGCATACCATAAGCTTCTTTGATCAAATTTCACCAAGAAAATCCTAAGACAACAATCGAAAATCCTAAGACAACAATCGAGCAAACCCTAGAGAACAAGAAACTTGTAAATTCTCTAGTGATTTCACCTTCAGGCAAAGAAAACATTCAGGATAACATATAGTAATGATCAAAGAGCAGGGAACTCCTAAAATACTTAATCAAACTATGATATATCTTCAAAGTAACTATTTAATATGGACTAAAAGACAGGGAAAACCATAAACTTCCTCAGCCAAACCCTAAATAGCAATACTTCAAAGAAAAGACCTAAAAAACAATGTTTTAAGTTATACCAAAGGGCAGGGCTAACTATAAAATTCTTTGGCATTGGCTCCATTAAATCATTCTTAAGAAAAACAAGCTGAGTGGGACTAGAGAGAAATTAAGAATTCTCAAATCTGACCTAGCAGAGAAAAACATATAAACAATAGAACGTAGACAACATTAAGGTGCCTCTCAATAGCATATATTAATCTAAATTTTCTACCCTGTCATAAGGGAAAGATGCACAATATGGAAAACATAAGAAGACCAGTACTGAATTAGAAAAACATCACCATTAACCATGTTCTTGAGTCCTGCAAATGTGCTTGCTCCATTGCCATTCAAATCAAAACATTCACAAAACTTCAAAGCCAATTTCTTCTCAATTCCAAGTCTATGTATTGAGCTCAACAATCAACCAACAAAAAAAATGAAGCCTCCATGCAGTATTTAACTTGCAAAGGGGGATCAAAACCCTAGCAAGGTTTCCAAAATGTCATTAATTACATCATAAATGTCATTTTTGTCCTATGAGACCATGCAAGGCACAAATATCCTAACTTAATAAGTGCAAAAATAAATTCTAACATAACTCCTCATCTAACTCTGGAGTGATATACCTTCAAATCCCTCAAAATATCTTTTTCAATAACTCCAAGTGTGTTTTTTTGACTTTCAAGCAAGGGCGCAGCGCCACAACTGGGAAAATTTCTCCTTTTGCAGCTGAGATTTGGAGGCCTTCCCAGTGTCCAAATGAGCTCCATGATAGCTCATTGGAAAGTTTGTCCTGTCTAGTTTCCAAAAATTCCTTTATTCTCCTAATTGGTGTCCATTTTATTAATCAAAAACCACTTTTTATAATACTTCTTAGGGCGCAGTGCTAGTGCTAAAAATAGGGCAGAAAGGTGATTTTTTTCTTGTTTTTGGCATTTTTGGAGGACCAATTTTGCTCCAAATGAGCTGAAACTTTCTGAGGTTGATTTCATTGGCCTAATAATAATGAAAATGCTGAGTTTTCGTCCATTGGGTGCCCTAAAAAAGAGCGCAGCGCCAGTGGCGCTACGCGCTTGGCCCTCCTTTCTGCACACAAAACAGTCAGAATTTCAAAAACTCAAAAATATGCCAAAATTTGGATTTGTCTTGCTGATCATGTCTGGGATGCTTGCAGGGATGCATCAACAATAATTTCAAGCTTTTATTTGTCCGTTGCCTCTTTTAGGGCTTGAATATTTGCAAGGGACCTTTTGAGCTTGGCCCTTGCAATCTTGTTTCTTAAGGCATAATGCCTTGCCATCTTCTTTTGCATGTCAAGGTCTCTCTTGGTCTTCTCTAGCTAATTCTATCGGTGCAAATTTTCCCTCTCTAGCCAAGATTCCCTATCATAGTCTATTTCAATGGTAAGCCGCTCACTTGGAGTGAGCTACCCTGCCACTGCTGTCTCTTTCTCTCTTTCTTTGGCTAAGGCTTTCTTCAGACCAATTGTCATTGGCCTCCTCCTGGGAAGTTGTTCTTCCTCTTCTTCAATGTCATCATAAATTTCCAAGACCTCATCTAGCTTAGCCTTGGCTTTTCTAGCCTCTTTTCGAGCTCTGATGGCTCTGACTTCATAGATGGATTTCTCTACCTCTAACTGTTGGTTTTCCACCTCACAGAAGTTGATCACATTCTTGGCCCTTGTTGGGCCATGAATACGACCACATTTTAACACTTATTTCATCCAATTTTACTCTTCTTTATCATATCATTTATTATAATTTATTATATAAATCCATCTTATAATGATTTATGTTCTTATGGATGAATATTATTTATTCTCCTTTATTTTTAATAAATTGATGATTATTATGCATAATTTTATCAATGATGATTTATTAATATATTTTATACCAACACTCACCATTTTAGCGTCCAAGATATTTTCCAGACTGCAGATTTGATTTCCAAATCATCATGAAATATTCCAACTCGGAAATTCGCTGGAATAAGAAGCGACAGTTTTGTGGTTGAGATTCTGGGCAAATGAAGAAGAATCCGGAAAATATGGAACATGGGTTTTGTCCAGAACGGACCAAATTAACTTTAAACAAAGGATGGTTTACCCAAATTTGGCCTTTATTGAGAGAAACGTAGGGTTATTTGAGCACGATTTTCTCAGATTTGTTGTTGCGGCCGTCCTCCAAATCTTAGCTGCAAAGCCAAATTCGCCTTGCTATTGTTGAAATATGGATGGAAATATATTTTTTGGTTGATCAAGTTGTTGGTAACAATCCAATATTGTTATGAGAGATCATGTTTGCTATTTAATTTCTCCTCTTTCTGATTATAAAAGGAGAGCATGTATTATGTATTGGAAAATGGATGATTATTGAATTCCTCTTGTAACACTGTAATTCCTTGACTCTCGTGATAAAAAAGAAACTGATGTAAAGCTATTCATGTTTGATTAATACAAAGACGCGTTCTCGTTCCATTTCTCAAGCTCTGCAGTAGCCCAGCGGCATTCAACCGGCGGTTGAGGGCCCGACCTTGGTGGATCGATCCGCTGTTTCTATTTCTATTCTTTTATTTCTGTCCTGTGAAAATTGCATTTAGATTCATTACGATTACAGAGTTATTTGATTGTTGTTGGATTGAATTCGGATTTGCTGTATACGTTAATGAATTGCACTGCTATTCTATCTTAGTAAGGATCGTATTTCCTATCTTCTACATCTTGCTATCTTTTATAAAATGTTGATGTTCCATTGATTTATGATTCATTCCAGTTAACTGTTTCATAGTGTTGGCCATCGATAGAGTTGAAGTATTAAGAGGATCCATTGCCTAATTGCGTTAAGTTTATGTTTGTTTTTCAATTAACGTTTGTTGTTCCAATTCTGTTTATTTTTCATTTCTATTTCATTAGTTTCAGATTGCAGAGATATTGTTTATTTACATTGTTTCAGTTTGTTGTTTATGCACATAGCCATTTAATTGCAGATTGTTGTTCATTTCTAATTCTTGCTTTTAAAAAGAGTTCTTCTTAGTTTATTTTCAAACAACAGTTAGTTCAATTTCGATTTCATTTTGATTGCTTTACATCAAGACTGTCAACTATAGAGAACACTAGTTATTGCTTCCAAGTTCTTAGATTGATTTCCTTGTTTCAGTTTGATTTCAGTTGCATCAATTTCTAGATGAATGAGTTATTTCTACTGTATCCTCGATTGATGGTTGTTGAGTGAATAGATAGATTTTGAGAGCATTTGAGTTCATGTTATTGAAATTAGATTTCTTTTTCAAGAATTCGTTTAATTTTGTATGTGAAACACTATACTACATCTCACATAGCATTACTCTTAGAATGAATTGCTGCCTCAGACAGAGTAAACTCTTGAAATAAAAAGTCGCTCCCGGATTGATAATCAATGTGAGATAAATAGGTGTTAAAAAGATACCTTTTATGCACTCAACATTTTGGTGTCGTTGCCAGGGAGAGTGTATGCTATTTAGAAGGAGTAATGCACATTTGACCTTTTTTCTTCTTGGGAAGAATTGGGTTTTAAAGATGGAAGGTAATAACATGCGCACCGAGCAAGGAACATACTTTCTCACTGCCGCTTTACAACAGAATTGGGTAAAATTTTTTCTTTAGGTAGGAATGAAGGCTTGTTGTTTTAAATGACTAGAAAATCTAAACAAGACAAAATTCCTCCCAAACCTAAAAAACCTAAGGGACCGTTGACCCTTGGGAGAATGACCTTTATTGACAAAATTCTTAAGAAAACTGAATCTCAGCCATTAGTAGGACCTAGGAAAGTTATTTCTAGACAACCTACTAGTTCCCTTTGGGCCACAAAGTCACCATCTGTAGCCTTTTCTGAGGTACATAGCCAAACATAAGAGACTGAGAAAGATTCCCAAGAAATTGAGAATTCTCTTCTAACTTCTTTTTTTACAAGGGAAGTTGGCTTCTCATACCCTACTATTTATCAACATGCATTTTTCAAAATTGGGTATGTATATACTAGAGGCCTTATTTTTAAAATGGCTCCAATGAGAATAATATTATACATAAATGTATTCGATTCTCAAATAAGAGTAGGTTAGTGGAGAAAATAAAATAAATAAAGAAATAAACACATTTATTATTATTATTTTATTTTTGTAAAAATAGTTGTTTTTGTTGCAACACGCTGTGGAAATCAACATCCGTGATAAATATTTTAATATATTTTTGTATGTATATGCATTATATTTAAAATAAAAATTCTACAAACATTCATATCCATTTTTATCACCAAAATGGAAAAATTTATTGAATATCATATTTTTTGGCTTGTGGGCTTGATGAAATTCCTAAAAACAAAGTTGGGATAGTCATGTTTTGGGGGACCAAAAGTGAATATTTTTAAAACCTGTTTCTATCCTAAGTAGCCCTTGATGTGTAATTTATAACCCAATTTTAATAACTCAATTTGGATTTGAAACAAAAAAGTTAGAACCAAAACATTGACAGGGTGTCTAGTAGGCAGCTCAAGAACAGAGTTGGGACAGTCAGTTTTCGGAGGCCTAAATGTATATATTTTTAAAAATTGTTTCTATGGTAGATTCCTCTATGAATATAGTTTAAAAATCAATTTTAATCACTCAATTTCGATATCGTATGAGGAATTCATGACCAAAATACTGACTGCCTATCATAAATCAACACTCTTGAAACTCTGTTTTCTCGGTTGTTCCCTAGCATATTTGATCCATCAATTATTTTTGTCTTCAAAACCTGTTTCTATTGGAGATAAATAAATGAATATAATTTAATCTCCAATTTGAATCAGTTCAATCCTCCATTAAACGAATAATTTATGCTTGAAATACCAACTGTTGGTCTGAGATGGAAAATCGAAAATGACTCTATTATGCAAGTTGTTCTAAGCAAGTTTAACATACCATTACATGGAATTTTTAAAACCTATTTCTATTGGATATAAAAGTTTGAATTATCTCTCATTTGACTTTGGAATCATTCGAATCAGACGAAAAAAAAAGAAGTTATGATTAAAACACTGCTGGTTAGTATGGTCGACCACTGCTCTCCCGCAGGTGACAAATACAATTGTTTTATTTTTCCGTGGATTTGTTCTACAGAGTAACTAATTGTTAGTTTTTTGCATAATTTTTTGATTAGGGGAGCCTGATCACCTCTCTTTCTCCATGGTTTAATGTTTTATTGCAGGTAGACATTCGTTTTTTGCAGGTCTCGGGAGAACAAAGAAGGTCAATTTATGGACGAGCGATTCTTGAAAGAAATTTTAGTAAAACAAGGGCATTTCATCCAGTTCACTACCTAAAGGATTCATAACAAGAAGAAATGAAGAATTGGTTCCCATTTCAAGATTCATGTTACTGCTACCAAAACATTTTTCAAAAAGATTGTTTTTTTTCCATTAATAGATTGATATTCCTTTAGGAAATAACATCATAGCTGTTGTAACTTAATAAAGTGTTGTTTCTTTTCTGATTTATTTTATGTTTTTGTGTTTTAGGTGTTGATCCCTTCAAATTGAAATTTCCACTCCAGTGGTAATTGAACAATAAGTATCCCACCATGCAAGTTTCAATCGCAGAAGGAAATTCTTCGGTAGCACCAATTCTGTATATATATATATATATATATATATATATATATATATATATATATATATATATATATATATATATATATTCTTGAAACCTGTACATAAAGTTTGTTTTCTTTTACTTTGCTTGTTTTTTTGTACAGAATTTTATTTCTTGAACTATTCTTACTTTGCTTGTGAATTTTTGTTGTTCCTTCTTTCGAAAGGAACAATAGTTTTGCTGTGAATGTTTTTGTTGTTCCTTTCCAAAGGAACAACACTTTTGTTGTTCCTTTCAAAAGGAACAGCAATATTTTTGTGAGCGTTTTTGCTGTTTCTTTTCAAAGGAACATCCTTTCGAAAGGAACAACAACATTTTCATAGATTGTTTTTACTGTTCCTTTCCAAAGGAACAAAACTTTTTGAGTGCATTTTTCTTATCTGTGAACAACTTTTTGAGGATTTTTTTTTTTTTTTTGAATTTTTCATAACTTTTTGAAAGACAGACATACAATTTATGAAATGATACACAATCATACAAATTAAAGCTTATTGTAATCAGCAAATCAAAAGAAATCATCATTTTTAAGAAAGTTGTTTAGTAATGATAAGAAAAAGGAAAAAGGGACATAATCAATAACATGACCTTATTGTCTTACTACCGCTAAATTAATATGATCGACTATCTTTATCATGTTGGTTCTTTCCCATATTTGATAACTTTCTTTTATTTTTACTTATAGAGTAGGAACAAGGGCATATTCTTTTCTATTGAGCTGTTTAGACTTCTTCCTCCATCCCTACTCTTAAGGAGTGTTAAGCCATCCTTTATGAATAAATAGGAAAGTGCTATATGAAAAGAAAAATATTTACATATTTCATTAATAATTTTATAATTTGGCAGATGGAGGATAGGGGGTCTCATCAAGAGCCGACCTACCTGTTCATAAGGAAGCAAGTGAAGTGGCATTCCCATCATGGCCACCAAACTAGGGATATGGTCCAATGGACAATTGAAAAAATTAAGTAGTCCTTGGAACAGGAGGTCTCATCACGGGCCGGTCTACCCACTTTTCACTTCTTCCCAGTGAATGGCATTGTGATTTATCTGGTCACCAAGCCAGCACAATGGCCTCTGTTATGACAATTAATAAGCACTTCCTCAGCATAAATAAAGGATAATGGTTCCAAGGGTGAGAGAGCAACTCTGTCAAGGTTATGGATACCTGTGGGAAACAGAGCTCTGCTGATGGTATTGGAGTCACATTTATACACATCAATAGTAATATTAAACCCTTTTTCCTACATCTCTATTTAAATATCAGATGAAAGTATGAATCCTTAACCTATGATTTTGAACCTATTATACATGAAAATCATCATAAATCGATCACATTAGTTTAAGTGGGTAATAAACACATTTGTACTTATGTTTATCTTAAGCTATCCCTTCTCCTTATCCTTAAATAATTACAAAATGCTTCTATATTTGTTTACGATTTATCACATGCATGGATTTCAATAAATGCTATAATTTCATTGATTGTATCATAAGTATGTATGCCTTTCCATGCTGTACAATTGCTGTGAAATACACTGCTCTTCTATTTTGCTGATTTGCCACAATATTGATACTGCATTTTTACATAATTTTTTTTGCTTGAACTCTTTTTGCATGCATCTTATCTGTTGCCATTCCAAACTGAAATTGTGGATTCTAGAAAATTGCATACAAAATTGTGATTTGTTTACATGAAAATAACAAGTATGGGGGAAAATTCTATTCACAGCACGACCACACTATTGCAATTAACAACGAAGGCTCGTGAACACGCACAATTCTTCAGACATGATGTGCTTGCATGGCTTCCACCTTTTTGCATCACTTTCGGTATCCGCTCATCCTACATCAGCTTCAACAAAGGCCAGTCCCTACATGTCATTTCACATTTTTCAGAGGTAACACTTGAGGTAAAATAGCATAATTTTCTGATTTATTATGAATTTAGGAGAATTTCATGAACATCCATTGAGCATTATTTATTATCATTCATTCCACATCTTTACCACTTCCCATTTTTTTTAGACATGTCTCATCTTTCAGTTTGGGGGAGTGTTGATTTCCTTCATTTCTTTCTTGTGACCATACTAGTAATATTCTTTATCATCCATTGATATTCTTATTCATTCTCAACACCTCCCTTATTCCATGTTGTTTTACACCAAGCATAGATTTCAACAGATTGTAGCAACCACCTCTCTTTGTTTTCTAGTATTGCATGAGGACATGCTAATTCTTCAGTTTGGGGGAGGAATTGCTACACATGATGGATGTTTTCTACTTCCTTTCTCATTTAAGGCATACAATTTCATTTTTATACAGTGCATAAATTGATTTGCATATATCTTTAAAACTATGAACTGAATTCTTGTGATTTCTGGATAACAAAGAGGTATCATTAAAATACACAAACCCAGATAATTTCACACTAAATTAGTTCATAAAATTTCGAAAATTATGCACTATCACCTACAACCATTTTGTTTATATCTCATGATCTGTGCATCAAAACAATCTGATTTTTGAGAAAATGGTTAATGAAGTTTGTTGATACTTATGTCGCATTTTTCTGCAACTTCATATACATATAGTTGAATGTCAACTATAAAAATTGTTATTGCTTTATCAAGATTGCTAAAATTGAATTTTCATTATTTGAGGAAAAATTCATTTGTTCCATCCATTTCATTAGTTGGGATGAACAATTTTCTTTGTTTGGTTAACACATGGGTTTTGTCTTTGGGTTGCATGAGGACATGCAATATATTCAGTTCTGGGTTACATGAGGACATGCAATATATTCAGTTTGGGGGTATGTTGGGCCATGAATAAGACCACTTTTTAACACTTATTTCATCCATTTTTACTCTTCTTTATCATATCATTTATTACAATTTATTAGATAAATCCATCTTATAATGATTTATGTTCTTATGGATGAATATTATTTCTTCTCCTTTATTTTTAATAAATTGATGATTATTATGCATAATTTTATCAATGATGATTTATTAATATATTTTATACCAACACTCACCATTTTAGCCTCCAAGATATTTGCCAGACTGCAGATTTGATTTCCAAATCATCATGAAATATTCCAACTCGGAAATTCACTGGAATAAGAAGTGACAGTTTTTCGGTTGAGATTCTAGGAAAATGAAGAAGAATCTGGAAAATCCGGAACATGGGTTTTGTCCAGAACAGACCAAATTAACGTTAATTAAAGAACGGTTTGCCCAAATTCAACCTGTATGGAGAGAAACACAGGATTATTTGAGCACAATTTTCTCATATTTGTTGTTGCGGCCGTCCTCCAAATCTCAGCTGCAAAGCCAAATTCGCCTTGCTCTTGTTGAAAGATGGATGGAAATATATTTTCTGGTTGATCAAGTTGTTAGGAACAATCCAATATTGTTATGAGAGATCATATTTGCTATTTAATTTCTTCTCTTTCTGATTATAAAAGGAGAGCATGTATTATGTATTGGAGAATGGATGATTATTGAATTCCTCTTGTAGCACTGTAATTCCTTGACTCTCGTGATCAAAGAGCAACTGATGTAAAGCTATTAATGTTTGATTAATACAAATACGTGTTCTCGTTCCATTTCTCAAGCTCTGCAGTAGCTTAGCGGCGTTTCATCAGCGGTTGAGGGCCCGACCCTGGTGGATCGATCCACTATTTGTATTTCTATTGTTTTATTTATGTCGTGTGATAATTGCATTTAGATTCATTACGATTACAGAGTTATTTGATTACTGCTGGATTGAATTCAGATTTTCTGTATACGTTAATGAATTGCAATGCTATTCTATCTTAGCAAGGATCATATTTCCTATCTTCTTCATCGTGCTATCTTTTATAAAGCATTGTTGTTCCATTGATTTATGATTCATTCCAGTTAATTGTTTCATAGTGTTGGCCATCAATAGAGTTGAAGTATTAAGAGGATTCATTGCCTAATTGCGTTAAGTTTATGTTTGTTGTTCAATTAACGTTTTCTGTTCCATTTCTGTTTATTGTTCATTTCTAATTCATTAGTTTCAGATTGTAGAAAGATTGTTTATTTACATTGTTTCAGTTTTTTGTTTATGCACATAGCCATTTAATTGCAGATTGTTGTTCATTTCTAATTCTTGCTTTTAAAAAGAGTTCTTCTTAGTTTATTTTAAAACAACAGTTAGTTCAATTTTGATTTCATTTCGATTTCTTTACATCAAGACTGTCAACTGTAGAGAACACTGGTTATTGCTTCCAAGTTCCCAGATTGATTGCCTTGTTTCAGTTGCATCAATTTCTAGAGGAATGAGTTATTGCTACTTTATCCTCAATTGATGGTTGTTGAGTGAATAGATAGATTTTGAGAGCATTTGAGTTCATGTTATTGGAATTATATTTCTTTTTCAAGCATTCATTTACTTTTGTATTTGAAACATTGTACTACATATTGAAGAGCATTACTCTTGGATAAATTGTTGCCTCAGATATAGTACACTCTTGAAATAAAAAGTCGCTCCCGGATTGATAATTAATGTGAGATAAATAGGTGTTAAAAATATACCTTTTATACCTCAACAACCCTAACAAGATTGGATTGTAGATCCCTAATCTAGGCATCCTTTTTCTTGATCAACATGTTTGTGATCCTTTTCTCATTCTCATCATCACTGTCAAGGTGAATAAGTTGAAACTCTTGTTCAGTTTTATGCTTGTCTTCTTCTTCTTCATCAATGACTTTTTCCTTACCTTTGTCAAGCTGTTTGGTTGATGTAGAAGGCATGGCCCCTTGCCTCTTAAAGACATAAAATGCATGCCTATTACCCCTTTGGTAGGTCAAAGGAAAAGGCTCAATGTTACTAAGTTCAGTGCCATTTGTCGCACTGTCATCATCACTGCCAACTGCCTCACTGTTTGATGCACTACCATATGCCTCACTACATTCTTCACTATTTGATGCACTAGTACCATGAGATGATGGTGAGGGATTTTGAAAAGGTGATGAAGGAGGACCATCATGATGTGAAGGAATATGAGTGGATGGTGAGGTCGAAGAGTCATCTTGAGGTGAAGGAATGTGAGTGGATGGAGGAATGGGAGGATGATAAGATGAAGGGACATCTTGCTGTTGATGGGCTTGTGGAGAAGTGAATAAATAGTTTGCTATGAAGGTCTCCCATGGAATGCCTTTCTGTTGTAGTTGGTGCATGAAAACCTTCTTGACTTGTGATGGTGGAAAAGGCTTTGCATCTACTGAGGATATTCTCTCTTTTGTACAATATAGGACATTTTATCAATGCTTCTATAGAGGTAATAGGGTATGTGTAGCATCCTCACTCTAGTAAAGTGCATAAGCAGTGTGATGTGATAGGAGTAAAGGCAGGAGAATCTTCCTTCACATGTGAAATAATTCATGATAATTCTCTTCATAGGTGCATATCTATCAAGCAGGTGAGAGAAAGGAAAGATGGATTTGTTGTGGTCTTTATATTTGGGCTTAAGGTATGGCTCAAAGTAATTCATGTCAAGATTGGCCTACTTGAACCATTTCTTGCCTACACTTGGTATCCCAGTGGCATTGGCAATATCATCTGTAGATAGCTCTAAGGTGACCCCTGCAAGGTTGAATTGTTTGTCATGCAAGTTAATGATAAATACTCTAGTTAGCTCAAGGTGGTTTTGTACTTGCTTCACCTTTTCAAAAAATTCATAGCAACCTACATGTTTAAAAAATGAAACAGTAAGGGGAGATGCCATCAGCTCTCTTGTGTTGAGGGGTTCAAATATATTGATATTTCCACCTTAGTGCTCATGCCTCCTTGGAATTTGAGCCTCTCCACCACTGCCACTGTCCTCTCTATCAGACATTTTGAAAACTTTGTTTTTAGGAACCCTGAGTGTAAATGAAAATCGAATGGAGAAATGGTGATGAAATGGCTGTTTAGGATAATGAGGGGATGAGTAAGTGAGGGTATAGGTATATCAGGCTGAGTGAGAGGCTAAACAACTTAATGAAAACCTTCCAACTGTGTAATTACCCTCTATTTTTACTAATACTCTTTATAGGAAGATGGAATGAGGTTTAAACAGTGATTTGAAGCATGAGATTTAGGGTTTCTTCTTAGGGTCTCATTTCTTTCAATTAAATGATGAAAAAATTCTTGGAGATGGGTTAATGACCTATACTTACCCCTCAATAGGTTTGGAGGACCTTCAACAAGAATTTGGAAGCCATTTGGAGAAATTTGATTGGTTGAATTTCTTAGAAAGCCCTCCTGGCCAAGTGTGCAGTGCCAAGGCCAAGGGCGCAGCGCCAGTGCTGAGGGCGCAACGCCTGTGGAAACTTCAATGGGTCCTATCAGGTAAGGGAGTAGCACCTTTCCCAGTGTGTAATGCTCACTTCCAGGCATGCAACGCCTTTGTAATTTGTATGGGGGATTTTTTCCAAGGGCGCAGCGCCCGATCCGAGGTGTGCAGTGCCAGACAAAATTGTCCAAATTTTCTTTGAAAACCCCCAAATTCTTCACTCTTGAGTGATCTAATGATTTTTCAAGGCAACAATGATTTTTTTGAAGTGTTTAGATGGGTTTTATAGGAAAAATTTTTAATTTATCTTTGATAACCCAATTCCTAATGTCTTAAGTCTTTTTCACTTTCTCACTAATGTTCTTTGACCCTTTTTGTTTGTAGGTGACTAAAAACATTAACTTGGCTCTGCTTTTACTCCTTTGAGATTTGAAATGTTTATTTTGATGATTTTTTGATGATTACACACAACAACAGCTTCAAAATCCTCTGTGGTTTCCATCATGAAGTTTAACTCAACTTTTCACCTTTTCTGACTAACAATTTTTACACTTTCTTTGTAGGTGGCTGAAGTGATGAATTAGACTCTCTTTTTGCTCCTTGAAGCATAAAAAGTTCATTTTGACACCTTTGAGGTTATTTCACATAGTATCATCTTTATAACCTTCCTTTACTTCCATCATGGACTTTAACTCATATTTTTCTCATTTAGGCATGACAAGCTCATTAAACCCCTTTGGGAGGATTTCACACAGTAGCACTTTCAAAACCCTCTTTTTTCCCACTTTGGAGCTCAACTCATCATTCACCTTCTCTTATACATGGAAAGCTCATTTTTTTACAAGTTTGGGATATGATCACACAGTGATATCTTCAAAATCCTCTTTGCTTCCATTATGGAGTTCAACTTACCATTTTACCTCCTTTGGCCACTTTCCCAAAACCCTAGGTGTCTGGAGTGTTTTACAACAATCATCAGTGTTGTCTTCTAAGTTCTCTAAAGACATTTAAAGTTAATTCATTTTTGTCCATTTCACCTCACCTTTTTTCCTATCTCATGAATATTTTATGCTAAAATTTCTTCATGTTTGGCCTTGTGTACCTTTTCCATGCCATTTCTGCAATTGATCCCTGTTTTGGCACTCTACTAGACCATCAAGCTCAAAATCCCTAATTACTTACAAGAATAAGTGTTTCCTCCTTTCTGTTGGGTATGTGTTATATTCTTTCCACAACTAAGCACGCGCGGGGGTAAGAGGCGATAGCCCCGCTTGCCGCCGGGGTGCACCTGGGGTCAGCTGTGGGCGGTTCCCCCCGTTCTGGGGTCCGGCGCCGCCTGAAAATTTTGGTTCCTTAATTTCCGACGGGTAGTCCGCGTCCATGGTTTTGTGCATGGTTTTGCACATGGTATTGGGGTACGATGGTTTTCGGCCCCTGGTATTTTTGTAGATCCGGTCAAGGGAACTACGATTATGTTCTAATCCAGGGTTTATGGATTGGGGTTTATGTATGCTTCGGCATGTATATATATGTGTGTTGTAACACTAAAAGGAATATAATGAAAATCTGTCAATGTCCAATTTGGGATCCAGGGAAAATCTCTCGTGTTTATCTATTTTATGTTTTATGCTCTCGCTATTGTTTATTTTCTTCAAGAGTGTTCAAAAGGTAGATAATTTCTGCTCACAGGTTAAAACCTACATTTGGTATCAGAGCTGTTTCGGCTTCAAGGGGACGCCTTTGTTGTTGAGGGTTTTTTGCTCGGGCCTGTGGTAGACCCTGTGCAGTGGGAGATCTGCGGGATCGATTCTTGCGGTGAAAGAATATGGCAAGCGGCGGAAAGATAGAGATCGAGAAATTTAATGGTCAGAGTTTTGAGTTGTGGAAGCTCAAGATGGAGGATCTGCTGGTGGATAAAGATCAGTGGATCGCGGTAGATCCAGGTACTAAACCAACAACAATGTCAGATGAAGACTGGAAGAAACTGGATCGGAAGGCTAAGAGCACAATACGGTTGTGTGTGTCAGATTCAGTATTGTTGAATGTATCTGGGGAAGCTACGATGAAGAATTTGTGGGAAAAACTTGGGACTTTGTACCAATCTAAGTCTCTGGTGAATAAGTTGTTCCTGCGGAAAAAGCTGTATAACCCGAGGATGAAGGATGGAGACTCGGTGACAGAGCATCTGAACGCCTTCAATACTATGGTAAGTCAGCTGTCATCTGTTGATATTAAAATCTCAGATGAAGATAAGTGCATCAGTTTGTTGTGTTCTCTACCAGACTCGTGGGACAGTCTGGTTATTGCAATAAGTAGCAATACAACTACCTTGAATTTTGATGACATTGTCTCAGCCTTGCTGTCGGAGGAAATGAGACGGAGAAATATGGAGGGTCAGAATGGAGATGCCTTATCTGTACGAGGAAGGTCCCAGAACATAAACAAGAATAAGGTTTCGAATGGGAGATCTAAATCTAGAGGGAGATCTAAATCTCCTGGAAAGTTTGTAAAGGTGTGCTGGAAATGCGGAAAGGAAGGGCACTACAAAAAGGAATGCAGATCTAAAGCTCCTGAGAAAGGAAAGGGATCCGATGAAGGTCCTTCTGCAGAGGCAAAAACCACCTCGGATGAAGGTGGGGATGTGTATTTGGCTTCTTCTTCAAATACACATGTAGATCATGAGTCATGGTTGATTGACTCAGGTGCATCCTTTCACTTCACTCCCCACAGGGAGTGGTTCTGCGAGTATGAGAAATATGATGGTGGTGATGTATTCCTAGGGGATGATAGGAAGGCCAGAATCATCGGACGTGGAAAGGTCAAGCTGAAGCTGCAAGGTGGAAGGATTAGAACACTTCCTGGTGTTCTGCATATTCCTGCATTGGCCAGAAATCTGATTTTTGTAAGCAAGATGGATGATGCAGGTGTAAAAACAGTGTTCGAGAAAGATGCCTACAAGATGGTTCGGGGAGCACTGGTATTAATGCGGGGAGTTTGGACTGGAAATCCGTACAAGCTACAAGGTAGCACTGTTATTGATGAGTGTAACAGTTCTGTGGTTCCTGAAAGTGGGATGGAAAGTCTAGCTGTCTCTGGAGAAAAGACCATGCTATGGCATCAAAGGCTTGGACATATTGGAGAGAAGGGCCTTCGGATACTGCATAGAGATGGTATGGTAGAAGGCATGTCTAATTGTTCTCTGGATTTCGATTTCTGTGAACATTGTGTATATGGGAAGCAGAATCGGGTGAGTTTTCCTTCTGGTGCTAAGAGGGCAAACAAGATATTAGAACTTGTGCACAGTGATGTGTTTGGACCTGTGTCAGTTCCATCACTAGGAAAATATGTGTACTATGTTTCATTCATAGATGACTTCTCAAGGAACACATGGATATATTTCTTGAGGAAGAAATCTGAAGTCTTTGACAAATTTAAAGAATTTAAGGCTCTGGTGGAAAATCAGACAGAGAAGAAGATAAAGGCGCCGAGGACAGATAATGGTGGGGAGTTCTGCAAGAAGGAATTTGAAGAGTTCTGTAAGAAGTGTGGTATAGCACGACATAAGACTACTCCATACACACCTCAGCAAAATGGAGTTGCAGAAAGAATGAATAGAACACTGATGGAAAAGGCAAGAAGCATGCTCAGTGGTACCGGGTTAGGACAAGAATTCTGGGCAGAGGTAGTGGAGACTACATGCTATCTGGTTAACAGATCACCTTCATCAGTGTTGGAGGATAAGACTCCACATGAGGTATGGACTGGTAAGAAACCCTCTCTTTCAGATCTAAGGGTATTTGGATGTGATGCATATGTACATGTTCCAAAGGAGAAAAGGACCAAGTTGAATAATAAATCTGAAAGGTGCATCTTTATTGGGTATAAAGATGGTTTAAAGGGTTACAAGCTTTGGAACCCAGAAATAAGGAAGGTTGTGTACAACCGATATGTGGTGTTTAGAGAAGTGAAAGATGTTGTTAAACATGAGGTCCTACCAAAGGAACCCGAGAAGATAGAGTTTGAGCTAAAGGAGGATGAATCAGACTCTACAACAGAAGAAGACTCAGAAGATGAAGAGCCACAAACTCCAAATTTGAGAAGATCAGTTCGGGAAAGAAGGCAACCAGAAAGGTATAGTCCATCTGCTTTCTGTTCAGGTTTTGCCTTAACTATAACTGATGATGAACCCAGAACTGTCAGGGAGGCAGTAGATTCAGAGGATGGAAAACTATGGAAGGAGGCCATGGCTGATGAAATGGCATCCTTGCACAAAAACGATGCATGGGATCTCGTGGAGTTGCCGGCTGGAAGGAAGCCCATTGGGAGCAAATGGGTGTTTAAGAAGAAGATGAATGTAGAAGGCAAGGTGGAGAAATACAAAGCTCGGTTGGTAGCGAAAGGTTATTCCCAGGTGCCGGGAATTGACTTTGGTGATATTTTTTCTCCTGTTGCCAAAGTTACTTCTATTAATTACTTTTATCTGTTGCTGCTGCATTTGATTTTGAGATAGAACAGATGGATGTGAAGATAGCATTTCTTCACGGGGATCTAGAAGAGGAGATCTACATGAAGCAACCTCAAGGTTTTATGGTGAAGGGTAAGAAAGAACTGGTATGCAGGTTGAAGAAGTCTCTGTATGGGTTAAAACAGTCACCAAGGATGTGGTATCAGAAATTTGATACCTATATACGGGGACTTGGCTTCACCAGAAGCAAGGAGGATCACTGTGTTTAATTTAAATTAATTGGTGACCGTGTTATTTATTTGGTCTTGTATGTGGATGATATGTTGTTGATTGGAAATGACAAAGAAATTATCCAAGATTTGAAGACCCAACTGTTCTCCAAATTCGACATGAAGGATCTTGGTGCTGCAAACTATATTTGGGCATGGAAATTAAGAGAGATCGGGCAAAGAGGAAGCTCTGGTTAAACCAGAGGAAGTATGTCGAGACTATATTGCAGAGGTTCAATATGCAGGATAGTAAACCGGTGAATGTTCCTATTCCTGTAGGTGTAAAGCTGTCTGCTGAACATTGTCCCAAGACACAAGAAGAAGAGGAGTATATGTCCCATGTTCCATATGCAAGTGCAGTGGGTAGCCTAATGTATGCAATGGTCTGTACTAGACCAGACATTGCACATGTAGTGGGAGTATTGAGCAGGTTTATGTCAAACCCAGGGAAGGAGCATTGGACAATAGTGAAGCAGGTTTTCAAATATTTACGTGGCACTAGTGATTATGGCTTGTGCTACCAGGGAAGACCAGGATTGGAAAGAATGTTGGACATTCGTGGTTTTGTTGATGCAGACTGGGCTGGAGATCTAGACCAAAGAAGATCTACAAGTGGGTATGTGTTTAGCCTATTTGGAGGCTCAGTCAGTTGGATGAGTAAAAGACAGTCTGTAGTGGCTCTTTCAACTACAGAGGCTGAATACATAGCAGCCACTCATGCAAGCAAGGAAGCAGTTTGGTTGCAGAGATTGTGTTCAAGTATGGGGTTGGTACAAAAAGCTATAAGGATAGACTGTGATAGCCAAAGTGCAATTTTCTTGGCTAAGAACCCTGCTTACCATTCAAAGACAAAGCACATTGATGTTCAATATCACTTTGCTAGAGATATGGTTGAGGCTAAAAGGGTGTTGCTGGTAAAGGTGGACACTTTGAAGAATGTTGCAGATGCATTGACAAAGTCTGTGAGCACTCAGAAGTTCTCTTGGTGTAGAGAAAAAATGGGTGTTGAAGAATTGGGCCAATGACTAAGCTCTCCTGTGACCCCCTGTGGAAAGAAAACAACAAGTGGGAGAATGTTGGGTATGTGTTATATTCTTTCCACGACTAAGCATGCGTGGGGGGGTGATAGCCCCCCCTTTGCGCTGGGTGCAATGGGGGGGTCACAGGGGGGGCGGTAGCCCCCCCTGTCGGGGTCCGGGGCAGCGCCCCGACGAAAATTTCGGTTCCTTAATTTCCGCTGGGTAGTCTCAGGTTCATGATTTTCAGGTATGGTTTGCACCTACGTTATTTATGCGATGGTTTTCGGCCCCTGGTATTTTTGTAGATCCGGTCAAGGAAACTACGGTTATGTTCTAATCCAGGGTTAATGGATTGGAGTTTATGTATGCTCCGGCATGTATATATATGTGTTGTAACACTAAAAAAAATATAATGAAAAATCAAGCTGGTCGTCCCGATTTGGGATCCAGGGGAAAAATCTCTGTGTTTATCTGTTTTATGTTTTATGCTCTTGCTATTGTTTATTTTCTTTTATAAGATTCGTGTGTAGATAATTTATGTTCAGGGTTAAAACCTACACTTTCCTTGCTACAATTTGTCTTATTTCAGGAGCAAACCACCTACCTATTTAGTACTTTCTGCGGATAGGCCTTTTCAACACTCCTACAGAAGTGTCAAAGTTTGTCCATTTTCCTCATGTGCAGACTTTGAACTGAAGGATAGTCTTCTTTGGAAACTCTTTAGGTTTTTCTTGAATAACCATGTCTTAAAATTATATTACATATGAGCCATATTCTAACAAAGGAAAAATAGTGCTTGAAACACCAATGATGACCTTAAAACATGTGAAACCCTAATTGACCTAGTGGGAGGGTTCTTTGACCTGATCTTGAGTGAAAATTGGCTTGGAGGCTTCAAGTGAAAGACAGAGTATTATCAAAGGTGTTGTATTGAAGATTCAAAATCCAATGTACTTGATTTATCTAAAGAGCCTACAGAGATAATTTTGAGACCATCAATGCTTAAGGAACTTGGAGAACATTGGAATGAGTTAGCTATAGGAAACCCTAGAGGGAAAGTGGAGTTATGAATAGGGGAAAAATAGACCAATGAGGTTATAGGAAGAGAAGGAGGTTGAAAATGATAGGTATAAGCTTATGAGGATTTTGTAGGAGTGACAGGGTGATCATGAAATGATAGGCTAATAGAATAGTGAAAAAGTTTCTATAAGGATAATGAAGGCAGTGAGATTTTTGAAACTCACAATTTTCAAGGAAGGTCGTTTTTCAGAAATATTAGACCCAATATTTAGTCATCTACAGATAGTGAAAAATACTGATGATTAATAGTGGCAACACTTGGGGAGGGAAGCTCCTTTTCAGGAGGTGTCCAGAACCTCAGAGTTCAGATCTCTAATTTTTGAAGATCAGTACCTTACTTGTACTTGGGAGATCTCTCTTTCTTCACTTACTGAAGTTCTTTTGAAGCTTTGATCTCAAATCTGAAAAAACATGATTGCTTCAATATCACTTCTACCTACCCATCATACTTTTCCTAACATTTTTTTCTTCACTTGGGTGCATTTGGATTGGAAAACCCTCGACATCATTTTTTCCTTTGAAAGAATAAAAACTATCTACTTCTACCCTTATTACTTCCAAGAGCTCAGATTAGGCTAATGTGCTATTGTATTCTCTACCTAGTCTATTTATATGTCAAGGTTAAGCATTTTGACAGATCTTCATTATCTAATCTACTAACATGAAATTCAAAACATGACCAAACCAAGGTTAAGAAATATGATTTTTCATGGGCTGTGGCATTTTGGAAAAGCTGCACACAGACCTTATTTTGTATAAGTGAAACTAGAAACTTGAGGGTTAATATTTTGGACTTTGTTACTCATCCCTCTCTTTCTCCTTTGGTTAAGATTTGAGCATTGAAACCAAATATATTTTCCTAATCTAATCTACTGATAAGCCAAGTTTGAATGGTTTGGAAAATATTATTTCACTAACCTATCAACATAAATTTAAAACATGTTCAATCAGGATTAGGTTAAATGACTGAACAAGACTTTTCTTTCTCAAAGTAGTGGCATTTAGACTTGCACACTTTCAGACATATTCTTTTTTGGTATGGAGCTGTACCTTTTCTTCAAACCTGCCCTTTTTTTTTTTTTTGTATTTCATTTTTTTGATCTCTTACTCAAACAGTGTTATGTACAATGAATGAGGTTTAAAACTAAGAAATTTCAACAAAACTAATGCTTGAGCATCCTGCCATTGACACGACCTACAAATAAATTTGTTCCATCCAACTCTTGTAGAAATAATGCATTGTTACCTCTTACTGAATGGATGATGTATGGAACCTTCCATATATTTTCAAATTTTCCATGCTTGCCTTTGACCTCTCTCCTTGAATCCCACTTCAGCACTTTTTCTCCAATCTAGAAATCATTTGCCTTGGTCCTTCTGTCAAAGATCTTCTTGATGTTGTCTTGCATTGCTTGTGTTCTATTGTAAACTTCTTCCCTTGATTGCTGCAATTGAATGGTTTGGTTCAGCCTCCTTTGTATGTCATTCTCCTCTGATTGTACCTCTTGGAGGAGCTTGATCACTAGAACTCCCAAGGATGTTGGGAAGATTGCAGCCATGCCATACACTAGTTGATAGGGAGATATTTTAATAGATTTCTTACTTGTTAATCTGTCATCCCATAGTGCACGAACTAATTTTATATGCCATGAATTTTTGTTCTCTTCCAATAGCTTCTTGATGATGTTTACCAAAATTTTGTTAGAGGTCTCAACCATCCCATTACTTTGAGGGTAATAAGCTGTAGAATGCCCTAGTGTGATGTGATACTTGTAGCAAAATTCCATCATTTTCTTGGACTTGAATGCAACAGCATTATCGGTGATGATTTTTCTTAGACAGCCAAATCTAGACAAGATGTTGGTTTCAAGGAATTTGATGATGACTGATTCAGTGGCATTCCTTGAAGGGATGGCTTATATCCATTTGGTGAAATAGTTAGTTGTAGTGAGGATCCATTTGTGTTGGGAAGATGAGGGAGGGTGGATTTCTCCAATGAAATCCAAACCCCATTGTTGAATAGGAGCTTCAACATTGATAGGGTGCAAAGGAAAATGTAGTAGTTTTCTCTTTCCATCAAAGATTTTGCATTTATGGCAAGTCACTACTAGCTTGTGGATATCAGGGAAAAGAGTGGGCCAATAGAAACCAACTCTAAGGATTTTGTTGGCAATGGTTTTCCAGTAGAGATGACCTCCAAATTCTCCTTCATGAAACTCATGCATGATTATATCTGCATCATCTTCAAGAAAACATTTAAGCAAGATACCAACAAAATTTTTACAATACAAAGCTCTATCTAGAATGCAGAAATTTACAACCTTTAGTTTCAATAATCTAGCTTTGGTTTTGGACAAAGCAGAAGGAGCATTTAGATTAAAAAGCACATATAATATATCAGCATACCAGAGTGAGTTCAAAAATTCTTCTTCAATAGGTGGAGTTGCCAGTTCCTCTTGTTCATCTAAGGAATGTATCATGTTTATGTCTAGTTCTTGAAAGTTTGCTTCAGCCATTAGTTTGGAAAGTCCTTGTCCTTTGATTAGCTTAGTGGGCCTCATTTCTAGATCATATTCTAAGATGAAAACAATCCACTTACCCATTTTACCATCAGGATCTTGATTCAATATGTACTTGATGATTGTATGAGGAACAAAAGTAATGACATGTGAATGCAAGATGTAAACGCTGAAATATTTTAAGGCTTTGATTAAGGCAATGGCTTGTTTATCCATAATGTTATATTTCAGAGGGGAATCTCTTAGTGCCTTGCTGAATAAAGCTATGGGATGTTCTTGTCCCATCATGTTATTTTGTAGCAATACTATAGCAATAGTATGTTCTGATGCAAAGGATAATATGAAGAAATCCTTGGAAAAGTCAGGGATGATTAGAACTGATGTTTGGGTAAGTTCTTGTTTTACCAGTTCAAAGGATTTTTTGGCTTCTATGGTCCACTTGAATCCTATCTCTTTTTTCGGCATGTTTGTAATGTTTCTTATGAGTTCCACAAGGTTTGGTATGAACCTTATTAGGAAGTTCATCTTTCCAATGAGATATTTCAGCTCTTTAATGTTCCTAGGGTAGTTGATCTGCAATATACCCTCAATCCTTTTTGGGTCTATCTTAATCCCTTCTTCAGATATGATGTGGCCTAAGAGTTTTAATTCTTGAAGACCATACAGAGTTTTCTTAGGATTTAAAGATAAGCCATACTTCCTACACTTTTCAAAGAATTTTCTCAAGTGAAATAGATGTTCTTCATCAGTTTTAGAATAGACAATGATGTCATCCAGGTATATCACAATGAAGTAGCCTATGTCTTCAGAAAAAGCAATGTCCATGGCTCTTTGAAAAGTATCCCCTACATTCATTAACCCAAAAGGCATTATGACATACATGAAGGTGCCCCAAGGTGTAGTAAAAGCAGTTTTTTTTTTTTCTGATCATCTGGATGTACTAACACCTGGTTATACCCTGAAAATCCATCAAGCAATGATATTATTTTAGAGCCTACTAACCTTTGTAGTATATGATCCATGTTTAGTAAAGGGTAGTTATATTTTAGGGAGGCTTTGTTTAAATTTATAAAGTCTATGCATAGCCTAATCTCCCCTATTTTATTTCTTATTGACACAAGGTTTGAAACCCATTCCGAGTACTTGAGTAGGACTATGATTCCTACATCATTCATCTTCTTTCTTTCCTTCTCAACTAGAGGCACTAGGACAGGGTTTATCCTTCTTAATTTCTTCTTGAATGGTTTCTGGTTTTCCTTGAGAGGAATCTTATGTTGAATGATGTTTGTATCATAGGACTTCAAGTCCTCATAGCCCCATGCAAACACATATTTAAATTATTTGAGCAGCTCAATGTGTTTATGTTTTATGTGAGACGACAGAGTTTTGGACAACTTTATCATTTTGGGTTCTTCTACATTGCCTATGTTGCATTCTTCTACATCAGTTTCGGTGGATTCCATTTTTGGCTTCCTAGAAATATCATTGAAATCAAATAGCTCTTCTAAGGGGACAAGACCTTTTGGAAATAGATTATATTTGCATTGCAATACCTCAAGGTATTTTTAATCCAGATCCCTACAAAATTCTTCCTCATGAAGGTGTTCTAGCATATTTATATCAGGAGTAGGAAATAGCTATGTTTTGTTTGTTTGTTCTTCATTAGGGCGGTCTTGTTCATGCTCCGAGTCTATTTTTGGCATTTTGAATTCATTCTTGGATTACAGTAAGTCTTCAATATGTTCGTCCCCTTGAAACACTTGCCAATAATCTATGTTGTCAGGTACTGTAGGTCTTCTTTTGACTTTTATTGTGTATTGTTCATTGGCATGAGGTACTTGGCAAGTGCTAGCAGCAAAGGCTAGTTCATTGGCAAGGCTTTTTTGAGTCCTTAGGATAGAGGTAATTTCATATTTCTCAAATGTATTCAGGAGGTCTAAGGAAACATTCCTATATTCTCTTAGCCTAGGATTCTTGGCTGAATATTCTCCTTTGATTTGCCTAATGATTATCTCAGAATCTCCTTGAAATTTTTTTTTCTTAGCTCCTATGTTTTTCAACAAGTGTAATCCTAGGAGAAGAGCTTCATACTCTACAATATTGTTTGTACATTGAAAATCTAGTTTGTAGGAGTGACCTTCATTGGTGTTGTGTATCCAAACACCTACTCTTGAACTAGCTTTTCCACAAGAGCCATCAAACCTCATGTTCCAAAGAGTTTCAAGTTCAGATTCACCATTATGTTGTTGTTTATGGCTACAAGGGTTTTGACTTTATTTTCTTCATTTGGTGTTTGGTTTGACAGTTCTGATAGGCCTTGTTCTTCCTCCTTTTCATTTACTTGTTCATTAATGTCATCTTCATTATACAAGATAAATGATTCAAGGTTTGAATGGATAATATATAAAGGGGTGTTGTTTGGCCTATCTTGGCTGCTTGCCATGTATTTCAAGTGAGATTCTCTGTATAGTCTTCTTGTTTGGTTAAAGAGTAGAATGGTATCATATTTCATGTCCATTTGGAGGTTTCCTTGGAGTTTGGCTCCCCATGATCTAGATAAAAGCATGCCATATTTCGGGGGAATATTAGCCACTACAATGTCCATAACTAGGCTCTTAGCTGGTATTTGTGCCATATTGACACATAGAGCTTTGATCAGGCCCAAACATTTGAATCTCCTTGAATCGAAAGAGTAAAAGTCTTTTTAAGGTTTGGCTATTTCGAGGCCTAATATCTCCATCACTACCTTTGGAATGAGGTTATGTGAAGCACCAGAGTTTAGCATAGCATTGTGTAAGATTTTGTCATGAATGTTCAAATTGACATAGAATGGAGGGAAAACACCTTCTTGATATTTTCCCTCTACCTCAGGCCCAAACAACAACTCTGGCTTGTCATCAGTCAAATTCAGAGTGTCTGTGTCATTTATTATGTTTAAAGCCTTCAAAAATTGAGACCTATATACATCTTGGGTTACTAGTTCAGTAAAAGGTATGGCTATTTTGATCTTGGCAATCTCACCCTCAATACTGAATGGTGTTTATGTTCTTGGGATATTTACATCAGTTTTATCATACATGGTCTTTTCAACAACTTTAGCTTGCTGAGTTTTATTCGAAATGTTAGCTAAGCAAATTTTTCAGGGCCACTAGTTGATGTACTAGGGCAGCTTTGGTCACCATTATGTTGGTTGGCTTTATCTTTTCTTTGATTAGGAGTCTTAGCCATTATGTTGGTGTTTTCTGCTGTCTTTATAAGAATGTTTTCAGGTGTATTCTTAGTAGAAATTTATGGTTTGTTCTTCTTAGGGGTGTCCTGAGTTTTCCTACTTCGGAGGTCATACTGCTTATGAACCTCCGTGATAGAATTTTAAAATCCTAGCTTGTATTCTTTAGAATCCTCATAGGTTCTTTCAGTTTGGCTTGAGGAAAATAGACCTTGTTCTTCTTCTGTGAGAAAAACATCATCCTCATTATTGGAGTCTATCTGATTTACATGGTTTTCTTCCGACTCCTCAGTTTCTCTTTCTTCTTCATGCACATAGTTTTCTTGGAAAGGAGGTCTAATTTGTTGTTCATTGTCTCCTTGTATGTTTTGAGGAGGGTCTCTTATGAAGTTTTGGTTTCTATTTCTATTTTGAGGATTTTCTTGGTTTTCCCTAGGGGTTGCTATTTCATTCAAATTGATTTTCTCCATCATACTTTCCATTACCCTAACTAGATTGTCAATTTTAGCATCAGATGTGGAGGCCATGGTTTCCTCTTTGTATGTAACCTTCTTCTATGCTCTTAATCTAGCCCTTTTAGCAATTAGGTTGGCTTCTACACTTACTACTCCTCTTTGCATGTATTCTAAGGTTGGGGTATCTCTTTCTCTTAATTGATAAGACATGTCTGGATCAAATCCATCCAGAAATTTCATTAAGGGTAGGCCTTGTGGGGGTTTCATGTGGGGAGGGAGTGTATTTTATACACTATTCAACCTAGTGCAGTAGTCTTGGACACTTTCCCCAAAATTTCTCTTAAGGTTATCATATTCTGATGGGATCTGAAGTGGATTTTTCTTAGTCTCCCACTTGTTTATGAATGTTTGATAAAGGGAAGAGAGGTCAGTAATGTTGTTAGGAGTTAAGTTTTTGAACCATTTCTTTTCTTCTCCTCCTAAAATTTGGGCAAACATTATCATTTTTATGGTCTCCTCTTCTATTTATTGGTAGTCAAATGCATCATTCATTCTCCCTACATGCTGTTAGGCAGTGGTAGAATCAACTATAGTGAAGTGAGGGATTTTAGACTAGTAGTCTTGTGGCATAGGCAGTAAAGGTTGAGGTAGTACCAGAGGGGCATACCATTCTGCCATGATGGGAGGTAATGGAATCCAAGGAGGATTTACAAGGGGAGGTTTTATGAGTGGAGGTGGAGGATGAAGTGGAGTGGTTTGCACAATGGATGTATGAATGGGGGTGGCAGATGTACTTGGACCAACTAGCTGAGGTTGAGCAGATTTGGATCAAAATGAGTCAAAGTGTTGGAGAAGCTGAAAATCAGGAGGAGTGGAAGGAGAGGCTTCTCTACTAGGACTTTGCTGCAAGACTATAGGCTCGAGGTTTGTCTAGTCTATCCCACTTTGAGACTTAGTTCTGAATAGGTTTCTTCTATGGTGTAAGTCAAATTGGGTATCTTGCAAGGCTGTGAGGTTTTTAGGGACATAAATTTATTTGTGAATTGGTCTAACAATAGTTGAGTCTTCAGTCCTAGATGTTTTCCATAAGATTTTTTCTAGGTCATTGACTATGGTAGGAGGGCTTGGGCCAGGGTGAGATATGGTGCTTATTCTTTGTGAAGCCATATTTCAGACCCAAAATACAGAGAGGCTGAAATTTTATGAGAGTTTTGAAAAATAGACCTATATGTAAGGGTACTAAGTTCACACAATATGTAACTAGGATTTACATTGTTGTGACTGATTTATACATTTCTAGGGGATCCTGTGAGAAATAGTGGGGTCAACAGGGCTATTGAAGACCAATGGAGTCACCAGGTGGATGATGCTTACTTTTTTGAGGATGTAATTGTTGTCCACCATCAAAAAATAAATACCAATCTAAAGATGTTTTTGGGTTTTCTGAGTTCTTTATGTAACACTAAGTTTTTTTAATGAGTGTTCTCCAGTATGGTCACCATGGTGCTAGTATTATGATTCAACCAGATATCATTCTTGGCTAACACTTGATTTATCTAAGTTTTGACAGGGAATTTGTGAGTTCTTAAGGAATATTTTTAACTGTTACTTACTCATATTCCCCAGTGGAGTCGTCATTATGTTAGGTCCCCGTAATTTGTCAGATTGGCAAGACCAAATGTATAAGGGTAACATGTAACCAACTTTGGAGTCCTAGGACCTAGCCTTCTTGGACTCAGAGAGGGCTCTCTCTATATTTGTGTAAAATATGTAACCTTGTTTGATTTTAGGGTTTTGATTTTAGGCTAGTTATAAGGATAGGGTTTGTTTGTTCTGTTTTCTTTGTTGGGTAGGTTTTTAAGAAGAAAAAATAGAGTAAGAGAGGTTTAGAACATTTGGATATGGAGTCTACAAAAGGTCTTGAAAAGTACAACAATAGGTCAAGGGTGTTTCGAAAGGCGAGTTTAGCAAAGCCAAATGTATCTAAGAAGCTTATGTGGGTGAAATGAACATTAAGTTGTGAACATAGTAGGTTTAAAGGGAAATTAAGAATCCTTTAACAAATAATTTAAACAAGAAGGGCCTTTAAGATCAATATGCATAAAGAAATAACCAAAGATATGGCATACCATAAGCTTCTTTGATCAAATTTCACCAAGAAAATCCTAAGACAACAATCGAGAAAAACCTAGAGAACAAGAAACTTGTAAATTCTCTAGTGTTTTCACCTTGAGGCAAATAAAACATTCAAGATAACATATAGTAATGATCAAAGAGCAGGGAACTCCTAAAATACTTAATAAAACTATGAGATATCTTCAAAGCAACTATTTAAGATGGACTAAAAGACAGGGCAAACCATAAACTTCCTCAGCCAAACCCTAATTAGCAATACTTCAAAGAAAAGACCTGAAAAACAATGTTTTAAGTTATACTAAAGGGCAGGGCTAAACATAAAATTATTTGGCATTGACTCCATTAAATCATTCTTAAGACAAACAAGCCGAGTAGGACTAGAGAGAAATTAAGAATTCTCTAATCTGACATAGTAGAGGAAAACATATAAACAATAGAAGGTAAACATCATTAAGGTGCCTCTCAACAACATATCTTAATCTAAAATTTCCACTCTATCATAAGGGAAATATGCACAATGTGGAAAACATAAGAAGACCATTACTGAATTAGAAAAACATCACCATTAACCATGTTCTTGAATCCTGCAAATGTGCTTGCTCTATTTCCATTCAAATCAAAACATTCACAAAACTTCAAAGCCAATTTCTTCTCAACAATCAACCAACAAAAAAAATGAAGCCTCCATACATTATTTAACTTGAAAAGGGGGATAAAAACCCTATGTAGGTTTCCAAAATTTAATTACATCATAAATGTCATTTTTTCCTATGAGACCATGCAAGGCCCAAGGCACAAATATCCTAACTTAATAAACGGAAAAATAAATTCTAACATAACTCCTCATCTAACTCTGGAGTGATTTTCCTTCAAGGCCCTCAAAATATATTTTTTAATAACTCCAAGTTTGTTCTATTGACTTTCAGGTAAGGGCGCAACACCAAGGTTCAAGGGTGCAGCGCTAGGCCAAGGGCACAACACCAAAAATGGAAAAATTTCTCTTTTTGCAGCTGAGATTTGGAGGTCTTCTTGGTGTCCAAATGAGCTCCATGATAGCTCATTGGAAAGCATGTTCTGTCTAGTTTCAAAAAATGCCTTTATTTTCCTTATTGGTGTCTATTTTCTTAGTCAAAAACCAATTTTTTCAAGACTTCTTAGGGTTCAACGCCAATGCTGAAAATAGGGCAGAAAGGTGATTTTTTGCTTTTGTTTGGCACTTTTGGAGAACTAGTTTTGTTCAAAATGAGTTGAAACTTTCTGAGGGTGATATCCTTGGCCTGAATCATTAAAATTATGATTTTTCCTCCATTGGGTGCTCCAAAAAAGAGCACAGTGCCAGTGGCGCTGCACGCTTGGCCCTCCTTTCTGCACACAAATCAGTCAAAATTTCAAAAAATAAAAAATATGCCGAAAATTGGATTTGTCTTGCTGATCATGTTAGCGATGCTTGTAGGGATGCATCAGCAAGAATTTCAAAATTTTATTTGTCCTTTGCCTCTTTTAGGGCTTTAATATTTTCAAGTTCTCTTTTGAGCTTGGCCCTTGCAATCTTGTTTCTTAAGGCATAATGCCTTGCCATTTTCTTTTGCATGTCAAGGTCTCTCTTGGTCTTCTCTAGCTGATCCTCTAAGTGCACATTTTCCCTCACTAGCCAAGATTCCCTATCATAGTATATTTCCGTGGTAATAAACTCACTTGGAGTGAGCTGCTTTTCCATTGTTGTCTCTTGCTCTCTTTCTTTGGCAAAGGCTTTCTTCAGACCAATTGTCCTTGGCCTCCTCTTAGGTAGCTGTTCTTGCTCTTCTTCAATGACATCATGAATGTACAAGACCTCATCTAGCTTAGCCTTGGCTCTAACTTCATATATGGCTTTCTCTGCCTCTAACTGTTAGTTTTCCACCTCAAAGAAGTTTATCACATTCTTGACCCTACCAAGGTTGGCTTGTAGATCCCTAATCTAGGCATCCTTGTTCTTTATCAACATGTTTGTGATACTTTGCTCATTCTCATCATCACTGTCAAGGTGAATAAGTTGAAACTCTTGTTCAGTTTCATGCTTGTCTTCTTATTCTTCATCAATGACCTTTTCCTTACCTTTGTCAAGTTTTTTAGTTGATGTATAAGGCACGTCCCCTTGCCTCTTAAGGGCAGAAAACACATGCCTATTTCCCCTCTGGTAGGTCAAAGGAAAAGGCTCAATGTTACTAAGTTCAGTGCCATTTGTCTCATTGTCATCATCACTGCCATCTGCCTCACTTTTTGATGCACTACCATCTACCTCATTGCCTTCTTCAATGTTTGATGCACTAGTACCATGAGATGATGGTGAGGGATTGTGAAAAGGTGATGAAGGAGGATCATCATGATGTGAAGGACTGTGAGTGGATGGTGAGGTGGAAGAGTCATCATGAGGTGAGGGAATGTGAGTGGATGGAGGAATGTGAGTATGAGAAGATGAAGAGAAATCTTGCTACTAATGGGCTTGTGGAGAAGTGAATACCTCGTTTTCTATGAAGGTCTCCCATGGAATGCCTTTCTGCTGTAGTTGGTGCATGACAACCATCTTGATTAGAGAATGGTGGAAAAGGATTTTCATCTACTGAGGATAGTCTCTCTTTTGTACAATATAGGACATTTTATCAATGCTTCTGTAGAGGTAACATGATATGTGCAACATCCTCACTCTAGTAAAGTGCATAAGAAGCTTGATGTGATAGGAGTAAAGGCAAGAGAATCTTCCTTCACTTGTGAAATAATTCATGATAATTATCATCATAGGTGCATATCTATCAAGCAGGCGAGAGAAAGGAAAGATGGATTTGCTGTGGTCTTTATATCTGGGCTTAAGGTATGACTCAAAGTAACTCATGTCAAGATTGGCCTGCTTGAACCATTTCTCCCCTACACTTGGTATCCCAGTGGCATTTGTTACACCATTTTTTGGTCATCTAACCCATGGGTATTAGATGGACCCAAGTACACCATGTAAGACCAATTTTACCCTAAGTATAATTGCATTCACTATGAAAATAACTTAGTAAAACCACCTTTATTAAGTTGTTTATGGTCTAAATAGAAAACCCCATGGGAAAACATTAAATAAATCCATATTTGTTTGATTTTCCTCAAGGAATAATTAGTTAAATAGCAGTTTAATTAATATTCCTGGCTATATTTAACCCAAAACAAGGAAATTAATTAGATAAATCATTATTTATCTTATTATTTTTTAAGAATAATTATTTAAACATTACTTAAATAATATTCTTTCTTAAATATGACTAAATCTCCCTTAAATAATTAAATAAATCATTATTTATTTGATTATTACTCAACCATATCCTTAAAATGATAAATAAATCATTTATTCATTTATTATTACTTAACCACATCCTTAAAATGATAAATAAATCATTTATTTATTTATTATTTACAAATAAGGGGATTTGACCCAAGTCAAATTCCTTTTCCCTCCAAAAAATATAATAAAATATTCCATAAAAGTTGGATCTTGATTTGGTTAATAATATTTTAATTATGCACCAATATCTAGACTAACTCAATATTTTGTTATAAATAGAAGGGTTTTCCCATTCATTTATCACCTTTTGTTGCCTAAAGATCACTCTAGATATAAATTTTTGGTCTGGCTATTGATCCACCATCATAGCCATATTTTTCCATTTTTGTCTGGGTTTTATACACCATCAAGATAGAGGAATTCTAAATCTGAAGTGCTGAGGACTTACAAGAACCCATCCCATTGAGGAGAACTGGGAACACTCTCTTATGTTTTCCTCCTAGGTGCCATTAATACAAAATTCACTTGATATATTCTTGTCTTGTCTATTGGATGCATGGAGTAAATCTTGTTTTTTCTACTGTTTAATGTCTTCTAATGCATAGATATATATTTTTTCAACATTTATCTTGACCACCTAACTGTAGATCTGAAGATATTAGTAGTCATTTTTGTTGTTAGGGCTATTTGTTATGCGCAGCTAAAGTGGTCTTTTTTCGTACGCTTGGAATTGAGATTCATACTAATAGCATTGGAAATAGCATCTGTAGATAGCTCAAAGGTGACCCCTGCAAGGTTGACTTGTTTTTCATGCAAGTTAATGATAAATAATCTAGTTAGCTTAGGGTGGTTTTGCACCTGTTGCACCTTTTCACAAAATTCATAGTAGCCTACATGTTTGAAACATGAAATAGTAAGGGGAGATGCCATTAGCTCCCTTGTGCTGAGGGGTTAAAATATATTGATATTTACACCTTTTTACTCATGCCTCCTTGGCATTTGAGCCTCTCCACCACTGCCACTGTCCCCTCTATCAGAAATTTTGAAAACTCTTTTTTTAGGAACCCTGAGTGTAAATGAAAATGGAATGAAGAAATGGTGATGAAATGGCAGTTTAGGCTAATGAGGGGATGATCAAGTGAGGGTATAGGTATATCAGGCTAAGTGAGAGGCTAAAAAACTAAATGAAAACCCTCCAACTGTGTAATTACCCTATGTTTTGACTGATACTCTTTATAGGTAGATGGAATGAGGTTTAAACAATGATTTCAAGCATGATATTTAGGGTTTCTTCTTAGGGTCTCACTTATTTCAATTAAATGATGAAAAAATGCTTGGAGATGGGTTAATGACCTACACTTACCCCTCAATAGGTTTGGAGGACCTTCAACAAGAGTTTGGAAGCCATTTGGAGGAATTTGAACTGTTGAATTTCTTAGAAAGCCCTCCTGGCCAACCACGCAGCGCCAAGGCCAAGGGCGCAGTGCCGAGGCTGAGCGCACAATGCTAATATGAGGGCGCAACGCCTGTGGAAAATTCACTGGGTCCTGTTAGGTAAGGACACAACACCTTCCCTAGCGTGCATCACTCACTTCCAGGCATTCAACGCCTTTTTAATTTGTATGGGGGATTTTTTCCAAGGGCGTAGCGCCCGATCCTAGGTGCGTAACGCCAAAAACAATTGTCCAAATTTGTTTTGAAAACCCCAAATTCTTCACTCCTGAGTGCTCTAATGATTTTGCAAGGAAACAATGATTTTTTTGAAGTGTTTAGATGGGTTTTATAGGCAAATGATTTTAATTTATCTTTGATAACCCATTTCCTAATGTTTTAAGTCTTTTTAACTTTCTCACTAATGTTCTTTAACCTTTTTTGCTTGTAGGTGACTGAAAACATTAAATTGTCTCTACTTTTTCTCCTTTGAGACTTGACATGTTTATTTTGATGATTTTGTGATGATTACACGCAAAAACAGCTTCAAAATATTTTGTGGTTTCCATCATGAAGTTTAGCTCAACTTTTCACCTTTTCTCACTAACAATTTTTACACTTTTGCTCTGTAGGTGACTGAAGTGATGAATTAGACTCTCTTTTTGCTCCTTGAGGCATAAAAATTTCATTTTGACACCTTTGTGATGATTGCACACAGTAGCATATTAAAAATCCTTCTTTACTTCCATCATGGAGTTTAACTCATCTTTTTCTCATTTAGGCATGACAATTTCATTAAACCCTTTTGGGAGCATTTCACATAGCAACACTTTCAAAACCCTCTTTTGTTCCCACTTTGGAGCTCAAATCATCATTCACCTTCTCTTAGACATGGAAATCTCAATTGTTTTACAAGTTTGGGATATGATCACATAGTGATATCTTCAAAATCCTCTTTGCTTCCATTATGGAGTTCAACTTACCATTTTACCTCCTTTGGCCACTTTCCCAAAACCCTAGGTGTCTGGAGTGTTTTACAACAATCATCAGTGTTGTATTCTAAGTTATCTATATACCTTTCAAGTTCATTCATTTCTATCTAGTTCAACTCACCTTTTTTCCTATCTCATCAATCGTTTCTACTAGACTTTCTTCATGTTTGGTCCTGTGTACCTTTTCCATGCCATTTCTGCAATTGATCCCTATTTTGGCACTCTACTGGACCATCAAGATCAAAATCCCTAATTACTTACAAAAATAAGTGTTTCCTCCTTTCCTTGCTGCAAGTTGTCTTCTTTCAGGAGTAGACCACCTACCTATTTAGTACTTTTTGCTGATAGAGCTTTTCAACACTCCTGCAGAAGTGTCAAAGTTTTTCCATTTTCCTCATGTGCAAACTCTGAACTGAAGGATAGTCTTCTTTGGAAACTCTTTAGGTTTTTCTTGAATAACCATGTCTCAACATTCTATTACATCTGAGCCAGATTCTAACAAAGGAAAAATAGTTCTTGAAACACCAATTATGACCTTAAAACATGTGAAACCCATATTGACCTAGTGGGAGGGTTCTTTGACCTGATCTTGAGTAAAAATTAGCTTGGAGGCTTCAAGAGAAAAACAAAGTATTTTCAAAGGTGTTCTATTGAAGATTCAAAATCCAATGTACTTGATTTATCTAAAGAGCCTATAGAGATAGTTTTTAGACCATCAATGCTTGAGGAACCTGTGGAACATGGGAATGAGTTAGCTATAGGAAACCCTAGAGGGAAAGTGGAGTTATGAACAGGGGAAAAATAGGCCAATGAGGTTATAGGAAGAGAAGGAGGATGAAAATGATAGGTATAAGCTTATGAGGATTTTGTAGGAGTGACTGGGTGATCATGAAATGGCAAGCTGATAGAATAGTGAAATTTTTTTTATAAGGATAATGAAGGCAGTGAGATTTCTGAAACTCACAATTTTCAAGGAAGGTTGTTTTCAGAAATATTAGAACCAATTTTTAGTCATCTACAGATAGTGAAAAATACTGATGACTAACATAGATCATTGTTTGACATGTACCCTCCAATTCTATTGTTATTACAAGGTCTCCTGTTATCCTTTATCTAACAGAAATCGTGGAAGTTTAGATTCTCTTTGAATCTTTGAGATTAAGACTTGTACTGTAGAAATTAATCACCATGAGTATCTTTTTCTTGGGGTCCTCCACCCCCATTTCCCATTGCTAGGAATGTAGGCATGGTGGAGTGTTGGGAAACTTGCTACATTACTGGTTTCTCACACCAGTGATGTGAAGTGTTGGATCTTTCTCCATGTAGAAACCCTCTTGGGGTCTACCTTTTCCTTTCCATCCTCATCTCATTGATTTATTTGGAAATATCTTGTAGGTTTTGGAGAAGAAGCTTTGGAAACTCCTATTCATCCATTTCTCTTGTTATTGGAGTATTACCTTTGTCTTCTTTGTTTTTTGTATAATCAATCCTCCAACCTCTATTAATATACCACTTCTCTAATTCTGTAAGAGGTTCTTCTTATTCTGATGACATAGATGTAGTGCTTCACAGGCTGAGCCAAGATTATGCTCTGATACCATTGTAGTATTCCAAATTAGGAAATACAAGAATATTGAACATAAAACTGGAAAATGCAGTAAAATATCAATACACCAAAACATGAGCAGATCATAGAGCCATTTAATTATATATGATAACAGAAAATGAGTACAATATCTTGAGGAAAAAGACACTCAAGCTAGGCAAAACAAGCCTCAAATGACTCTATACATAAATACATGAGAAATTTCTAGGAGGCCATGACCGTTCAATCCTGCTGGAAATAACTGCTTTTGGAAATTAGGAAGGCATGGATCTGCTGATATAGTGCTCAGAAAATGTTGGGATCAGAGATATAGGCTTTCTAGCATAATTCTAAGATAACCCAAAAAGGGTTTCCGGAAATACACAAGATGAAAAATGCAGCCCTAGGGCTGAATTACACTCTGCAATTGTGAAAATACTTGGAGGTGGCTGATGTGATGTGAAAATAGCTGATACTTATCCCCACTGAATTTCTGGATGAAGGGCTACTCCCCTCACAGGAAAATAAGCTTAAGAACTTGGGTTACAAACCCTGCACTGAAACTGCCCTCCTGAATTGCGTAATTTATGAAGGAGACTACACTACTGGAGGTGGCTGAAGAATTTCTTGATGCCAGATGATCTAATGAAGCTCAAAGTAACCTCTCTTGAGTGGGAAATCAAAGTGCGTCAAGGATGAGGGTGATATTTCTGCCCGCAAACACCCTTATGCTAAATAGCACAACAGACTCCTTTAAATAGCTGAAGTGTGTAGGAAATCATAAAATACCAAACATAAAAAATATTTAGAATGCCCTCTATGGCTTCCATCCCCTTCCTTATATGTTTTGTGAGCCTCCTCCCCCTTGGTCTCACTCATTGAATATTCTAATCTCATGGAGACTCCCTCCCATTATGACTGCGTTTTCCTCCAATATCTCTCCACTACCTCCATGACTGCGTCATTGATTTGGTCAATCTTGACCCCATCCACATGCATTGACCCCCATTCACACCAAGGAGTGCTTTATTCAACTAGATACATTGATCCACTTTCACACTAGAAGTGGTTTTATTCCTACTAAAGAGATTTATGGGTCCCTCTACCCTCTTATTCATCTATCTTATTAACAAAAAAAAAAAATTAATATTCTAACTAGATAAAAGATAATTAGGAATATTACAAAAATACACTTGTTAATGGGACCAATCACTAATATTTTTCTATTTTTAATACTTTTATTTAATTTTTTGAGAAGTAGTCATATGATGATGAATAATAAAAAATAAATGATAAAAATGAAAGAGATGAAATAGTTCAAAGATTCACGTCCATTGAATAGATATTAAATAGTGATATGCTATATGCATAAAGATGTGCTAGGTGTATATAATAATGGACGTGCATGCATAAAATACTCTCGGTATTCTACTGCCATAACATGATTCTGATGAGTAATACTAGTTAATGGTGAACATGTAACAAATAATAAGTTGACAACATGATTGGGAAGCCAATAAAGGTGACACATGTAGCCTTGTGGAATCAAGGCTATGGAAGATAATGCGATAATGTGAGAATGGTACAAGTGGAGCCTATGCATGTTGATATACACGTTGTAGCAATGTTCGTGGGTTTCCTTGTGGAAGGATGGAGCCCTGGCGGGAGGACTATAGGGATAAGTGTTTGCATGTATGGTATGGAGAGTAGATGGATCCCCGAAGATAGATGAAACTCCTATAAGCCATAGGGTTCTAAGACATCCTTGGTCAACCTAGGTTGGAGCTTTTAGAATAATAGTGGCATAAATCGAGGAACTGTTGTGATCAAAGAAGGAGATGTAATACCTTAGGTGGAGTGGGCTAAATGGGGGATGTGAGACTATTGGTTGGAGGGTGAAAGGGTTGGTATCTTGACCTTGTTTGTGTTCAATGTTAGTTATGTATCATACTTGGCTCTTGGTCACCCAATGTCTTGTGGAGTCATGGCCCGACTTGAGAATGATCCATTATTGAAAAAAATAGGAGAAAAATAGCCTATGGCTAATAGGAAATAAGAGGTTTGTTGGAGGTCAATGGTTTTCTCCACATAAGTGTTCTAAGAATTATTGATTATGACTACTGAATTTTATGTACACTTAAAGCATGATTTGAAGGAATTCTCATGTTCTAAGAAAATTGTACTAATATATTATGTCTTGATACTGCTAACATGCACAAGAGTGCAAGGGGGAGGGACCCCATAACTATTACAAGGAAGAAATTTTTCTTGTGATATTGCTAAGAATTGTGGAGAATTTATTTATTTGTGTAGGTGCATAGAGGGAAGACCCAGGTTAATTGATATTATTATAAACATAACCATCAATCTAGGTAATTCAGTTACCAGGCATCTATGAGATACTACAAGAACCTGGACAATTTTGTAGTGAGAAGGAGATGTAGATTCTACACAAAATATAAAAATTAAGTATACCCAAATTACGCATAGTAACTCCATCACTTTTAATAGAAATAGAAACATATAAAGAAAACACATAATTCACAAAGATAGAAAATTATCAAAACATATCTTTATTAATATTCCAAATCTCCATTGCATTCCAATTGTCGTGACTCACTAGCCTAATAGATCAACTGTGTGATAACACAAAACAAAACATAAACTACATAGTAAACAAATCAAGTATCTATGTCTAACCATATCCATATATATTACATCATGAATTTATCTATTTATAGATTTACATTAGGGCATAAAGTTGACACACTACCTAATTTTACTATGGTAGGTAAAATTACCATGGGAAAAAAAACCCACAAACTAGCCTAAAGTCTTTCCTCCTTTTCTGCATTTCACATGCTGAAACTTTGTTGAATTTTCTATGCAGTTTCCTTCTAAGGGTGTGCCTCGACATAGATCTCAAAGTATCTCCTCAAAATGTTTCTCCAACAAGCCCCCAACACTCACCTGTGTCTCATCCAAATTCTCTCAATCCTTTTTCTATTACATCCTACTGCTATTGTCATAAAATTTCTATCTCCCAATCTATGCGTTAGCTCAAGATTTGGTGCACTACTCCTAATTCTTCCACTTTTATTCCTTCTAGCCCTTGACCCCAAGGCTGCAAGTAAAAGTTCATTTCTCCTTGGCCCAAAATCACTACGCCTACCTTTTCCTCAAAGATATTCATGCCACCTCTCAACGCATGCAGGGTCAAATCCTTCTGAATGTTGTAATTAGTGAAACTTCGACCATCTCCATGTTTCTTGTGAGTAATGATACTCCAATGAATTATTTTTATTGTCTTGATAAAATCTATGAAATATTTATACATCAAGATTTCTTAATGGTACATATACTTTAAAAAAACTCACTTTCACTTCATTTTCCAGTCCTGACATATTTATCGGATTTTCCCCAGACTGCACAAAATTGACCAATGCTCCTAATATCTTAGTTCTTGCCTTATTCTTTGATGCTCTTATCCACATGGTTTTCATTCAAATTTTCCACCAATTTCTAACTCTGTGACTCTTCCTATCAATCATCCTATATTGCTTATGTCACTCTCTACTCTCCATCTCTCGTAGACACAATGAACTTGTTTTAATATCACTCTAAAATTTATATGCCACTACCATGTTGCATCATGATTTAGAAATATGCCAAACCTAATCTCACCTACAATTTTATTTGATTCTCTTGATGTGTATTTCCTTAGTGCATGTACTTGAGCCAGAAGATGTCCTATATGAAACTGTGCTTATCATATTTTCTTCTTTGAGTACATCCTTCTCATCATAGTTTTCTCATTTGGTATTTAATGAAGTGGCTTGTCATTCATGACATGGTCATGGTATCAACATGACCTGATCAGTTGTGATTTTTCCTCGTAGTTATTTCATTTTTCATTCCATAATTTTACTCATGATTAAAAAATGTCCTTCCTATGCCATCATGCATGATTTTTTACTTGGGATACATAAAAATAATTTTTTTTGTTACATGGATCTACTTACTTCACTATGAGTCATATGCTCTTATAGACTTTCATTCTGATTCCATTAATGAATCCTTCCATGTGTTCCCCATTGAGATTTTATATCTGGATGGATCTTGTCTCTATCACACATTAGATCATATAAGGACCCAACCAATGCATCTAAAATTTCCCTTGATTATTTATAAATTTACTATCATAGAGAAGAACCAAATATCCTAGTTAGCACTTATTCTATTTGATTTACCTATCATGCCAGGATTTTTCACCTGCTTTTTGGACATTTTGATGAAATGATATCATTTCGTGGTGTTCCTACAATTTTATAAACAATGAGAATATCTATTATATCATGCAATAATATGTTAATTTTGTCATTGCATTAATGCACAAACTAGTTACTATGAATTCCATAGACATTATTTCTTCTTTCCCATATACTAGCCTGAAGGGTGCCTGTCCTGTCAGTTTCTTACTTGTAGTCCTATATGCCCATAAAACTACTAGAAATCATAGACCCCAATCATCTCTATTTACATTGTAGACTTTTGTTAGAATGTTTTTAAGAATTTTATTGAAAGCCTTAACATTTCCATTTGTTTGTGGATGATAGAAGGTACTCTTCTGGTGATAGATCTAAAATTATTTTGTTAGGGAAAAAATAATTTTATTCAAAAAATCAGTGTCTTAATCACTCATTAGTATCTTAGGGTATCCAAATATAGTAACTATGTTTGCAAATAGAAACCATGTGGCTATATCTGTGCTACAATTGTTGATAGGTTTAGCTTCAACCCAACTAGTTAGATAGTATGTTGTAATTGTTATGTATCTTTCTCCTGATATTTTTATTAGTGGGTTGATTGGTACAATTAATTCTATTTCCCATTTGTAAGGTTATATATGGAAATAATGGTATCTCATCCCTCCTAGAGGTATTCTCAACTCTTTGACATATATAATTTTTTTGACAAAATTATTTCACATCCTTGTGGAGAGTGGGACACCGCAACCCAACACGTAGAATATTTTGTGCGTTATAATTCCCCACATAATGGCCTCCTAAAACTCCTTTATATGCTTCCAATAAAATCAATAATATATCATGGTGCAAAAAAATAGTCCAAGTATGCCATTTGTGCCTAGTTTGTACACACATTCTGCTATTAGTTGGTAATCTGAGGCCTTCACCATTAGTTGTTTCTTCTGCATGTTTGCATATTCCTTTGGGAATAATTAGGTATTGATAAATTGAACAATTTTTATGAATTATTCATCAACCGTTTCACTGCTAATAATTTTTCATCTAGAAAATTTTCATAGAGGTTGGCTACATATTCTCCAGTCAAAATGCGCGGCAACTAATCAAGTCTTGCATTGAGTCTTCCTGGAATTACAACAACCTCAAATTCATACTATATAATAGAAATAACCATATTCATATTCTTACCCACAAAATTGGATTATTGACTAAATATCTCAACAAAAAATGGTCCATGTACATTCTAAAGTGTGATCCTAATAGGTATTGTCAAATCTTTTATAGGCATATAATTTCCAACCCTTCTCACTACGTCGTGGTGTAGTTTTACTCAAGTGTTAAAAAATTTTAGTTGGTGAATGAAATATGGTGATCTATATCACCTTCTTCTGGTTGGGCTAATACTATTCCCAAGGCTATGTATGATGCATCCACATGAAGATAAAATTCCTTTCCCCATTTTGAAAAGACAAAATCAGTGGGTGACTTGTTTTTCCTTTAAAGTATCTAGAGCTTGCTAACATTCTTCATTCCAATGAAACTTTACTTATTTATTCAACATATTCTCCAGGGGGGTTGTAATATTCACATACCCTCGAATGAACTTTCTTTAGTAGCCTGTATGTACCAAAGTCACACACAATTGGTGTACTGATGTTGGTAGAGGTAAATCTACTATGACAATAATATTTAAAGGATCAACTAGTAGTCCTTGTTTGCATACCACTTGGCCCAAAAAAATACCAAATGGAAAACATAAAATGCACTTCTTCTGTTGGCAATATGATGCAATGTGTTGTCCTTGATGGCAACCCACTTGATGAAGATGATGACAACTTACTTGATGAAGTCGTCTTTGATGCTTGATGAGTTTATTAATGATGTAAATCTGATGTTCTACAAGTAGCTCAGAAGTACCAGAGAAAGAAATATCAGTAAGGGACAGAACAATGATGTAAAGTGTGTATCACAAAGCATACGCGGTTTTGTTTAGATGAAGTAGCGTATGCACGCGAAAAAGTACGTGCCAAGTCGCGTATGCCTAATTGCGCTCTAAATTTGTAAAACCAGGGGACTTTACCATGGTATTGACCCATTATATTGAGCGCTGGATTGTCTATTTGATCCTGTCTAGGAATACCATCGGAAGAGATGTGGTTTTGGCTCATGGTATTAAAAAAGGATAATCTATATAAGGAGAAGAAGATTAGTGTGCTAAGGGTGTGCAAGTGTCTGGGCATTAATGAATACTTCACTCTGAAGTTTATCTGTATGGTTGAACTCTGTTCTTAATCGATAGATCTGAATCTATGATGCACCTATGAATGTGATGAAGATTCAAATCCTCTAGATCTGGAAATGATGAATCTCTAGGATGATCTGAGAAGAAGTAATGAAGACCTGGCGCAAATCTATTGAAGAAATTGAAGAAATCTGGGTAAGTTCATAGATCTGGTCTGTTCTGCAAAGTTTATCTTTTATAGATCTATACGCAGGTTCGTTTCATGGAAAGTGCGTGTATATGTGGATCTGTTTAAACAAAGGCGCGTATGGACTGTTAGGGTTTTTCTGAAAAGTGCACATATGTATATGCGGGTTCGCTACATTAAAAGCGCGTGTATACGCGAATTTGTTTAAAGAAAAGCACGTATGGTATCTGAACTGATGGTTGCTCAAACCTGATTGAGTTTCTGCATATCTATTCTGAAGTCTGGGCTATCTTTGATATTCTGGTTACAGTGGTTTCACTGTTCTGTTTGATGCAATGGGAAAAGGATGTTTGTTGATAAGTGAAGGATTGTGTTGAAGCTGTTTGATTCAGTTTGAAAATTGATGAAACGTGGTCTGCAGTGGTGCTGAGGGTCGAAGCCTTTAGTCAAGGGGTTGTAGCTCCCTTCCAGGAGAGGCTGGTAAATGAGAGCAGGGGGTTGTAGCTCCCTTCCAGGAGAGGCTGGTAAACGAGAGAAGGTTGTAGCCTTCTGCAAGTGGGCGCCTGCGTGCTGGTATGATTCTACGCCAGTACATGGTTGTAAGAAGTTTTCTTTATAATAAATATTGAAGACTGAGACGACGGCAGCGGTGGTTTTCTCCCGAATTGGGTTTCCACCTAAAATCCTGGTGTTCATGTGTGTTGCTTATGTGTGATGATTATTCTGTTCTTTCTGCACCTGTTTAATGTTTTCTAAAACATCTGATGAATGAATAATGCAATGATCTAAGTTAAGAATTAAATGCATAATTAGATCTCTGGAAATACGCGAGTTCTGTAACGGATATCCGCGTATATACGCGAGTTGGCTTCAGGAAAATTGCATATGGGTTTTTAAAGGAAAAAGTAAAAAGTTTTATTGTCTGCACTAAATACTGATTCACCCCCCCTCTCAATATTTTTCCCAACATCTTCAAATTTAATGATATTTGAAATTTTCGACATCTATCAAGAATAAGGTGAAAAACCTGAATGTGTTTCTTCAATTTTCTAAACAATATCCAATAATTGAGATAAACCTCTAATAATTTATGTGAAAAATATTTGAAAGTTGGTACAAATACACTAGAAAATATTGTTGATGCATTCTTTAGAATGAAAGTCATAACTATATATTGGAATGATCCCCATTCTGTCACAAAATTAGTCTTTTTCCTGTATTCTGGTGCATTCTTGATATGGTGGAACCCTAAAAATCCACCCACAAGGGAGTAAGCCTCAATCCTCCTACATTCTCAAGTACTTCATCTGTGAATGGGGTGGGAAAGGGGTCACGTACACATGCATTATTTAGTTTTGTCAAGTCTACATAGATCTTGATTTCATCTATCTTCTTATCTTGCACCACAATTAGACCTACCCATTCAAATTATTTTATTGGTTTAATAATTCCTTCTTCCAGCGTTATTCCTAATTAATTTTGCACTTATTTCTTACAAATTAGGTTCAAGATATAAGGTATTTGTTTAATTGACTTCGCAGCTAACTTCATTTTAATTTCTCCAACCTACCTTACTATACCTTTCATTTATGGTAAATTGGCTGGGAACAAATCCTGATATTCACACAATAAATCGATAATATTTTCCAATGCATTCTCATCGCAATAGTCCCCAATAATAGAAAACTCCAAATTATCTTCAGTTATAATGTTTACCTTGCATGTCTTGATAGGCTTGACATAATCCACATATTCAAGTTCTAGCCCCTCTACTGCATGCCCCCCTTCTATCTCTTGTATCTACAATTTTCTTGGTTCATATTCTTCTTCATTTTCCTTTGTTACACTACATCATTCCATAAGTTATCTGATGAGTTGAGAGTGTCAATGCGAGAGACACAATGATAATGATGTCTATGTAGTTGGACATTTTGATGTAAAAATATTTCCTTTAACAACCTGTAATGCTACATCTATGGAAGGATCACCAAATTCAAAGCTAAAAGTCACCTTGAAGTTTTGAGTCATCTTTGCCCAATTCGTTGTTCCTCTATGCACTTCTAATTATGTATACTGATTATTGGGGATAATATCTACTGTATGTATAAACCTATGCTCCCACTCTTCTTCTGGTATCCTATTATTGGTCCATGTTGTAACAAATCCCTTTAGATGAGTGGTTGGAAACCTCAATCCAACATATTAAGATCCTTCATTTTCTGTATTCACTTTGAATCTTATGTGCAACAAATTTCAACACATGTGGAAATTTTGTATCCTCTCCTTGTGTGCCACCCACAACTATGTATTCTCTCCTTGAGAGCTACATCAAAATCCAATAACCTAAGTTGATATGGTTCCTATGAATTGAATTGTTCCACAAAGGAACATACATTTGTCATTCATACTTCAGGGGATCACATATTTTTGTTCTGATCCTGTAACACTACCCAGTTAATACATGCACATATTCTATTGGATACTCCGTGTAGCATGTGCTACCAATTTTCAAGAGCTTCATCCAAGTCTTAGGCACAAGAATTAAAAATTCCGCAACCTAAAACCCCGTAAATAATTGTATTAACATAATAATACTTGTGCATGGTCACACTGTAAATGTTCTCGAGGTATTCTTCACTAAGTGCATCTCATGTTGGTTCCACATATCCATCTCCCTCCATTGGATCTAATGGCACAACCACTCTTAAGTCTCCTGATTCGAATACCATTTACCTTCTCTTAAGGTTGATTATAACTTTATTTTTAAAGGCCCAATTGATCCCAATTAATGAAAGATAAGGATTATTATCATCCACAATGTCAATTACTTAAAAACCGACAATTATCTTGAATCTTTCAATACTAAGCTCTATTCCCACCAATCTACCAATAATAAAGATTCTTGATTGATTGGCCATTCTAAACTAGATTGTTGACTAAATCAACTTTGATTTTTCCATCATCTCCCATGTACATTTCAGAAGAATGTTAACATATTATCTTAGGTCAAGGATAATATGGCCCATACCATATGATTCGAACTACACATTAAATCCAAATTCCCTTCTTGTTCTCTTATTGTGCACAATCTTCTTAATTACGCACCTAGGGTTCTGTGCTATAGGAATTTCCTGTCATTGCAAAAATTAGTTAATCATTATGTGTAGCTTCTCTATATTCGATATATCCTTTACTAAATCTAAAAAAATTTCCAAGAAATTATTGACAGGCCTTACCTCTCCTACCCCTTCTCTTTGTTTGGACTTGTCATATACGAGAGGCATTTCGTATACATGTAATTCTTGTTACATGGTTGAAATTGACATACCCCATTCTATCACAACCAAATCGGTTTTAAATTCCGTATATAGTTCTTTTTCCTTTGATAGATCAAACTTGGGAGGTGAATCTAATTCTTTTATCACCCATTGGTACGACTTGTTCCTTGATAGAGTGGCATATTCTTCTATCCACACTCCACTCATAATTTCTCCTACTTCTAGTTTATTGTGTGCACTTCAACAAATATCATATACACATTTTTTCCTTTATTGTCCTACAATTCAGAATCAGATGAGGATATTATTTAGTCACATGGTCTAGTTATTTAGAATAGGTGCATGTCATGTAGGGGTAATAGAAATCACAAAAAAAAATTCCTATTTCCATAAATTATAACAAATTATTGGGCCCCTACCTCTTCCAAATCCTCCTCTGCTTCCACTTGTTATCACCCAAAAATTTTAGCACATCATTGTGACAAAGCTAAAAAATTGCATGGTTCAAAATTGGGTTTAGAAGTCAATTTAGGTTTGATCAAGGGTAGGTTTTAAATTTTTATAGTTTAAAGCTCATCCTAAGGTTCAAAAAAATCCTTCTTTAAAGTTCTTTCATGTCAAACATTCATCATTTTCAATTTGTATTTCATTTCCCAAATTTTTTGTGCCAAAAACTACCTGATAAGCCAATAATCCCTGTTTTCGTAGTGCATCCAATGTAAAAAAGGAAAAAAGCGCTACGAAACTGCTGAAAGTTATGAAGCAAAAACTTTGTTTTCTGGTGTTGAATAGTCAACTTCAAAGGCGGTTTATGAGAAAAAAAAATGGTATTTTAAGAAAATGAGAGATTTTATTTTCAAAAAAATCTCAAATAACAATAACCTCTCTCACTTTTCTCATAGGTGTTATCCGTTGGGAGATACAAGTCTTTCTTTGAAGCCCTATTTTTAGAAAACAAAGTTTTCCTGTTTTACACATCTTGTTCAAAGGCAGTTTCTGGACATTAGAAGATGTGTTTCAAAAAACCAAGAGAGGTTTTTATTAAATACATAATGGCATACAAAAATATCCTTCAGTTTTTAAAACTACATCATGGATGAGGAGAGGTAGGATCTGTCCCAAGACCTATTTTTCAGGAAAAAAACAGGAGAAATCTGCAAGAAATGGGACCTCATGAAAGCTGGAATGACTGTGTTTTTGAGTTAATATGGTTCTTAAGTGATGAATCATGTTTATTTTGAGTTTTTCACACATTTAAAATTCATACTTTGGAAATTTTTTGATAAAACTGCTCACTCAGTAGTTTCGTAGCACAGACAGTGTAAAAAGGGAGAAAAGCACTATGAAACTGTTGTAGCCGCTTTTCTTACCCTTTTTCATCAAATTTTGAGTGGTAAAAACATGAATTAAGAACTGAAAATGCTGAAGAGGATGTATTTTAGGATAATTAAGTTATTTTTGGAGGAAAGAGGTCAATATTTTGAAGAAAAAAAGGGTAAAAGAGCAGCACTACAAAAGGCGCTACGAAACTATGTTGTTTTCGTAGTGCAGTCTATTACAACCCATTTGAACAGTTTGGAGATGGTCTTGGACAACTGGAGCTTAAGGATGAGATTTTCCATGTGTTAATTCAATTTACAACATCTAAGGAGCCTGAAATAGTGATTTTATGGTGGTCAGAATGTTCTAAGAGTGCAAAGGACCCTATGCCTAGAAAATAGGGGATTGTTTCCTACTTTGATGGAGGTCAGCATTATGGTCATAAATATTTGAAGCCTATTATCCAAATTATACCATGTGTGAATACGCTTGGAAAATGATGTAATTTATTTTAGATAAGGTTGTTATGGATAGAGGCAAGGAGTTTGAATCCTATTTGTAATAGGACTATTTAGTAGATTAGTTGTCTTTTTGTAATAAATACCATGTCATATGGTTATACAAGGTGTTAAGAGTCAAGAATTCGAGGTATCTAGCCTAGTATGAGATCATCTCATGTTATAAATGGTATATTAAAGGCCATTGGGTCGAATAAGCAAAGGGTTGGATATTTTTTAGCAAAACTACTACTTTATGTAATGGACTGTGATCAGTAATGCAGAGAGGTTTTCATCTTGACAGACCCGAGATTATTAGTTTATTTCAATGGGTTTTATGTCCTATATTTGAAATTTTTTCCTTCCATAGTCTTAATTCTTATTACTCATAATTCATGGATGTTCATGCTCTAACTTCCTTTAAGTATTAAACTATGGTCAAATGAGTTTTAGGTCCTATCTTTGAAAGGTTTTCTTCAATATCTTAATGCTTATTACTCAGAATTCATGGTTATTCATGCTCTGACTTCCTTTAAGTATTGAGTTATGGTGATTTTATTTTAGTATTTCCTTTTCAATACCTTGATGTCTCATAACTCAGAACTCATGTATCACATGCTCTGATTTCTTTTGAAACTCAAGTTATTGGGATTTTCCTGAATGTGTTACTCATTCATTGAAGTATATATAAGCCTCAGCTTCTACAAGGAAATATTTTTTTATTGGGAACCCTATTCACTGACTCCATAGCCCAATGGTAGTAATCTTTGATCTTTTCAACCTACAAACATATAAAACCAATACATAAAACCTAGAGTTAGCCATTTATCTACATCTTTATTCAATATCATTAACCCTTGAGAGAGCCCTCTCAGACTGAGGAGGCTAAGACTCAGTCACAAGATTGGTTTGAAATATTTACACTGAAGTTGTCTGATCAGAAGCCAATCAGGTACGATTTTTGTGATAACACCAACTTCAAATCCCTATTCTCTTCCTTGCATCCCTTAGCCTATTCCTAGATTATATCCTCTAGGTGTGTTAAATATTGGCATTGCAGCTTCAAAAACTTATGCTTCCTGTACGTTATACACATAAATAATGTACTCTCTCATTAAATCAAATGTGTGAAAAGTATGTATGTCATGTCCCACTAACTTGAAAAAGTCGCAAAATAAGTTTTGACTAAAATTTTATATTTATACATCATTGGATAGGATGTTGGTATATGACCCCAAACTATACACACATCATGCCATAGTCCCCTACCCTACACCAATGGATTCATAGTTTCTGTAGCCATGTATGTTGTGAAAATTGGGAATTCATTTCTATATTTTTCCTCCTTTCTACCTATAGTGCACCAAAATTCTTCACACATTTCCTTTCCCTTCACTAGGTCTTGCAACAGTATATTTAATACTTCCAACTATGACTAGACTTGCACCATCCCTGGAATATTTTAACTACCTACAAGGGACACCTATAACTTCATGGCAATTTCTAAATCCTTAGAATGGATGGAAAATTTCTTCTGAGTTAATGAAATATGTACATGTAGAAATATACATGTAATAAACCACTCTCTATGCTGCACATTGATCAAAATTGGAAGTGATAATTGGTCCAACAAAAATTTGAATCTCTATTTGTAATCCTATACTGAATTTCCAAGATTTTGTTTAATATCCTTGACCTATGTTATACACTAACACTCCAATTTTGGTTTCTGGAACTACTTTAGCAATGCTTGCATAATTTCTCCCAATGATATGCATTGTCCTTCTGGTGCAATATTATTTAATTTCATATACCAAGTTAATGCATGATCCATGAAAGTGGTTTCCAGCTGTGCTACCTTTTTCTATTCATGTTTTACAAAATTTATAGTCCAAACTATGTCATACACAAAAGGATGTTGCTTAGGATCCTCTAATCCAATTCTGTGAAAGAGCGACATTCCCATGGAAGGATAAATATCCATCAAGATTCTCTAAGCAATTTTACTCTATGATAATTTTGGATGATTTAATGGTACCTTGGGTCCTGTATAAGTACTTCCACTATCTTTAATACCTTTAATATTCTCCTCAATAACCAAAACTATTGGGTGATGTTACCTCTTGGCTTAAAAACACGTGCGAGGTCATGGGTTTGACACATGGTATGGTATAAGCAAGGTAATTGGATTACACTAGTACTTCTCGTTCTAAGTTAAGTTGAGGGTTTCATTTCTTGTCCTTTTATTTTCACAAACTCTCGTTTTCTCCAAGTGTGGCACTTCATCGAGGAGGTGATTGGTGTTAATTTATTCTCCAATGTTGTGCTACCTTCTTGTTCCTTCTTTGACCTTCTCTTCCATCCTTCTATTTGCTGTAGGTTCCAATGAAAAACTCTCTCTCATTTCACTACAGCACCGAAATCTTGCTCCACTACAAAAAACTTCACAAAATTTCTCTATCACGTTCTCCTCTTGCACCAATGTACATGCTATAACCCTTCTTGTTTCTTCTATGATTTTATCCCTCTCATGTATCAACATACTAATTTCATCTATTTATTTCCTTGCTCTACTGTATCCCTCACCTTATTTCCCTCAATCCATACATACTTCATCCCCCATTTTCCCCATTTCTCACAAAGATATTCAACTTCTCATGGTGTCAAATTATAATGACATTACTCCCTTGTTGCACAAAAACATATTAATATAGGTAAATAGTGATTTCATGAATTTCCCTCATTCCTCTTGGGAGAATTTCCTGTCAGCTGCACTATATGAATATGTAGCTTCTATTTTAAATTCAACAATGTATCCCTTCAATATACTATTTAGCTAGAAATATACTTCTCATGAGACTTTGTTGTTTACATGGCACTAGTTTTCGACATTCTATAATAGTATTGGTAACCAATTGGCTAGAATCAAATGAAATTCAATAGAGAAAATATCATGCAAATCTGTAAATACATACCTTTGTAGCCACTCCTTAGGATTGGCTTGTTGGTTTCTGGTTTTTTCTACCACAAATTCACGTTGTTTTGTATGTGTTGTATCTCTTCCTTAGTGAATCTCCACATCCCCTTCACTCACAAATATTCCATGCTATTCATCTTGGATATGAAGTAGTGAGGGTGCATGATTAAAGGCATTGTTTGAATGTGTAAATTAGATTTATGGTTCAAATACCCTTTATGAATATTCATTGAAACTTATGTGTAAGTATATTAAATGATAAATTTGTGACTAATATGTGATATTGAGATCATTCCGGGGGCTAATTAATGTTGCAACATCAAGTATGCTAAGAATATAGATGAATTTCTTGAAAATATCTTAGTCAAGAATGTATGTGATGGTAGCGAAGTAAGTAGTAAAAAGTAGTAAGCAAAGGTAAAAAGTTAAAAGAATTAGGTAAAATTTCCTTTCAACTGAATTTTTTATCTTTTATTTTTCAAATTAATGCATGCATTTCATGGATGGTCAAGAAGGGGTATGGTGAAAGGAAAAACAATTTTCAATAGAAAAAATATTTAGTAAAATATTAATAATGTGTGCATGGATTGAGTTTCCATGTTGATAAAAGATTAAATAAATGAATGATACACTAATTAATATATGTTTGGCAATGCATTTAGGGAATTCATGAAAAAATGGGATGAAGCAAATATAGGGATTGTAATTGTGTTCATGAGTCCATTAGTTTTGGTATAATGGTTTATAAATTTGAGACAAGTGATTCTATCGTATAATGTTGACTTTGTTGGTAAGGAACATGTAATTGAAGGATTGGTATTTCCTATTTAATGCGAAAATTGCATGCAATTGTTGATATATGAAATACATTTTTTCATTAATATTTGGTTGGTTATGAAAAAGGAAATAAGCCTTCAAAGTGTCAATATTGCTAGAATATTTGTGATTCATACATGAGTTACTATGGTATGATTTGGTCATGACAGTCATATTATGAATCGTGATGGTATATGTTATCACAAAATTGCACTTGATTGGCTGCTAATCAGAAAACTCTATGTAATTATTTCAAACTAGCTTGTGACTGAAGCTTAACCTCTTCAGTCTGAGAGGGCTCTCTCAAAGGGGTTTATGATATTAGATAATGATGAAACTAGATGTCTAAATCTATTTGAAAAATAACTTGATTTTGATGTATGTAGGTTGAAAAGAGTACAGGTCTGCAACCATTGGGCTTATGGAGTCAAAAAATCAGTAGGTTCAGTGGTAAGGTCTCTTGACATGGAAGCTGAGGGAGGTAAGAGTTTTTAACAAAGGTAAATACTCATAGAACATAAGGCAACACAGTCATTTCATCAATAAAGGAAGTCAGAGCATAAACATATGAATTTTGAGTAATAAAGATGAAATCTAATGCAAATAGTACGCATAAGAATATAGATCATAAAGGCATTAAAAACTCCATGAGAATCTCAGGTATGTCAAGAAAAAGTCCTCTTTATTACTGATATCAGTCAAATTACATAAAGCTGCAGTAGTGCAAAAAATCTCCAACCCTTTACAATTTTGATAATATACCCTTTAATAGACCTTCTTACATCATATATGATTTGCCTCTTGGCTAGATTCATTGAACTCTTCCTATGACACCTTGCATAACAGGAAAACATGTGCTTTAATTAGAAAATGACAGCTACACTCTAAAACATTCCTTTTCCTAATAGGACTCAAACTCCTATTTATTACATCAAACTACCTTATCTCTTAAAACAGTTACATATCTAACAAATAATGCTTCACATGTTCAAATGGGCTATGTAATAGCTCATCACTACTTGAAATCTTAAATATCCTCCTCAACATATGGAAACAAACCCTATTTTTAGGAAAATAAGACACTATCTTCAACGAATGCTTCGGCTGATGAGTTGTCTCCATTTCAGGTCTTCAAGTCATGGATGATTGTTGGAAAGGTACCTTGACCTATTTGATGTTTCCACCTGTCCAAAATTACTCTTAAACTACTCAGAAACCTTCAAAGACAACTCGCTAAAAAAACATGACAGTTTCGTAGCATGCTTTCGTAGTGTCCAAAAAATGACTTTTTGAATCAAAATTTCTACTTCTTTGTTCTTGCATGGTGTCCATCATGACCTGACATATCATCAATACCATTCTCCCCTCTTGAAAGCTAAAAAATGTGGTTTTAAATGCAAATATACAACTACAAATATTTTCGTAGCGTTTTCCTGGCTTCAAGCCTAGGAAACACTACGAAACCGTGGAAAACTATGTAATTTCTAGATTTTGACCTTGTTTCTAAAAGGTAACTTCCAACTGTATAAACTTGGTTTTCAACATGACATTAACCTATTAAAACATAATCAAACTCAATTTAAGAGCCTTGAGGTGTTTCCTCTTCATTAATGATGAGTTGAGCTATGGGTTCCTCAACTACAGTCATCTTTAAACATTTTTTCTCCAGCTCCTCATGGATCAATTCTAGCTGCTCTTGGAGGTCTTTGACTTGGTGCTTCAGTTTTATGTTGCTATATTTCAAGTTCAAGTTCATTCTTCTAACATGCTTCACCTCTTTCCTTAATGGGATAGTCCATTTGATTAACTGTTGTGTATCATCTAAGGTCTTTGACACACTATCAACCTGCTCTTCCAAAATCTCTTTCATTTTCTCAAACTACACTTTTTTGACATTATGCTTCCTTGCATATTTCTTCAATAATGTTATTTCATGATTTTCTAACTTCAACTGCTCCTCAAGAACCTCAAACTTTGTTTTTTCAATAATATAATATTCCCAAAGGGGAAAATCAACAATATAAGCACCAAAAACGATTTTTTTCAGAAATTTATGTTATAACAGTTAATAAAAAACCATGGATCCATTTTTTTATACATTATAGCAACCAAAACTACAAGGATATTAGAAAAAAATCATTATTTCTTAGTTAAAAAAGCCTCCCAAGCCCAAAACAGCCCAAAAACACTGCAACCCCATGACTACTGCAACACAAAAATACTGCAGCTAGTGACGGTGCAGTTCAAAGAGGGTTTATGCTATAAAAATAGAGAGACAAATGGATTTTCTGATATATTACTAAAGAGAACTAAAAAACTGAGATCTAGTCTCCTTTACACAAATCCAAGATAACCCGGCAAGGGTTTCTTGATAGACATGATATACAAGGAGTATATGATGCAGATCTATGGGTGAATCATGTAGTGTAGCTGAAGCACTACCTAAATATGGCTGATGAAACAAAGAAATTTTTGTAGCTCCTCCTACTAGATTTCCGAGAAAAAGGCTGATCCTCCCTCTAGGAAACTAGCTCATAAAACAGGGATTTTAACCCTTCCACTGCAGCACCATGAAAAATAACATAGTTTCTCCAAGAGAATGCACTGTGGCTATAGGTCACTGCTTGGCCCAATGCTGAATGGTGGAAATGAAGTCCAGAATGCTCCTCTCAGATTTATTCAACAAGTCCTCCAAGGAAGAGTGGGGAATTCCTACATGAGAAAACCCTTGTACTAAATAGTACAACAAACTTAGCTAAACAACCGAAGCATGCAATAAGTCATTAGACTCAATCATAAAATAATATTCTAAACACCCCATATGGCTTCCATTCCCTCCATTATATACTTGATGAGCTTCCTCACCATGGGTCCCACCCATTTATGAGGTTACTTCCATGCAAAGGCTCCTCCTTCAAAATTATGTTGTCTCCACTAGCTCCACTATTTGATTTGGTCAATCTTGACTTAGTCTCCATGCATTGTCTCCTTTCACACCCAAGGTGTCTTTATTCTAACTATCTAAACTGATCCATATTCATACTAGGATATCTTTATTGATGATCCACTCCTCCCATATTAGCGTTGTTGACTTGGTCAAAATTGACCTTGTCCACATGCATTAGCCCTTATTCATACATGAGGGTGCTTAATCCAGCTATGAAATATGGTCCCTTTTCACATTAAGAGGTATTTTATGCCTACTAAATAGATTTATGGGCCTCCCTACCCATTTATTCATCTAACTAAATGGCAAGAGAAAAATTAATATTCCAATTATCTGCATGCTAATTTAGGAATATTACGGTCCTCCCCTCCCAAATGTTGCTTGTCATCAAGAAACTACAAGGATAGAACTAAAGAGCCTCCTCTCCTCCTCCTATAGCATAGTCATATGATAGAATCCTCCAAGGAAAAAGATGTTGTCTTGTCAAATCTCCAAGTTGCCCCTCCCAAGTATGCAAGTTATCTTTTGGTAACCATCCCAAACAACTATTATCATGTAGAAGTAAAACTCCCATGGAGGCAACAATGTGTTTCCTAGAGGCCTTCTTGAGGCATGGAGTCTGAAATATATTGGGAACTATCATTCCCATGTGAATCTCCCATCCCCAAGCTATCATCCATACAAAATGAGCCACCCTCCAAAATGGTAACTCATGAAAGATATATTCCACCTCAGGCTCATGTAAAGAAGGTGGGTTGCATTTCTAAACTTGATAGACAAAATTGTCCATCCCATGATGTCTCTCTCTCTCCACTTATGAAAAGTGTAGAGTAGCTGCTTATTTTGGGCTACAATAATGTTTCCCTCAAGAGGCAAGAAGAATACTGGATCTCCAAATATCCTCTCCATAGAGTCATGAATCATGTTGGCCCAAACCATCCCATACAAAATGAATGGTACATCATCACCATATGGCATCCAAATAAGAAAAATTCTGAAGGTTATGTGCAAGTTTGGATGGTCCCAATGGTTTCTCCAGTGGATACAACGCAGTTTTACCAACTGTTGTTTTAGAACATCATATGGAAAGTTGTCTCCCAACAAGTTGCTAGTTGTGCATGTTTGCTCATCTACTATGAGGTAGTAAATGGAATTATATATCAGCTGAGCATAATAATAATAACACCACACTTGCCCAAGGTCATGCAAAGAAGGGTTATCTCCATCATAAATGTTGGTCCTAGAATGACCATGAAACACAATGATAATCTTGCCCTCTTGTGGAGCAATACACTGTACATAGATGGTGGGAAGATGAAAATACTTTATGAAATAATCAATAAGTACAGAAATACATTTCTTACCATACATAGTGAGTAGGATGAAAGTGAGGTCCATAGATGAGCCCTCCCAAGATAATATCCTCATAAAGATCTGAAAAGTGAAGGGATGCATACTCCCCTTGGAACAATACATCAATAGATGCATACTCCCAAGTAACATCGATGTTGGCCTTAGTGATAAGTCTCTTGCCACTCCATTAGTCCATTCTTTGGCATGTCATATACCAAAGTCATCCATCATCATGTTGCTATGTGTGGGAGTCTCCTTCCTATGTGGAAGTACCTCTTGATCCTCCAATGATGAAGGGTAGCCTCTTTGCACTTTGATTGTGCCATTCCTTCCTCCTGAAGCATACTACAAAGTATGGGAGAAATATAGTCCATACTCTCCCAAGAGCAGCCAAAGCAACAATAGCTCTTATTGTCTCCACAAACCTCCACCATACAAATCATGAGATCAAAACATGATGATTGATATAAAGAATTCCATACCAACATAATGCACCCAAACTCCTTGCTGCCATATGATGCAAGTGCCATGCCAAGTTTCCTCCACCAACATACCCTTTGAAGAAGGATATGTCACATGATGGCCAAACTCTTTCAAGAATAGCAAACGCAGCCATGCCTCCTGCTGCCTTGTGTCATAGATATGTAGGTGGTTCACTAGCCTCTTGATCACCATCGACACCCATTTATCCAATTGTGGGTGTCTCCTACCACGCTCCATCTTGGTACTCCTCCAATGGAGAATACCATCCTCTCCCATCAAATTTCTACCCTTTTCATTTCATGGGGATGTTGAAATGCAATCTCTTGGAGATCCCGAAGTGAAGACCACTCATCAATGACCATGTTGAATACATAGGGATCCAAGTATGTTGAAGGCAAAGCCTTCTCATTGAGCTGTGAAATGCTCATCAAGAAAGATCCATCACAACAATGAAAGATAAGATGGCTCTCATCAATCATCTTCCCATCCAATGTCACACAAGTAAAATGGTCATCAAAATGATCCGATAATAGTTTGGCCCCCAACTCATCATTGCTGCTCAATGACAGCACTTCTAATCTCCATACTGGTGTATTTACTGTCTCATGCTCATGATCAATGCTGAACATATAGTTCTGCATTGGATTGTTTAGGAAAATGCTCATCCTATCCTCCATAAATCCACATTCCAACCCTAAGAGTTGTGTGCATCTCAACAATGAATAACCAGGATGACTATTTATCCCCTCCTTGAAAAAATCAAGGCTTCTCAGCGTAGTGATAGTCTGCTGCTCCAAATCAGCAACGTGCTTTGACCCTAGGCCATGCAATGGCATATTCCCACAACTCTCCATAATATGTGCTGAAATAATGGAAAGCGGAAACATATGCATTCCTTGGTAAAGCTTGGGAACATCTTGTACTGCTACAAGGGTGTAATATTCCAAATCTGGAAAAGCTAGCAAGGCATGACTGGAAAACGTATTTTCCAATAACAGCTACTACAGGAATTGAAAACAGGACCTAGATCCCTTAGATCAATGTATCTAAGACCTGAATCCAAGAGGAGGCTCCAAATAAATCCTTCTAATGTGGTTAAACAAATCTCCCACACTTAGATGTCCTCAGAAAGTGCCCGATGAGGGACTGCAACAATGTAAGCACATGAGTTGGAAATACACCGTTATTTTACAACCATGAGCATATGAATATCTGAATAGCCAAAAAATGATGTTATATCAGTAAAAAGAGTACAAGTTATTTTAGGAAACATTCACTCAAGAAAGGAAACGCAAGCCTCAACAAGACATGTACATGAAATACAAGACCACTGTTATTTTCGCATAAAACCAGGCTAAGAGGATGTAGTTTATAAGAGGCACTGCATCATAATACATAAAAAATAAAATATATGACAATAAATGGCTCAAGAAATGAGGGGGAGAAAAGTCTCAACCCCTGGAAACAATAATACAACAATCCTCGAAAGGATTGGCTGAAATATACAAAATGGCAAAAATGCCAAAGTTGCTGGGCAGCATCTGCAGCTCAGAAACTAGAAATACATAGAGAAGGCTGAATATGATGAATGATCTGAACTAAACCTCCTCCATGGGATTCTCCAAGTGAAGGCTGATCCTATCACTGGAAATCTCACCCTCCAATCAGTAATACAAAACCCCACAGCAAATACACCATGAAAATAACGCAGTTACTGAAGAAAATTTCGTTTTAGGGGCAAAGGAATTAGTTGGCCCAATGCCAAGATATGCAATAAGCTCCAATGCCTTCCAATATAATCCTCCAAAGCAAGAAAAGACTCTCCATCTTAAAAAAATCAATGGAAGAGGTGTTGTGACTTCTCACTACAACACCCTGCAACACAAAATTATGTTGTTGCAGCAATAATGTTGTCTTGGAGGAGGATGCTTGGCCTCAAGCCTAGATGTGAGAAAAATCAGTACAAATCCTTCAAGAGGCTTCTCAAGAAAGGAGAAGGATTCCTGAGCAAGAGATCCTTGTGCTAAGCAACATAGCAACTCAGCTAAACAACCGGGATTGCAGAAATGTCTAAGCAAACATGAAACCAATAATCATATGCATGAGAAACAATGGCTACCTTACCCTCCTTTTAAACACATGAGAGATCCCTCTCCATGGTCTCCACTCTATTAGGGTTTCCTCCTTCAAGGAATATTCCCTCCTCTATCTCTGCATTGTCCCATAGATGCTTTCCACCTCATGTCTCTGCGTTGTTTCACTTGGTCAAACTTAACCAAGCCTCTTTGAAAAATGTCCCCTTTCACACATGAGGGTGTGAAATCTAGTTCAAAGGCTGATCCCCTTTCATAATAGAGGGATTTTATCCATGTTTTTATTATAAATGGGCCTTCTCACCCAATTATTCATCTCCTAAGTGAAAATAGACAAAATTAATATTCCAATTTATTGAAGGAAAAATTTGGAATATTACAAAGGGTTCCTTCCCCTGGTGTGATGACTTTCCCAACTATTGATGACGATGAATACTCCTCTTGGGCTATATCAGTGCTAGTAAAAGTCTCCTCCTCCTCATGCATCTCTATAATAGTGCATGGGGCTCTAAATGTCAAGAGATCAAGACCACTTTGCAAAGTTGCAAGTGTTCTTTATCCTGCTGCAAGTGCTCCTACAGTAAGTGGTGGTGAAGGCATCTTCTCCTCTGATTTCTTCTTGTCAAATTTCTTAATCAACCTTTGAGTAAAATATGCAAATGAAGTCTCTCTTGCATTACTGAAATGGATTTACCACCAAATGTTTGCTTCACCCTCAAGGTGCAACACTTCAATCTCAACATCTTCTTTTTCTACCACTGGATGTAGAATGAAGAATGCATCCAACTTCATTCCCCAAGCCCTCGCTGTACATGCAGATGACCCATCAAAGGTAGACAATAGAAATCTATTTCCCTTTATTTTCCTATTGTTGCAAGGTCTCCTTTCTTCTTCAAGCTGAATGAATTGTGGGAGAGTTAGAGTCTCCTTGAAAGATCTAGGTTGAGACTTATAATCTGTTAGGTATCCACTTAGAGTCTCATGTTCCAAGTGCCCTCCATTTCCATGCCTCTTGTCTTCTTCCTCAAAAGGGAAGGGCATAGTGTACTGCTTTGGATTTCTATACAACACTGGTTCTTTCTTCTAATGATAGGAATTACATGGACCTTCCTCTTCTTGAAACCTTTTATAGGTTTCATTACATCTCTCCTCTTTCATCTGCTTGACCTCCTTGGAGAGGTTCTTCATAGATCTGAAAAGTGATGAGTGTTACAAAAAAAATTGTCACTGTCCCTGCGATCACCATCTCGCCCATTGGAGGGTAGTTTCTATTATCAATAAGTAGTTTCATGCCTTGCAAAGACCTTCATTGTATCCCTTTACATGAGAGTAATATTCCTTCTATTGACAATTCCTTGAGCAAAGACTCAAAAACCCTTGTTTTTGCCTTGGCTCGGGTAGGCAGTTATGCCCTCGCGCTGAAGGGGAAGATTAAAACTGGGCCCTACACCAGATGGTGCTCTGTCTTAGTTTAACACCCACGCTGAGCTATTTATGAAATGTTTTTTAAAAATAGAAGCGAAGATTCCACTTCAACAACTTCGAGGATGAGTCATTGGGAGTGGTTGAACTGATAAACCACAGAATCCCTCTTTTAGTTTATTTTTTCCATCTCTTATGGGAACTCCCTAAAGGATAGGCCTCCCTCCCACCTTTGTAGGGATCCTAACCTCCTCCTTTTCCTCTATAAAAAGAAGCTATCCCTCTTTTCATTAGCTAGCTGAACTTGGAGAATTGAGTATACTATAGTTGACTTTTCGAAGAGATAGAACAAGGAGGAACTTTGTTGAGAGAGTTTAAGCCCATGCCTTCATCCCGACTGAATCCCCTGACGATTATCTGAGACATGCTTTGGCTGAACCCCACTGGAGGAGATCGCGACGTCAAAGCTTTGGTTGTATCTCTTCCTTTTATCAATCAATACACGTGACTATTTTTTGGTTCCACTTTTGTGTTATGAAATTTGTTTAATGCAATATGTTTAGCCCTCTTTGACCGGCTAATAGTTGTAAAGGAAGTGATATTATGTCGTATGTTGTTCTTGTTTGTTTTTTTATGTACAGGTATCCAAGCATGACTGTAATAGGATTGTGACTTACCGAGGCAGGAGTGAGAGGCCACCACCATTACAGCCACGACGACAGCGTTGGATTACAGGTAGATCGATCTATCGTGTCCTCTTTCATTCAATAATTAGGGACCGACACTCTAGCATGTTTGTTTGTTTCTAGACCCACTCTAGGGCTAGAGGGATCGCCTCTGTCTACAGAGGGGATTTACCTACTTAACAAATTGGCGACTCCACTAGGGATCAATGTGAGTTTGTCAATTTATCTTGTTTGGGTCGACTTCAGTCTTTGAATTGCTTGTTTTTATTTTTCTGGTTTGTTTACTTGTTTTCCATCCCCTGTTCAGCTCCAGAGTGTTAATATTGACCTTTGCTCATTGGGTGTCAAGATTGACCTCTGTTCATTGGGTTTTCCCCTTTTCCCATAGTTATTCATCTTGGCATGCTTTTCATTTGAAAGTCACGCCGACTGGCGTAGGTTTCTTTTGGTTCAGTCGTGCCAACCCCTGTTTGGCGCTGAATACTGCCTTACTGTCACGCTGAATCTTATAGGATTTGGCTTTCCCTCCTTTATGAGTCTTTTGGTCAGTTGTACTTGACTCTGGGTTATTTTTTATGTGTAATTAAGCCTTTGGGACTGTTTTGATTGTTTTGGGCTTGTTTTTCTCAATCGTTTGTTTATTTTCCTATTAGCGTAGATTAAGGCCTTAGGGTTTCTAAGTGTCTTTGTGCACTTAGCCTTCTGTTTGGAAATCAAGTCTCGTTGATTGTTGTCAGTCTCATTCTTGGGTTGATTGTGCAAATTTTTCTTGATCCCTTTGAGTGTTTTCTTTGGTTGAATGATCATTTCATTTTTCGATTGATTCTTCTCCTTGTTGCTCCAAGCTTAGATTACATTGCTTGTTTTGGTTTGTTTTGAAAACTTTCTTTTGATTTGGAAGATTGCAGCATTAGTTTGAGTGCTTTCTTGTGATTGTTTTGCATTGATTGATTCATTCAATTTCGATCCTTACATTCGCAATACTTAAGCTAGTGTTTGTGTTTGTTTTTCATGTAATTAGTGCATTATGTACTTCTTTCCATTGAAAATTAAAAAAAAAAACAGAACATATTTTTGCGTTCTTTCTTTGCATCGAAAGTGAAATATTCTTTTACATAACTAGCATCTGATTGTCTAGGAAAGAATTTCATTTTAATTTGATTGTGTTAGATGCATTAGTGGATTTCTTCACATACTGTCATTGTTTTCTTTCATTTGAAATATCTCTATCCTTCTCGTAACTAACATTCATTGAATTAGAAATGGTGTTTATTTGCATATAGCTTGCATTTAGGAAATTTGAGATCCGAATTCGATAGGGCCTTAAAGCTGAAATCCAAGATCAACGTCAAAATTCACTCAATTAACCTAAGAAAGCATTGAAACCTAACGAAACATTTTTTAGTGGTTTAGGCTAGAGACATGTTCCGGCATCTTAAAACCTAGTAGGTGTCGTTTGCCATCTGGCTTTAGATAACACTAGTACAGAATTGTGCTCCTCATACCGTCGAGTATATAAAGGGAGGCCCCTCTAGGTTGCAATCCTTTATCCATAGGAAGCCGAGTCTACCGCCTTGTAACCGTGATACACCGAACACAACATTCGGGGAGACTACCTGCACGTACGTTAAGTCCTTGGTCATTTCACTTTAATTTGATCACCAAGGTGTATATGGCAGTTCATGAAAACCTGGTACACCCTATTTTTTAGAGTACCTGAGTAGTCATTTTGATCTTTTCGTGACTCCTTAAAAAGAGAAGAGATCGTTGAGCACTTATCCTTTCACACTCGTTTAAAATTGAAAGTGACTAGAGTCATCTTTTGCTTGTTTCTTGACTCTTAAAATATGAAACAATGAAATCTGGTTTCAGTGTCATAAAATTAACTACCTACGATCACACGCCCATTAAAATTTTTATTACTTGGAATGTTTTTGTTTTCCTTAGCTTTGATCTTAGAGCCCTTGATTGGTTATATTTTTTCTTTCCTGTTCTAAAATGCAATCACAGTGGCGGAACCACCAGTTTCTTCATCCTCACTGCCTCCTAGTGGTGGTTCTTTCTCGAACGTTTCTTTTGAAACTCCTTAGTCCACTAGGTCTACCACGTTTTCGCAACCTATTCTCTCATCTGTCCTGCCTCTTGCTACTTGATCTCTTCCTGAAGAGCCAGTTGAATTCAATTGGCCTCCTTCTAGGGCTTGGACTAGTTTTGGGAAAGAAGGAGATTTTCCTCCTCTTACATCAGGCTCACCATTTTTTTTCTGTTGCTGTACCTCCTAGTCCCTGTAGTCTTTTTGAAGATCTTACAGCAGAGTTAGACATGGATTCGTCCAGTCCTGTTGGTAGTGAAGGAATGCCTATTTATATAGGAGAATATTGGCTTTTTCCTGAGGATGTCCCTCGTGTTTCTACTTAGTATTATCCACCATCGGTATCACTTCCACTTGTATATAGTTCCTTCAGTCAGATTATGTCTATTGTTGCATCCATCGCACAATCCAAAACATTAACTCCTCCTTAGAGTTCAGTCCTCCCTTCGTTAGTATTGTCACCTTTGATACCTGGATCATTTGTTACTGTTACATCTATTCCAGTCCAACCGAATATCTATGTGGCTTCATCCACACCAGTTGTTACCACTCAGTTGTTAGGATCTTTTCACACTCGTAGGTCTATTTTTATCAATCCAACGTGGCCTATTAATCCCGGTCCTAGTAGATCACAATCTAGTGTTGCGGAGGCCCTGCCTGCTTCTAGTGTAGTTTCCACTACTCTTGTGATTCCTGGCGGCCTTAATTTTGAAAAGTATCTGTTATTTGTTCAACATCAGACATCTTAGGGTTCTCAGCCCCTCCAATCTCTTGGTAATCCTCGATTCCATCACTATGATGTTGTTGGTAATCCGGTTTATTTATTTCCACATCATTATGATGTATATGGTAATCATGTTTATTTTACTCCTATTGATCCCTATCAGGCTGTTTATGATCCTTATCAGACCATTACTCATCTTGGACCCAATTTTCCTATGCAACCCTTTGGATTTTAAGGACAACCCTCATCGAGACAACCTTTGGCTCAGCAGGGCGCTGCCTCTAGTCCACAGGGACAACCATACGGTCCACAAGGCCAACCTTCACAAGGTCAACCTTTGGTCCAACAAGGCCAACCCTATGGCTAGTTTGGTCAGCCTCAAAATCAACCAAGGCCATCTTATGCTCCCAGAGGGAAAAACTATCCATTACAGGGACAACCTTTGGCATCACAACTGCTACCACACATTTCGTATGGCCAAAATTTTGTGCCACAAGGACAACCCTACGCTCCTCCTCCAGGTCAACCTGGTTATCAGGGACAACCTGGTCCATCGCAACCATCGGGCCAACCTTTCCCACAAGGCCAACCTGGTGACCTTAAGTACTCGGTTCAACCATCTTAACAACCGATTCAACCTGCTCCTCAACAGCCAGTTCTACCCACTTATAGTCATCCAGGTTTACCCGCTCAGTAGCCTACTCAACCTGCTCAGCCGAGTCAGCCTACCCAACCGCAAGGTGCTTAATATCCTCAAGGTTCATATCAACTGATATATAGTGTGACCCAGGTTTCTTACCCTCAAAATCAACCTGTATAATATCAACCTCAAAGCCATGCTTACATTCCATAGCAGAATCGATATGCTACTCAATAGGGACCTCAGTGGTCTACTCCGACTCAGTATCCTTGTCCTCAACCCCAGTATCAACCAAATTATCTTGCTTCTAATCCCTATGATCCAAATCCTCTGGGACAGAATGTATGGGGACAGAATCCCGGTTGGACTGGGTGGAATTTACATAGGGGTCCTTATCAAAGACCTCCGATGACTTTCAATACTCAATTACCATTTCTTTCTACGTTGGAATTACTTGATGTGTCGAAGCTAATGAACGATCCCATTCTTCATAACACGAATTGGCCTCCAAGATTCTTGTTGATTGTCCTAAATTTGAGGGCAAGGCTGGTGAAGACCCCCAAGCACATGTTATGACTTACCACTTGTGGTGTTCCTCTAACTCTTGGGTTGACGATTCGACTCCGCCTTTTCCAACGAACTCTTACTAATGCCGCTGCAAAGTGGTACATTGAGCTATCTCATGGCATCTTCCAAGGCGTCAATTCTTTAGCCATGGCATTCCTTACGCATTTTCAGTTACCAGTCCATTATGAGACTGGGACACACCTCCTCACTTCATTGAAATAGGACTGAGCTACTCATATCTCGGATCATATTCATGAATGGCGACGTCATCGTCACATGATCAAATTTGAAATTCCTGATCAAATTCTGACTCATTGGTTCACTACCTCCTTTGCCAATCATATTGTGAAAGACATAGCTATGGGGCATGTGTAACCAAGGAACAAGCCATTGCTTATGCCGAGTACCTTGATCTTGTGTACTCTCAGTCTGGCACATTATATGATATCTTGCCTGATGCTCCTCGACCTGGAAATTCTAAACCACTAGCGACTCCATTTTTCAATGGTATTATTGGTTCCATGTCTCAGACTTCTTAGAATTCTTCTTCATTGAATTCTAGGAAGCCGAAGTCTGCTTCTTCCAATAATGTTGCTTCTCAATCCACTTCGAATTCCGGTAAACTCGTGGAATTTAATGTCATTCAGGCCAATCCTACGGATACTACTTCTAAAGGTAAAAATAAGGGTAAAGGTAAGGCCAAAGCTGATACCCCGAAATAGGATTCTCAGAAACCTTGTGCTGGCGATGGTTCTCAACGCAAGCCGAAGTACCCTTGTTTGATTTGTGATGATGAGCACTTCACCAAGGACTGTCCTAGATGATCCAAAGTGAGTCGCTTGCTCAAAGGCACCCAGGGAACTTCGGCCGTTATTAAAGAACCCTTCCCATATTATCAGACTCATATGGTAGAGAAACCTCAGTCCTCTGCCCCATTTTGGCTCTCAGGTGTTCATGATGAATGGTTCTATCGCCATTTCTATTGCTACTCAGTCGAAATATTATACTAGATCTCATCAGGCTGTGGGGAAGGAAATCGCTGATGGCCCTCCTCCTCCGCCTGTTACTGGCCCTATTGAAATTGAAATGTCCAATGCTGAATCCGTTGTGCGACCACCTTCCAAATGTGTACTTTGCAAGTCTTATTATAATCCCAATGCTTGTGCCGCTCACCATTACCATATTGTTGAATATCTAGCTCAAGCACCATCCGTGATGTCCATGTTAGAAGTACTTCAGAGTTGTCCATCTCAGTGGAGAGCTTTGTAATCTACAATTGGTGGGGTTAATCTTGCCGATACTAGCCTTCTTGCTTTTGATTTAGAGAATTTTGTGCCATTACTTCTGCATCAAATTGCTCTCATTATTTAAGTTGTTATTAATGGTCTCAACATCCATCGAGTAGTTGCAGAAAAAGGTGCATAAACCTATGTCATGTCATCTTCATGTTGGAAAGCTATTGGTTCTCTAGGCTTGAATTCCTCACCAAATTCCCTTGAAGCATTTGATGGAAGGGAATCAAAGCCTTTAGGTGTTCTCGCTAGTTTACCGATTACTCTAAAAGGGAAGACAGTCAATGTCGAGGTAGAAGACGTTAATGCTAAACTCAATTATAATCTTCCCCTCGATCAGAGTTAGACTCACGCCATATTGTGCATTCCATCCACTCTCTTTTGTGTTGTGAAATTTCCACACGAAGGAAAGAATGATATTGTTGATCAATTGTCCTTCTTCACCTCTTCTTCCGAGAACAACGTTCCGTATGTGGATAAGATTCCTACTCCTTATGAGATTGTAGGGCCAGGTATTTTTCAAGATCTTGCCCTCATGGGTATTTTTCCTCTTCCTCCACCAAATACTGTTCATATTCATATGATCTCTTGGTCTGATGATCCATGGATTATTCCTTCGCCTGAACAGATCAATTCCTTCGGAGATTCGATGCCTTTGAGCCCAATTGGGATTGATTATTGTGAACTCATGGCAGCTTCAGAAACTCTGTCCTCTAATCTCCTCCAAGAGTTTGATTTGGAATTTATTGCTGCCAAGTCAAAGAAATCATTAGTTTTTGCTAATTTGATCTATTCCCTCCCTTAAGACTCTCCTCCATCTCGTTCTAAGGAATACATTCCAGACGATACACTTTTCTTGATTAACACCCTCGATCTGTGGTATGGTGATATCATCGTTTATCTCTATACTTCTACTTTCATATCTGAGTTGACGAAGGATGCCCACCGACGCATCTGTCATCAGTCGCAACCTTATCGTATAGTCGGGAATACACTCTATCATGTCAGAGTGGATTCCATTCTTTGTCGATGTTTGACTTTAGAGGAGGCTGAGAAAGCCCTAAATGATTGTCATAGTGGCACCTGTGGCAGTCAGATGTCTAGTTATGCCACTGCATAGAAGTTTCTTCGTGCTGGCTATTTCTGGCCTTCTATTTTCAAGGACTGCATTGTCATGGTTCATAAATGTTGTGATTGCTAGATTTATCAATGCAAGATTCATGCGCCGCTTGTACCTCTTCATCCTTTCATTACCGTTGGTCCCTTTGCTAAATGGGGCATCAATTTTATGATGTGTAACCCTCACTCGGCTGGGGGGGCATGCTTATATTATCGTAGCCATGGACAACTTCACCAAATGGGTTGAAGCAATGCCTACACTTGCCGCTGACAGTAAGATAGTTGCTAAATTCATATTCAATCACATCATTTATAGTTTTGGTGTCCCTTAGGCCATCGTTACGAATCATGGTTCCCATTTTCAGCATTACATGGTGGCGGAGTTGACTTCAAAGTTGGGTCTGTGTCATGCAACTCAACATCGTACTATCCTCAGGCCAATGGCCACATTGAAGCCGTAAAAAAATTTCTTGTTACCATGCTTCAATGTAGGATTGGGATCCACAAATCCAATTGGCATCTCATGTTATTTTCGGCTCTTTCGGCATACCGAACCTCAGTTAAGAATGTGATCGGATTTACTCCTTTTCAGTTGTTTTATGGTTTGGAAGCTACTCTCTTGATTGCATGTGAAATACCTTCGCTAAATTTGGATGTTGAATTACTGCCGCACACTTCGCCAAAAGAAGAGTGTCTCCTTTACTTAGAAAGGCTAGATGAAACTCGTTGCTTTGCTACTCTCGTTATTGAAGCACACAAGAAGTGGGTCAAAGCTAATTTTGACCAATCGATTTCCCCTCATTCCTTCGTTGAAGAAGATATTGTCCTCTTGTATGAACAATCTCATGATAAGCTGGGGGTAGGAAAATTTCAACCCATGTGGCATTATCCCTTCATTATTAAACGTGTGTTGCAAAATGGGGCCTATGAGCTAATAAAATTACGAAGGTCACCCTCTAGGACAACCCAAAAATGGGTTGTATCTCAAAAAATATTATTCATGAGTCATTCATGCATGATTTTTGTAGATAGGTGTTTTTTCATTTTTTTACATGTTTTGATTTGGTGTGCTTTGCGAGCATATTCCTACTTTTTGGGTCTTTCTTATTTGTGAAGATGTCTATTACCCCTTATGTTGGTTTCGCGGATGGTGCTTCCCGCAGTACCAAGAATTTGTCTTCAGCAGCCTGGGTACTCTATGATCCTGCTGGTGAGTTGATAGAACTACAAGGTATTTGTCTAGGATATACTACAAACAATGTCGCTAAATATAGTGCTATCATTGAACTATTAACTGAGGCAATCAATCTCGGCATACACACAGTGCTTGTAAATCTAGATTCACAGCTTGTTGTTCTGCAACTCAATGGTCATTATTCAGTTAGAAACCCATACATTTTGAGATTGTATTTACGTATTCATTTGTTGGAAAGAAATTTTGATTTTATCACATATCAACATATTCCTAGACGAATGAATGCATTAACTGATACAGTGTCTAACATTGTATTAGATAGACATTTGTGTAATTTATAAAATCATCATCATATGAAAAGGATCTGTTGGAGTTCCCATGTTTTGGCAAGGTTGGAAATAACAAAAGCTGAGACAACATCAAAAACCACTTTCAGACCTCAGTATCTAGCCCTCCTGGGTCCAGAGAGGGATCTCTCTAAATGAGCAAAGGTTTATGTCTATGAGGCTCAAATGTTATGATTTTAGGCTAGTTGTAGGCACAAGGTTTGTTTGTTTGTTTTGTTTGATTTGGTTGTTGGTTATCAAGAAAGAAGGGTTCAATGTGAGACTAAGATGAGCAAAGAGGGATAAGGCAAAGGTGAAGTACTCCAGAAAGCATTCAGGACCATTGGAAAATGGAGTCAGGAAAGGATTTGCTTGTTAATCAATAGGCAGGCTTTCAATTGGGCTAGTCATCTGAAACATAGGATCTTCAAGATGATTATGTGATATGGAAAGATAGGAAAGGAGATAACACAGATTTAGAGCACAAAGTTACAGATCAACAGGTCACACAAGGATCCTAGTGGAAAGGGCTAACTCTATCCCCAGTGTTCCCAAATCTTCCAACTAAATCTGTAACAAGAAACATCTAAGAACTGAATTCATTTAATTCATACATCAGAGAGTAGGCAATAACATCCACTACACTGGTTAAACCAACTGAAATAATTTCTTAGATAATACATTTAGAAGAGAAACATAAATGGCAAGGAGAGAAGAAACATAAGGTACCTAACAAGGGTAAATCCTATGCCAATATTCTGATGCAAGCCAGTAGAAACAAAATGAAATGAATGTAAACACAAAGATAGTAAAACATCACCGCTGCTTCAGATCAGGATCCAAAGAAATGTGCTTGTCATATAAAATAGCAATACCAGTCAGGTACAACATGCCAATGGCTGAATACTCAGTCTGAAAACATCTCTTTCAACCTATCTTACAACTTTACACAGAGACTGTGTCTCAAAAGAAACTACTTGTAGTTCTCTGATAACTGATCAACAACCTTTACAATTTTTTTCTCATGAGTTTTATAGCTGAAGAGAAGTAGAGGAGGTAGGTAGAAAACTAAATGCAGCATTGACACTCAGAAGAGGGAGGGGGCCGAAGCCCATTCTGTTTTAAATCCTGTGCATTCAATTCCTGGTGTTCTTTGGGTGCATGAATGGTCTTCTTCAGTCTTCAGACTATTATGATATGACTCTGATGTATTCTGTTTGCAGTACTGTGTGGTGCTATTGGTGAATAAAAAAACGATGAATGAATGGTAAAGAAGTCTTCCATATTGATGAAATAAATGCTCTGATAGTACCAGGGCTGTTTCAGGTTAGAAACTCTCCAGAACACGACATAGATTGAACACTGCATGGGTGCTCTATTCTTTATGGAGGAAAAAAATTTTGCTGCTATAAAAACCCCTGATATGCATTGATTTCTACATAATCCATGGGATCGTTGATCTGGTGCTTTGCCGCTAAAATGCTGTATTAAGGCTCAAACCTTCAATTCTGAATGCTGAAATCCTTGATCACTAGCTGGTTTTTCTTCACTGCTCCATAAGTATCTCGATCTGCGAAACCTGGGCTTTAATGGCGTCGGATGGATTTCTTGCGAAGATTAAATTGTCCTTGGATAATATTTATGCCGCCGCTACCATTTCCGGACATTTCTCTTTAGTATCAGCAACCAGATTTAATTCTTTCTGCGCAGCATGCCGTTGAATTAGTACATATTGAACCATGGAATTTTCCGCCTTTCTGAAAACCTGCAAAAACACGAAATTGTTAAGAAAACAAAGGCGGGGGGCCTGATGATGTGTGGGTGATGAAAATGGTTGTGCGAATGATGAAATGGCGAAAAAATGGAGAGGAATGATGGACGGAACCTTAGCGGCGGAATGCAGAGGAGATTTAAATGAAAACCTTAATAAACCAGACCCATGAACAATATATATGAACCAGGAGGGCGAATATATGGTGAAACACGTGGAGGTGACGTGGCGGGACCGAGTGGCGACGGGAGAGTCAAAAGCAGGAAGACGATTCTGGACTGTCGGATTTGAGAGGAGATCAACGGTGGGAAACACGGTGGAGGGTAGTGAACAATGGGCCAAGGGTACGATGATCGTGGATTAAAACTCGCGCAACTCCGTCGAGCGATGACTGTTGGATGGGCAAAGGCAGATCTGACAGCTGATACGAATATCGCTGCACATCCTGGACCAAAATATAATGGACGATGGGAGGGCGGTTTTGCCGCCGTATAGAAGACAGGTGTCGAGCACTGTATGGAATCGCTGGGCAATGGGAAAATACTGCCCGACCCCTATTAGGGGTGCGATGAAAACCGGGTTGTTTTATGTCATGGCGCGCAGTGGGGACCATAGTGGCGGACACACTCTGAACCATTGATTTGGCGGTGAATGGATGGCGATGGAACGATCAGTGGTTTGAACGGGTTGGTCCATGGGCACTGCGGAGCTTGCGATAGCCGTTCGATCAATACAAATCAACGATTCAACCTTCGCCCGATACATTTCTGTGTTAAGCACTCCTGTGGGCTTGCGGGTGGTTCTAGCGCCCAGGTCACACGAGGGGAAATGGGTTTAGGGGCTAGCGGAGAAGGGGCTGAGGCCTATTATATGGTCCGAAAGTGGGTCTTTAACCCTTTTTAATGCATTTTGAGGCCTGAGGAGGGTAACGACAGAGAGATAGAGGGGAATTTTGAGGAAAAAAAGGGCAAGGGTGGGACTTGATGGAGATTTTGGAGGAATTTAGGGGGATTTAGAAGAAGGGGAAAAAATGATAGAATGCGGGAAAAAATGCAGGGATACAAGGGGCGAAATCAAGCCTTTTGGATCATAATTTCTTATTAGCAAGGCTTATTGACTTAAATCAATAGAGGGAAACAGTCACAAGGTAGGGAACTTGAAAAGGCTGCAAGGATGATGTTTTTTCAAGGGAAATGCATTCCTTGCAGGCTTACGGAACAAACTAGCCCCTTGCTTGCATTGTCAAGAAATTTATAAGGGGCTAACAGTGGCTACACATGGAGATGGCTTCTTCTTGAAGGAGTCAAGAATTCAGAAAATAGATCTTTGGAGAAGGCCAGTTGCCTTCTGCTTTACACATCCCTTTCTTTCTTTAGATCAGCTGCCACAACATGAAGACATTACATCAGCAGAAATACTTTCCCAACAAACTACCTACCCACACTACAATCCTAGCATTTTCTTCTATTAGGGTGCATTTGAGCTAGCAGACCCTTTACATCATTTATTTTTACAAACAGGAAATAAACCTATTCTAAATCTACCCTTATTGCTTCATGAGACCAGATTAGACTGTTGGTCTCATATGTTTCTCTACATAATCTAATATCTGCTGGGATTAAACTGTCCAGCAGATTTCTTCTCTCTATTCTACGACAGAAATTGAAAAATAGTCAAGCCAGGATTAGACCGTCTGACTTGTTGTGGATCCAAGGCATAAAGACAGTTGCACATGGACAAAATTTGCAGAAAACTTGAAAACGAAACTGTGAAGGCTTGAAGTCTAAAGCTTGAAACATCCTTCTTCTTTTTGTGACTCAAGTTTTGAGCGTGTTTAGAGTCACTTCTTTTCCTCATCTCAGCTCTGGTTTTGGGCATGTTAGAGCTGATCCTCCTTTTTCTTTGCTGGTCCAAATTTTGGGCATTTTAGGACTAGCTGCTTTACTTTCTTTGGCTCAGGTTTTGAGCTTATTAGAGCCAATCCTTTGCACATCAGAGGTTCATGTTTTAAGCACGTCTGAACCTCTCCTTTCCTCTATTTTTTGGAACATTTTCTCTTTTTCTTGAAAATAAAAGCTGCAATGGTATGTACAATGGAAATGGAAACTGGAAATGGAAAATTAGCAGAAGTAGTGTTTGAGCATCCTGTCGTTGACAGGACCCCCAAACAGTTTTGTACCATCTGGTTCTTGTAAGAAGAAAGCGTTTGGACCCAATGTGGCCTAGATGATGTATGGACCTTGCCACAAACTTTCAAACTTGTTGTGCTTTCCTTTATCCTCTCTTCTTGAGTCCCACTTCAAAACTTTGTCTTCGATTTTAAAATCAGCAGCTTTGGTCCTCTTGTCAAATAATTTCTTTATATTTTTCTGAAATTTCACTGCTCTGTTGTAGACCTCTTCCCTTGTTTGCTGGAGATGAATTTTCTGGTTTATTCTCCTCGCCATACTTTCTTCTTCTATTTGAATCTCCTGGACCAGCTTGATCACTGGTATCCCAAGGCTGGTAGGGAATACTGCTTCTGTACCATAGACAAGCTAAAATGATGACATGCCAATGGACTTCTTTGTTGAAAGCCTGTCAGCCCATAGAGCATGTACTAGCTTGTTATGCCATGAATTTTTGTTATCTTCCAACAACTTTTTGATGATGATCACGAGGCTCTTGTTTGATGATTCAGCTAATCCATTACCTTGAGGGTAATAGGCAGTTGAATGACCAAGTGCTATTTGATACTTGTGACAGAAATCAATCATCTTCTTGGATCCGAAAGCAGTAGCATTATTAGTGATTATTTTCCTTGGGCAGCCAAACCGAGAGAGGATGTGACCTTCTAGGAAACTAATGATGACTGAATCTATGGCATTCCTAGTGGGTATGGCCTCTATCCACTTAGTAAAGTAGTCTGTGGCTGTTAGGATCCATTTGTGTTGTGCAGAAGAAGCAAGGTGGATCTCCCCTATGAAATCTAGGCCCCATTGCAAAAAGGGACCTTCAACAGTGATGGGTTGTAGGGGTAAAGGGAGGTGTTTTCTTTTGCCTTCAAAGATTTGGAATTTGTGGCAGGAAACTATCATTTTGTGGAAATAATTGAAGAGTGTGGGCCAATAGTAGCCAGCTCTGAGTATCTTTTTTGCAGTGGCTTTCCAACTCAGGTGGCCTCCACATTCTCCAGCATGGAATTCTTGTTTAACCCTCTCTGCCTCATTCTCAAGAAAACATTTAAGCAATAGACCATTAGGATTATTCCATTATAAGTTTTCATTTAGAATGCAGTAATTTCTAGTTTTTAGCTTCAAGAATTTGGCCTTGGTCTTTGATAGCTCAGGAGGGGCATTGAGGTGTGTAAGCACATATAAAATGTCAGAATACCAAGGTGAGCTCTAAAATTTTTCCTCAACAGTGGGATCATGCAATTCTTCTTGCTCATCCAAGGTGTTTATCATGTTAATGTCTAGGGCTTGTAAGTTTGATTCAGCCATTAATTTAGCTAAGCCCTGACCCTTAATTAGTTTGGTGGGTTTTATCTCAAGGTCGTACTCTAAGATCACAACTATCCATTTGCCCCTTTTCCCATCTGGGTCCTGGGACAGTATGTCTTTGACTATGATGTTGGGCACATAAGCTACGGTGTGAGAATGCAATATGAACACCCTGAAGTGTTTCAAGGCCTTAATCAAAGCATAGGCATGTTTCTCCATTATGTTGTATTTCAAGGGTGCATCTCTGAGTGCTTTTCTAAAGAAGGAAATTGGCTGTTTCGTTCCCTCTATGTTTTTCTGCAGCAAGACTGCAGCCACTGTGTGCTCAGAGGCAAATGAAAAGATCAGGAAGTCTTTGGAGAAATCTGGGCTGATTAGAACGGGAGCTTGGGTAAGTGCAAGTTTCACTGATTCAAAATATTGTTTAGCCCCGACCGTCCATTTAACTCCTTCACCTTTCTTCAGCATGTTAGTCATGTTCCTAAGGTGTTCAGCCAGATTTGGAATAAACCTCATAAGGAAGTTAATCTTCCCAATTAAGGACTGTAATTCCTTGATGTCTCTTGGGTGTGTGACCTGTAGTATTCCCTCAAATCGTTGTGGGTCTATCCTAATTCCCTTCTCAGACATAATGTGGCCAAGGATTTTACCCTCCTGTAGCCCAAAGACAGTATTTTTAGGATTTAGGGACAGACCAAACCTTCTAAATTTTTCAAAAACCTTTCTCATATGTTTCAGATGTTCTTCTTCAATCTTGGAATAGACTATTATGTCATCTAAGTAAATAACAATGAAGTGCCCTATCTCATCTGAGAAAGCTATGTCCATCGCTCTTTGGAAGGTGGCTCCAGCGTTCATCAATCCAAAAGGCATATTCACATACATGAAGGTACCCCATGGGGTGGTAAAAGTTGTTTTGAGTTGGTCTTCTGGGATTACTAAGACTTGGTTATAACTTGAAAAACCATCTAGCAGGGAAATCCTCTTTGAACCTACTACCCTCTGCAGAATATGTTCCATTTTTGGCAAAGGGTAATTGTCTTTGAGTGAGGCTCTATTAAGATTCTAGAAATCTATACATAATCTAATTTCCCTTGTTTTATTCCTCACAGCCACTAATTTTTATACCCAATCAGAGAATCTCACATGCACAATTATACCTGCTTCATACATTTTCTTAATCTCTTTTTCTACTGCAAGAAATTGTTTAGGATTTATTCTGCGAAGTTTTTGCCTAAAGGGCTTATGATTTTATTTCAAGGGTATCTTATGCTGAATGATGTTCATGTCATAGGCCTTTAAGTCTTCATAGCTCCAAGAAAACACATCGATGAATTCCTTGAAAAGGTCAATGTATTTTTTCTTCATGTCTGTAGGTAAAGACTTAGCCAGTTTAATCATTTTGGGCTTATCTGTTGTGCCTATGTTGAGTTCTTCCACATCAGAGTCTGCATGTTCTATAGTGGGATTTTTTGCTACATCATCAAAGTCAAAAAGATCTTCTAAGGGGGCCAGGCCTCTGGGTATATTCTTATCTTTGGCCTGCAGCACCTCTACTTCTTCAATATCTGTCTTTTCACGATTTCCACTTGAATTTCGAGTTTCCTCATCTAAAGAGTTTATTTCTATGTTATAGGATGTTTCTTCCTCATCTGAGGATTCTTCACTTAGGCAGCCACTGTCAGATTTGGAGTCTGAATCAGAAAACTCAAACTCGTTTCTGCCTATCAGAAAATCTTCGATCTGTTTATCACCTTCAAAAACCTGCCAATATTTTTCATTTTCTGGCACAACAGGTCTGAATTTGGTCTGAATGATGATCTTTTGGTCGCTGGGAGCCTTGTGATAGGAACTGGCCAGGCAAGCTAATCCGTTTGCAATGACATTTTAACCCCTAGGAATGAACACTAATTTGTATTCAACAAACGTTTTCAGAAGATCCATAGTGTCATTCCTATATGCTCTCAGCCTAGTATGTTTCGCTGTGTATTCACCATTCACCTGTTTAATAATCAACTCAAAGTCTCCACGCACGTTTATCCTACGGGCTCCTAATTTTCTCAACAGGTTCAAACCTAGGATAAGGGCCTTGTATTCTGTGACATTTTTTGTACATTTGAAGTGCAGGTTACAGACATGGCTCTCTATGTAATCACTCTCTGTGTTATGTATCCACACTCCTGCTCCAGCGGTTCTCCTTGTGCATGACCCATCGAAATTCATTTCCCACAGGGATTCATTCTCTTTTTGTTTATTTCCCTATAACCAGGTTCGCCGTTATGTTGTGTTATAGGGTCTGCACTATGCTATGTGTTGTTTAGTTTTTTGTTAAATGTATGAGTTTCAAGGATCTGGCTAGATGGCTGTTTACGCTCTGTTTCTTGTTCACTCGGAGTTAGGTCTCCACTGCATATCCTACAGGTTTCATTGTGGTTTTCTTCTTCGTTGTCCTCTAAATCCAGAGCAGCCATTATGTTAAAGTCCATGGCCTCTACCTCTTCGCTTGTATCTACGTTTTCAGATTCTAGTCCTCTCGAAGATTCATCATTGCAGAAGATAAAGGAATCTAGGTCTGTATGTACAGAGTATAGAGGAGAATTTTTAGGCTTCTCAGGGCTACTAACTAGGAATTTCATCTGTGCCTCCCTATACATTTTTCTAAGTTGGCAAAAGATGGGAATTGTGGCATATGAGCCATCCATCTACATTGTACCCTGCAGCTTGGCTCCCCATGATCTTGAAAATAACACGCCATACTTGGGTGGCACATCTGCCACCACAACATCCATGACCATACATTTAGCTGGGATTTGAGTTAAGCTCACACATAAGTCTTTGATCAGGCCTAGGAATTTTACTCTACTAGAGTCGAAAGAGTATAAATATTTGTAGGGTCTCGTTATCTCTAGGCCTAACCTTTCCATAAATACCTTAGGCATCAGGTTGTGTGACGCTCCAGAATCATGCATTGCATTGTGAAGGATCTTATCATGGATATTAAGACTGATATAAAAAGGGGGCACTACCCCTTCCTGAAACTTTCCTTCTATCTTAGGTCCAAACAAAAGAGCAGGCTGATCATCATTCAGATTTACAGTGTCCCCACTCTCACTTAGGTTCAAAGCCTTCAAAATCTGGCCTTTATATACATCCTGAGTGGCCAGCTCAGAGAGTGGGACAAAGATTTTAATTTTTTAAATCTCACTCTCCAAATTGAAAGTGGACTGACTCTTGGGAATGCTCAACTCTGTTTTGTTAGCCACTACCTTAGTGGCTGAATCAGTTTGTGATTTCTCACTATGTATAGGGTTAGGAGCTGTTGCATTAGGAGTACTAATTGAAGTGCTAGTGCTGCTAGTGGGTTGGCTTTGTTTTCCAACATTTTGGTTGTATTTTTCTTTGTTCTTACTAGAACTCTCAGCTGCTGATTTGGTGCTTTCAGCGGTCCCTTTAGAAGATTTCTCAGGCCTTTTCTTAATGGTGACCTCAGAAGTCTTGGCTTTGGAATTTTCTTGACTTTTCTTGCTTCTGAGTTCATATTTTTCTCTGACCTGCATCATGGAATTTTCAAATCCTAATCTGTAATCTTCAGTTTCTAACCATTCCTCATCCCAGTATGAAGATGAGGGCTGATCTTCCTCTGAATCACAGTTATGGATTGAGTCTTCTATTTCAAACATGTTTATTGTGTTTCCCTCAGAATCTTCTATGATTCCCTCATCTTCATCCAGGAAGTTCTCTTGGAAAGGGGGAATAACTTGTTGATCTGATTCTCTTTGTCTGTTGGGAGTGGTATTGTTTCTTCTAAAGTTTTGGTTCTAGTTTTGGTTTCTATTTTGCTTACTGACTGTGACAACCATTTTTTCCATCATTTTCTGTAACCTTTCCACATTTTTTGACAACTTATCATAATTTTGGTCAGATGTGGAAGCTACATGGTCATCTCTATATGTTACCCTTCTCTCAGATTTCACTCTTGCTCTTTTTTCAATCAGATTGGCTTCTATGTTCACTGCTCCTTTTGTCATGTCCTCCAATGTGTTGTATTCCTTATCTCTAAGCTCATAGGCCATGTCAACATCAAAGCCTTCCAGGTATTTTGCTAGGGCCATGCCTTGTGGGGGTTTCATATGCGGAGGGAGGGCATTGTAAATACTATTAAACCTTGTTGTGTAATCGTGAACACTCTCTCCTGCGTTTCTTTTGAGGGTCATGTATTATTCTAGGAGCTGGCGAGGATTTGCCCTAGTTTCCCATTTGTTTATGAAAGTCTGATATAGAGCTGGCAGATCATTAATGCTACCTGGGGGTAGGCCTTTAAACCATTTCTTCACATCACCCCCTAAGCTTTGGGCAAAGATTCTCATCTTGATTGTATCATCATCTATTTCCATGTAGTCAAATGAATCTTCCATCTTATCTACATGTTTTTGGGCTGTGATGGAATCCTTTGCAATTAAGTGTGGGATCTTTGACTGATAATCATTTAGTAAGGGTACTAGAGTCTGGGGTAAAACTAGAGGTGCATACCAGGCTACCATAATGATGTTTTGAAGAGGTAAAGGGTTAACTTGGGCAACTGGTATATGGATGACAGGGATATTATGACCAGTAGAAGGCTGATGAGCAGATCTAGGGTGACTGAGCCCCAAGTTTTTTATGAAATGTATGTCTGGAGGTGTAGATGGAGGGGCCTGTCTATTCCCAAGGTGTCTGCCACTTTTCTGTAGTGAATTAGGAAGCTCGGGATCTGGCTAGTGTAATACACTGAATGAACTAGTTCTAGGTAATCTGTCAGATAGGCCTAGGTCAAGGTGAGGGTGTGATAGAGCTGTAAGATCTTCTGGTGCAGAATTGGCTCTATATATGTGACAGGAAACAGTTGATATTTTAGGTGTAGGAGCTCCTTTGAGGATATTCTCAGGATTGTCAACTATTTCAGGTGGGTCTGGGTTAGGGTAAGCTCTTGTATGAATAGTTCTAGAAGCTAGAATTTTGTTTCTGACCAAGCAACTTACCCCTACTTGTTACTTCTACTGTGGTTGATGTTGTTATAGAGGCTGGTCTTCCAGTGGAGTCTATTGTGAACCAAGATAATCAGCAGGCCTACTGATCACCAGTGGAGTCTTTAGAACGTTTAGGAACTATGGAGTCGCCAGGTGGAAGGTCTAGGATGTTTTTGGAGGGTACACTGTCCACCACAGTGATAATGAGATGTCCTCTTTCAAGGATATCTTCAAAACACAACAAAATCTAACCAGAGATTGACTGGGAGGGCATTTACCAGATATGTCACCTCTGAAAGAGTGTGAGATCCGGAGGCTACCTGGCCCTTTCCAGACTCTGTACAAGAGTATGGGAGAACACCAAAAATGGTATAGAGGTTGATGCGTGGATGAAATTGTTTAACTTCCAACCTAACCATAGATTGTAGGTCTTTGAATGCCTAAGGATGCTTAAGGTGTAATGCACTCAAGAGTCCCTAGTGGAGTCGCCATTATGTTGGAGTTCCCATGTTTTGGCAAGGTTGGAAATACCAAAAGATGAGACAACATCAAAAACCACTTTCAGACCTCAGGATCTAGCCCTCTTGGGTCCAGAGAGGGATCTCTCTAAATGAGCAAAGGTTTATGTCTATGAGGCTCAAATGTTATGATTTTAGGCTAGTTATAGGCACAAGGTTCGTTTGTTTGTTTTGTTTGATTTGGTTGTTGGTTATCAGGAAAGAAGTGTTCAATGTGAGACTAAGATGAGCAAAGAGGGATAAGGCAGAGGTGAAGTACTCCAGAAATCATTCAGGACCATTGGGAAATGGAGTCAGGAAAGGATTTGCTTGCTAATCAATAGGCAGGCTTTCAATTGGGCTAGTCATCTGAAACAAAGGATCTTCAAGATGATTATGTGATATGGAAAGATAGGAAAGGAGATAACACAGATTTAGAGCACAAAGTTAAAGATCAGCAGGTTGCACAAGGATCCTAGTGGACAGGGCTAACTCTATCCCCAGTGTTCCCAAATCTTCCAACTAAATCTGTAACAATAAACATCTAAGAACTGAATTCATTTAATTCATACATCAGAGAGTAGGCAATAACATCCACTACACTGGTTAAACCAACTGAAATAATTTCTTAGATAATACATTTAGAAGAGAAACATAAATGGCAAGGAGAGCATAAACATAGGGTACCTAACAAGGGTAAATCCTATGCCAATATTCTGATGCAAGCCAGTAGAAACGAAATGAAATGAATGTAAACACAAAGATAGTAAAACATCACCGCTGCTTCAGATCAGGATCAAAATAAATGTGCTTGTCATATAAAATAGCAATACCAGTCAGGTACAACATGCCAATGGCTGAATACTCAGTCTGAAAACATCTCTTTCAACCTATCTTACAACTTTACAGAGAGACTCTGTCTCAAAAGAAACTACTTGCAGTTCTCTGATAACTGATCAACAACCTTTACAATGTTTTTCTCATGAGTTTTATAGCTGAAGAGAAGCAAAGAAGGTAGGTAGAAAACTAAATGCAACATTAACACTCAGAAGAGGGAGGGGCCCGAAGCCCATTCTATTTTAAATCCTGTGCATTCAATTCCTGGTGTTCTTTGGGTGCATGAATGGTCTTATTTAGTCTTCATACTATTATGATATGACTCTGACGTATTCTATCTGCAGTACTGTGTGGTGCTATTGGTGAATAAAAAAAATATGAATGAATGGTAAAAAATTCTGCCATACTGATGAAATAAATGCTCTGATAGTACCGGGGTTGTTTCAGGGTAGGAAATCTCTCCAGAACACAACATAGATTGAAAACTGCATGGGCGCTCTGTCCTTTATGAAGGAAAAAAATTATGCTGCTATAAAAAGCCCTGATATGCATTGATTTCTGCATGTTGTACTTTCTGCATGATCCACAGGATCGTTGATCTAGTTCTTTGCCTCTGAAATGTTGTATTAAGGCTCAAACCTTCAATTCTGAACACTGAAATCCTTGATCACTAGCTGGTTTTTCTTCACTGCTCCATAAGTATCTCGATCTGCGAAACCTGGGATTTAATGGTGCCGGATGGATTTCTTGCGAAGATTGAATTGTCCTTCGATAATATTTATGCCGCCGCTACCATTTCCGGACATTTCTCTGTAGTATCAGCAACCAGATTTAATTCTGTCTGCACAACACGCGGTTGAAGTAGTAAATATTGAACCATGGAATTTTCTGCCTTTCTGAAAACCTGCAAAAAAATGAAACTGTTAAGAAAACAATGGCGGGGGGGGGGGGGGTCGGATGATGTGCGGGTGACGAGAATGGTCGTGCGACTGAAGAAATGGCGAAAAAATGGAGAGGAATGATGGAGGGAACCTTAGCGGCGGAAGGCAGAGGAGATTTAAATGAAAACCTTAATAAACCCGACCCATGAACAATATATATGAACCAGGAGGGTGAATATACGGTGCAACACGTGGAGGTGACGTGGCGGGACCGGGTGGCGACGGGAGAGTCAAAAGTGGGAAGACGATTCTAGACCATCGGATTTGAGAGGAGATCAATGGTGGGAAACACGACGGAGGGTAGTGAACGGTGGGCCAGGGGTACGGTGATCGTGGATTAAAAATTGCGCAACTCCGTCGAGCGATGACCATTGGATGGGCAAAGGCAGATCTGACGGCTCATACGAATATCACTGCGCATCCTGGACCAAAAGATAATGTGCGATGGGAGGGCGGTTTTGCCGCCGTACAGAAGATAGGTGTTGAGAATTGTATGGAATCACTGGGCAATGGGAAAATACCGCCCGACCCCCATTAGCGGTGCGATGAAAACCGGGTTGTTTTATGGCATGGCACGGGGCGGGGACCACAGTGGTGGACACACTCCGAATCGTTGATCTGGCGGTGAATGGAAGACGATGGCGCGATCGATGGTTTGAACGGGTTGGGCCATGGGCATTGCGGAGCTTGTGATAGATGTTCGATCAATACAAATCAATGGTTCAACCTTCGCCTGATACATTTCTGTGTTAAGCGCTCTTGTGGGCTTGCGGGTGGTTCTAGCGCCCAGGTCACATGAGGGGAAATGGGTTTAGGGGCTAGTGGAGAAGGGGCTGAGGCCTATTATATGGTTCGAAAGTGGGTATTTAACCCTTTTTAATGCATTTTGAGGCCTGAGGAGGGTAACGATAGAGAGATAGAGGGGAATTTTGAGGAAACAAAGGGAAAGGGTGGGACTTGATGGAGATTTTGGAGGAATTTAGGGGGATTTAGAAGAAGGGAAAAAAGGATAGAATGGGGGAAAAATGCATGGATACAAGGGTCGAAATCAAGCCTTTTGGATCATAATTCCTTATCAGCAAGGCTTATTGACTTAAATCAGCAGAGGGAAACAGTAACAAGGTAGGGAACTTGAAAAGGCTGCAAGGATTATGTGTTTTCAAGGGAAATGCATTCTTTGCAGGCTTACGGAACAAACTAGCCCCTTGCTTGCATTGTCAAGAAATTTATAAGGGGCTAACAGGATCCATGCGAGAAAACATATATATATATATATATATATATATATATATATATATATATATATATATATATATCATGTGTTTGCATCAGTGTGCATCATAAATTCAAAAAATATGTGTGTTTTTGTTACATCCTGAGACACCATGTCTCTCAAAATATGCAGATATAAAGTCTAGGTGTCTAAATGGCATGATTCTCATGATATCATGACACTACCCATGCGAGCCACCTCATTAAGCGGTGAATTTGACTTGGAACCCCTACGGTGTAATGTCCCTTTTTCAGGAACTTGCTGCTCAATCGGAAACATCTTAGATGTTCCATTTTTCCTTCTTCAGTGAGACAATGCAAGTCCATTTCAGAGATTTACTGATGGGGAATTTATAGGATATGACTCCTTCCAAAGAAGGGAGAAATACTGAGGCTAGCTATCCCTTCTCAGACTCTGCCTATGGATATGCAATATTCCACTTCGCGAAATCCTGCTAGAGGGTCCTTGAGGATGCTATATAAGGAAGCTGCTGCAAGAATAAGACAATCCAGTGCTGGGATGCCCTAGAATATACTCAATACAACTCCCTTGCAGAAAATTATCTTAAATAAATACATCTAGATGGGTTATTCAGATCTCCCCAAACTAGATCTCCAAAACAATGCTCAAAGAGTGAGCTACAACAATACATGAACATGAACATTAACTCTGAAAATATGAAATACATCATAAGAGGGGAAATAGTGCAGCCAAAATTATATTATGATTTCATCATGAATATTCAAGAAATAATTGAGGGAATAATCCTCTCAATCCTCTAGAACCAACTCCAATGAATTTACCATATAATGTCGGAGTAGCTGCAGCTACACAGAATGCCGCGCAGTCTCTTTGAGAGATGTAGCTGCTGAATACATAAAAATTATAATTTGGCTGAAAGGTACAAGAAAAATAGCCCAAGAGAGGAAAATGGGCTCAATATAGGATTTCTAGCCAATCTCAGGGAGATTGCTAGAAATGTCGGATAAAATACAATAGTGACAAATGAATTGTCACTGCAGCTGGAACTAGATGAATATGAGGATGTGGCTGATCTGATATGTTGATGCCCTCCTTTGATAATTCCCTCAAAGGAAAAGGGGCTGATCCCATTTTACTCAAAAGCACTCCTCCTGATGAGCACAAGAATATCCCTCAACACTGCCCTCATAGAATAATGCAGTTTCTCCAAGTGACTTCACAGTGGGAGATGGTGAATGAGTGGCCTCATGCCACAGATATGAAATAAAGTTTTAGAGCTCTCTCTACAGCTCCTCCAAAGAATAAATCCATCCTCCTCTAAAAATGCAAGTAGGGAAGAACTCTATGAGTTCCTTTGTTGCTACCCCAGCTACACATCAACCTGCTGCATGAATAACACTGTAACTGAAGGAGTAAGCTTGGAAAAATTTTAGAATGAGGAAATTCAGCTCAAATCCTCTCCTCCCATGAGGAAGAGGTGGGGGATCCCCACCAGGAACACCCCCAGTGCTCAAGAGCACTGCAATCCTGCTAAACAGCCCAGATATGCAAGTCCTTGTCCTCACTACAAAATTTCTGAATCAAAGAATGAATCAAATGAGCTGCTCCTTCGTTCTTATAAAATCACTTTCACCATAGGCCCCACAATTAGGGTTTTAATTCACTTTTGAATGATTTCCCTCTAAAATCTGCGTTATCTTCTCAAGCAAGCTATCCCTCTAAAGCAGCGTTGTTGACTTGGTCAAAATAGCCAACTCAAGGTGATCCTCATCATGTTCACACCATGGGGTGTTTATTTCAGCTACTTTATTATTTCTCCTTTCACACAAGGAGTGTTATTCTCCATCAAAATGGGTTAAGGGGTCTCCTTACCCATTTTTATTTAACAAAATAAATCAAAAAAATAGTTGCTACAAGAGAGTTGCTGCACTTCTGGAGTGACCTTGGGAAAATCAATATTTCTCCTAGATTTATTGTCCAAATGACTTGCTTGATAATTAAAATGATAAATAGACAGAGTGATATTTCCAATGAGATATCATGAGGTCAATTTAGAGTTTAGTAAGGCCTCTAAAAGGTTCCTGCAAAAGTACACTGCATTTTTGCACCCCCATTCTGCACTTTTTGACCAGTCTTGGGAGAATTGATTTTTTAGGGGCTATACTTGATGATTTTAAGTGCACGATAGGTCCATTGTCTAGCCAAGTGAGAGATATTTACAAATAGCTATCATGAGCTCAATTTAGACATCAGGAAGTCCTCAAAAATTTGTCTGCAAGTTGGCGTTGCACACCTGGAACAAGGACGTTGTGCACCTAGAATAAGGGCGTTGCGCACCTAGCACATAGGCACTGCGCACCTACCCAATTTCACTTGCAAGATTCCAAACTTTTTGTAGGTCCTCAAAAAATTCAGAAAATGGTTTCTCCACCTCCTGGAAATTAATTAAGTCCTCATCACACCCTCCTTTCATTTCATAAGTGCCAAATTCATGGTGTCAAGCTTCTTATGTGAAATTTCAAGTTTTCAAGCTAGCAAACCCTAGTTTCATTCTCACATCTCCAAATATGTTCCTAATACCCTAATACCATTCCCACATAATATTAAATCCTATTCCTATCCCTACATCATTAAATCCATGTCCCCAAGATCATTTTCCCCAAAACCCTAAGTCCTAGGCATCTCAATTTCCTAGGTAGCCCTATTAACCCTGTAATAAAATTCTAATTCCCAATCCTTTAAAAAAATTGATCCCTATCACCTCCCTAATTTCCCTAAACCCTTCCCCTACTTCCCCAATTTTTCCTACCCCATTCCCACTCCCTTAGCATATCTCCCACTCCCATTTCCTCATCCCTAGGGTTTCAAAACTAAAAACATTATGGAGGAGGAAGATAGAGATTTTAAGGAGGAGGAATACATAGAAGAAATAAGGCCACACATGGGAGGAATAATTTTGATGTTTGAGCCTACCAACACCAGAGAACTAATGGCCTCACCCATGGTAGTCACTTTCTTCAAACATGTGGGCTACTTTGATTTCTGTGAATTGGTCCAGAACTATAAACCCTAATCAAGAAGAAAGAGAATGGTAAGTTGGATTTAATCATTGATGCATCCATGATATAATAGCATACCATATCACATCTCCATGAAGTAATTCTGAAGCAATTTTGAGTAAATTTGAATAAAATTTGGGAAATTTTGAAAAACTCTTCAAAGGCACATTTTCCAAAAATTTCTTGTTTGGTCACCTTTTTACTGAACATATTGTGAAAAAACAAAAAATAATTTTGGTAAAAATGGAGGAGGTTATTTTTCCTACGATATTAAAGTACAAAAACCTACCTCACTTTTTACACAGTTATTATAGAATGAGAGATTCATTCACATCCTCACAGCTTATTTTTCTGCTAGTGAAAAATCCTGTTTGAGACACCTTGTTTCAGAGTAGATGGTGGCCAAACAAAAATTAAATTTGAGAACGTGGAGGATGTTTTGGTTCAAAATATGACAAAGAAAAAAAACCTAGCTCAATTTGGAAACAAACCTCATGGTTAGTGAGATATCTCTCCATCTTGGAGGACAATGTTTCAAGAAAATTTAGATTTTTTACAGAGTTTAACTCTCTTGTGCACAACACCCTAGGCACTGTGCACCTTCTAGAGGCCTCCAAATGAAAAAAAACACCACGATTGGATTAAAAGGCATCAAAAATTAAATTTTTACTATTTTCACACCAACAATGGGCAATATGACAAGGATAAATGGCCAAAAACAACTCAAAAATCACATTTCTACCCTCATTTTCAGGGAAGCGTTGTGCCCCTGAGTAGTATTGGGATATTGACTTTTTGGAAGGTAAATAAGTCAAATCTAAAACACAAACATAGATTTGGAAATTACAATGGAAAATATTTCCAATGATCTATCCTAAGCTCATTTTGGACATTGGGAACCCCCTCAAAACTTGGCTTGAAGATGGCGTTGCGCACCTCACCAGTGTCTGATTTTTCTGAGTTTTCTTTGCACTTTTGATTTTCACCTTGGGAAATCATATTCTTACTTATGTAATCAATGGAAGTAAATGTAATTAAGGTGTTTTTACACTTACCTAGGGTAAATAAATTCTGTGAACATTTTTGATGACATGTAATGAATCAGTTTACAAAAAGTGAGGGATGAGTCAATTTAACCTCCCTACACTCTGGGTATTCAACTCAGTTTTTGGTGGAACTGCTCCTCCACTCATGTATTTGACCCCTGAGGATGGGAGGGGTTGTTTTGAGGTCTATATCATGTACTTTTTGACTCATTTCGGAGGTTTTATTTTGTTGCATGTTGATGCATTGATCAGAGACTCTAGTTAATCTATTTGGTAGAAAATTAATGAAAAGGTTGCAGCTATTTCTTTGGGATACCTGTGGTATGGAAATTTAGCATTTTTTTTTTTTATGTCTCATTATGTATGAATGTTTTTTTCCATTATCCATTTCATTTCTATGATATGATGTTTTTTAAGTTGATAAAAATAATACATCTCTCATACTCTGTTTTGGGAAAAACTTCATAGTTTTTCCATATTCTTCAGTTTAGAAAGAATTCATGCTTAGCCTTGCTCTTTCTAGCTCCTTACTTTTCTAATACATCCCACTCAAGAAACCCTAAAGTGTTAGGTTTTCTACTTACCTTGACCCATTGAATCTTTGCAACCCTAATCTTATTTTCCCTCACCTAGCCTTTTTAACCTAATTCACCCATCCAACAACCCAATTCAATCAGATAAACCCCTATACTCATACCTAGCCTAAATCCATAATTCATACAACCCTCTTGTTTGTGATTTTGTGGAGAGAGCCATCTCTGGCTTGGTAGGTCTAGCTATGAAGTTCAAATATTCGTCTGTGGTTACCTCTGTTGGGATTTCAGCCTTGGAGATCTGGCAGAGTGATAACATCCTGGCGCCATTGTCAGAGAATGAAAAAACAAATCTTCTCTAGGAAAGAATAAAAAAGATCAGATCTGATTGCTGATGGTGAAAAACCATTAGGCACACGAAAGCTGAAATCATCCACATCGTGACTCCAAATTAGTTTTGAAATCAAATCCAAAGGCTCCACTGAAGGATGAACCTTGCCGAGAAATATGAAAGGACAACATGGGAAGATTAAGTATTAAACTTGCACTTTCATTCAAGACATCATGTTATTTATCATGAAATATTTCTTCTCTTTTCTTGATAATGTACAAAAAATTTTCCAAGGTATATTATGTTTGAGAAAAGATCATGGACCTCTTTTGGATTCTTCTCCTTTGAAGGTTGTAAATACAAATTCCACATACACCTTTAATCTTGGTCTAGAACCTTTTTCTGAAACATATGATGACCATCTTCAAATTGATGAACCTAAAGAGATCAAGAATGATCCTACAATTGTTTTACATACTCTCACGCCTTCTACAATCCCAGATAGATACAAACCACTCATCTTACCTTCTATACTCCATGCTTTCCCTGAAATTCATTACCTATATCTGCCAAGGTTTGATGGTGAATGTGACAACATCACTGCTGAGAGACATATGCATAATTTTGAGACTTTTTTAGGTCCCTATATTACTATTATAGTCCCTTATTATTGTTAGTGTAACCACCTTATTGTTATTGTTGTACCCCTATAACCCCAATATTGTTATTATTATTCCCTTACATTATTATTGTTAGGTCAGCTAGGATTATATTATGACCATAAGGACTCCTATATATGGAAGGAGGTTTTGGTCATTTGTGTCATCCAAGAATTGTTCATTTATGTAATTTATTGGAGTTTCCCCCCTTCAAGTGGCTATTTCTAAGGCATTGATCTCTCTTTTCTTCTATTTTTGGGGCTGGTTTCATAAAATTTGGTATCAGAACTTTGGATTCTAGGGTTTTGCTACTCCAAACAGGTCAACGTGGAATTTTCACTATAAATGTTTTTCTACGAAGTTTAAGAAGCTGAAATTTGTACAGAGTGAAGCTGAAATCCTGAGGATTGTCATGTAATAAATTCAAATCTTGGTTCGAAATATTTTCGGAGATATGATCTGTGGAAGTTAGGATTTTTTCACGCTCCCGAATTTCACCTAAAACAGGTCATCGTTGAATTTGCACTATAAATTTTTGTATATGAAGGTTCAGAAGCTTAATTTTTTACAAAGCGAAGCTGAAATCCTGAGAAACCTCCTATAAAAATTTTAGATCTTGGTTCACAATATTTACGGATATATGATCTATGGAAGTTAGGTTTTTTTCAGGCTCCCGAATTTCATCTCAAAGAGGTGACCGTGGGAAAATCATCATAACTTGCTCTCTAGGTGTCAGATTGGAATTATGTAAAAAGCGGTCGCAAGTACACAAAATTTAGTTTCTGTTGTATCAATTTCAGAGCTGAAGGAGGAAACAGTGCCACGTGGCATATCGTACAAGTTCACTCTCCTGAACTAGTCCATAATTAGGTCATTGTGGGATATTGGGCATAAATTTGCCTTGAAGAATCCAAATCAAGTAAGACCTGTGGCATTCGAAATAAGATTCAAAGGGATACTAAAGGGTTGAATTTCAGATATTGAAGATCTAAAATCACATAGATAATTCAGTTTAAATATCGAGCTCCTCAAAAGCAAGAAAAATGTGTGTATTTTTTTTTTCCGAATTGAATAAGGCTTGCATGAAAAATCAGTTTGAAGTTATTCCAAGGGCATATTGAAGCATAGATATTAGTATTGGGTTCTAAAATTCCACCTAAAAGGAATTCAACACCAACTAAGCCTTCAGAAGGCTCTACTATGAATCATGAATAGAAAGAAGCACAACATGACATATCAAAATTACAAGAGCAAGTGCACCAAATTTCGCTCTCGCAAAGAGCAACAAAAATTGAAATGGAAATTTTGAAGAAAGGCATGGATGGTTTGAAGAATGGCATGGAAGCTAAGATTAATGGCATGGAAGATAATACGGATGACATGGAAGCTAATATCGATGAAAAAATGAAATACAACATGGAAGACATGAAGAATGATTTAAAAGCAGACATGGAAGGTTTGATGACAAGGTTAATACAAGAAATGATTCCTAATGATAGAAAGACAGTAGAGGAAACTCATGATGAGAACAAAATAAATTTTAACCATGATTTCATAAACTCTAATGTTGGATTGAAGAACTACCATATTCCAAGGATGGATATAAGGACATTTTATGGCAATGATCCCGTAACATGGATACTATAGATGGAGCAATATTTTGATATCAATAATATGCAAAACACACAAAAGCTACGCATTGCAACTTTACAATTAGAATAAAATACATTTGTATGGTATCGATGGCTTTTCTCCCATAAAAAAATTGTCACTTGGTCAATTTTTACGGATTAAAATGATAACACAATATGAGGATACAAAGAGCAACACTTTCTTTAGCCAATTGATAAATCTCAAACAAAAGGGTTCAGTGGTGGAGCACATTCAGGAATTCCAAAAATTGAATATAAGGGTAACTAATATTCTAGAGGAACACAGGATTGATGTATTCATAGGGACTTTAAAGGATAACATCCAACATGAAGTTTTCATTTGGGAACCTGATTCATTGGAGAAGGCATTCAGGTTGGCAATAAAAATTGAATGTAAAATTATGGCAACAAGGAAGCCTACCACTCACATCTATAAAGATGGAAGTGTTGCTACTCCTAGACTTCCACAACCTACAAGGTTGACACCACAACAATTGGAAGAAAAAAGAGCAAAAGATATTTGCTACAGTTGTGATAGAAAATAAACTAAAGGTCACAAGTATGTTGAGAAGAAATTATTTTACATAGATTGTGAAGAGGGGGAAGAAAATGAACAAGAAACTTAAAAAGAAGAGGATATACACAAGGAACCAACCCTAGAAGAAGAAGAAATGAGTCTGACCATATCATGTAATGAATTGGAAGGAATTACCACTCATCAAACTCTCAAGATAGAAGGACATATCAAGAAGAAAAAGGTAATAGTGTTGATTGAATCGGGTAGTACCCATAATTTTGTTCGTTGTAAGGTAGCCAAGGAATTGAATTGTTTCCTATACCCAGCACCATAATGTCAAGTGATGTTTGCAAATGGAGGAACTATAAATTGGTTTGGAAAATGGCATAATATCAAGCTAACCATGGGGGAATATGTATTTAATAGTCCAATTCTTTCCATTCCAATGGGAGGTGCTGATGTTGTACTAGGAGTACAATGGTTACAATCTTTGGGGACGGTAGCTTTTAATTTTCAAGAAATTTTCTTGAAATTTTTTTCTAAAGGAAAGGAAATCAAATTATGGGGTATTGCATGGAATCCAGGAAATATAATAAGCTCCAATGTCTTGACAAATCTTCTAAAGAAATAACAACGAGGCGTAATTGCACAATTATGCTCACTAGAAGCTCCAACATCAAAATCATCTATTTCTCCAGATCTACAAAAAGTCTTGGACAATCATTTCAAGGTGTTTGAAACTCCCAAAGGACTTCTACCTATTCATGATCATGATCATACTATTCATTTGATTCCAGGAAGTGTTCCTCCAAACATCAGGCCTTACAAATATCCTTATGTTCAAAAGAGAAAAATTGAACATATGATCGCAGAAATGTTAGAGGCTGGTATAATTCAACCTATTCAAAGTTCTTTCTCTGCTCCAATAGTATTGGTGCATAAGAAGGATGGATCATGGCACATGTGTCTAGATTATAGGGAGCTCAATAAGCTCACTATTAAAGATAAATTTCCCATTCCTATGATTGACGAATTATTGGATGAATTACATGGAGAAATTTATTTTACGAAGTTGGATCTTCAAATTAGAATGAAGACTGAAGATATTCCAAAAACAACATTTCAAACTCATGAGGGTCATTATGAATTTTTGGTCATTCCTTTTGGCCTTACCAATGCACCTTCTACATTTCAAGGGTTGATGAATTCCATTTTCAAAACCTTCCTTATAAAATTTGTGCTAGTATTTTTTGATGACATACTAAGCTACAACAGGTCTTGGAAGGATCATGTTCAACATGTTCATAGGGTGCTCAAACTATTGGAGGAGAAACAATTTTATGCAAAAACATCTAAATGTTTCTTTGGAGTGCAAGAGGTGGAATATATGGGTCATATTGTATCTCACGAGGGTGTTAAGGTAGACCCTAGCAAAATTAAAGCCATTAAGGAATGTAAATTCCCCATAACCATAAATCAGTTGTGAGGATTTCTTAGGTTAATAGGGTATTATCACAAGTTTGTTAAGAATTATGGGAGAATAGTAGCACCTCTAACAACATTATTGAAGAAAGATGCATTTTCATGGACTCCTGAAACAACTAAAGCCTTTGAACATCTTAAAGAGGAAATTTGGCTAGCACTAGTCTTAGCTATGCCAGACTTCACAAAAAAAATTATTGTGGAATGTGATGCCTCGGGAAATGGAATTGGTGTTGTTTTAATGCAAGAAGCAAGAGCCATTACTTTTGAAATTCATCCAATCAAAGGAAAGTATTTATAGAAAGCTATTTATGAGAAGGAAGTGTTGGCAATACTACATGCACTAAAGAAATGGTGACCTTACCTAATAGGAAGACACTTCAAGGTAAAAACTGATCATGATAGTCTTAAACACTTTTTGGAACAAACACTATCTTTAGAAGAGCAGCACAAATGGGTCACAAAGATGTTGGGTTATGAATTTGAAATCATCTACAAAAAAGGGAAGCTAAATGTTATTGCAGATGCACTCTCAAGAAAGGATGAAGAGGTGGAAGCATTGCTTTGTGCCATTTCTATTATCCAACCAGATTTGGTAACTGAAGCAAGGGATGAATGGAAGAAGGATGAAGACGTGTGGCCTCTCATTCAAAATTTGCAGCAAGATCCTAGTACATCTCATACATTTAGTTGGAAAAATGATTCCTTATGGTACAAAGATTGCTTATATATTTGCAATAATTCCCAACTAAAACAAAAGATTATTTTGCAATTACACACTTCTCCTTTAGGAGGACACTCAGGATTTTTAAAAACTTACCACAGGGTGAAGAAAGAATTTTTTTTTTTATCGCCTTAAATCTAATATTCAAAAGTTTGTGGCGGAATGTTTGGTTTTCTAGAAAAATAAAGTTGAGACAATTAAGAGCCCGAGTCTTCTACAACCTTTATCCATTCCAAATCAACATTGGGAGGAGATTTCAATGGATTTTATCAAAGGTTTACCTAATTCCAAAGGAAGGAGTGTCCTCATGGTGGTAGTTGATAGACTTACCAAGTATGGACACTTTTGTGCATTATCTCATCCATTTAAGGCAAGTACAGTTACTACTGCATTTATGGAAACAATTCAAAATCTACATGGAAACCCAAAGATTATTGTAAGTGACAGAGATCCCATTTTTACTGGAAATTATTGGACAAAATTATTTTCTTTTTTGGGTACTCAACTAGCTCATAGCTCATCTTATCATCCTCAATCTGATGGTCAAACTGAGATAGTGAATAAATGTTTGGAAAGATATCATCGTTGTTTTTTATTTGATAAGAAAACACAATGGGTCAAGTGGTTACCTCTTGCTGAATGGTGGTATAACACTTCCTTCCATACTGCAACAAAATTGACCCCATTTATGGCACTTTATGGATATCATCCACCGTCTATCACATCTTCTTTAAGAGAAAATTCTAAGGTTCAAGCAGTGGAATATCACATCAAGAATCAACAATAATTTCTCCAACTCTTAAAGGATAACCTAAATTTGGCACAAAATTGAATGAAACAATAGGCAGATCAACATCACAGCGAGAGAAGTTTTGATGTAGGAGACTGGGCATTTTTACGGCTATAACCATACAAAAAATTTTCCCTCAAGTAAGCTAAGAAGGATAATAAATTATCACCAAAGTACTATGGTCCTTACAAGCTGTTGCAAACAATTTGTACTACGACATACAAATTGGAGCTTCCTACTTCTTCACGAGTGCATCCAGTTTTCCATGTTTCATGCTTAAAGAAGGTTATAGGGGAAAAAATTCCAGTTCAAACAATATTTCCAGAACTTGATGAGGAAGGAAAAATCATATTGGAACCTGAAGCAGTCACGCAAACAAGAACTCAAAAGCTACGAAATCGATCAATTTCATAGTATCCCATCAAATGGAAGAACTTACCGAATGAATATTATACATGGGAGGATGTTAATTTTATACAGAAGCATCCAGAGCTACTCAAGCATTGAGGAAAACACTTCTTTGAAGGATATAGGGCATGTTAGGTCCCTATATTACTAGTACAGTCCCTTATTATTATTAGTGTAACCCCCTTATTGTTATTGTTGTACCCCTGTAACCCCAATATTGTTATTATTGTGCCCTTACATTATTATTGTTAGGTTGGCTAGGATTATATTGTGACCCCATGGACTCCTATATATAGAAGGAGGTTTTGGTCATTTGTATCATCCAATAATTGTTCATTTATGTAATGTATTGGACGTTTCCCCCTTGAAGTGGCTATTTCTAAGGCGTTGATCTCTCTTTTCTTCTATTTTTGGAGCTGGTTTCATAACATACTTTCCTCAACCTTTTTGAATTTGATGAAGAGGATGTCAGTATCAAGATATTTTCCCTTTATTTGTAAGGCAAAGCCAAGAGTTGGTTCAAAAACCTGCCTACTATGAACATCTCATATTTCCCGCAGTTTGTCAAATTTTTCCTTAATAATTGGGTGGTCAAAGAAAACCATTTACTGATCCTAGAAGAGTATGACCAGCTGAAAAGACAGCTAGGGGAGACAATACACTAGTTTTCTTCCAGATTCAATCAAGTTTATTGTTCGATACCTGCTAATATAAGACCTCCTCCTGGCTCAACTCTCTTACATTACCCGGATGGATTTGATCCAGAAATGGAGTTTCAACTGAGAGAAAGGAACCTTGCAACACTTGAAGAGATGTACAATATAGTGCAGTAGATGTAGAGGCTAATATTCTTATCAGAAGGGAAAAGCTGAAGGAAGAAGAGAGGGAGAACATTCCAGAGCCCTTGACATCTTCATAGGTAAAGCTCGACATTTTGGTAAGTACAATAGAGGAAATGATGAAAAAGATCACCATTAGAGATGGATTTTCTATTAAATATCACCATGACCCACTTATTGTAGAAAAATAAGAGTTTACTGGCCCAAAATAGTTTCCTGCTAATCCCAGCTACCATAGATAAGAAAATTGATTTGTAGATCAATCCTAGGAGAAAAAATATGCTGATCTAATGTGTATGTTTGATGACATTTATTCTTTTGATGATTTGCCTAAGTATGATTAGTATGAAAAAAATTATGTTCTCCAAAAATAAGCTAATCTTGTAGACCAATCAACATCTGGTTTGTGGGAGGAGGAAGTTAAGTTTCAGCAACTCAAATATAGTGATCAGACGATGCATATCAGCTATGGCAGCAATGAGCAAAGTGCAGAAAATTTGGAAGTAAGTTAAGGATATTTGCCTCTTTTTTTTACTTCATTTCAGTTCATCAGAGACAACTTTCATGCAATCAGAAATTAGCAATCATTAAGTTTTGATCTTGACAATCAAGAGCGAAATTAAATCCTTGATCAAGACTCCTCAACTCTAGATTTGCAACCACCAAATTCCATTAAATTTCAAATTGTAGATGAATGCTTGGAAGTTGAAACATATGATCAAATGATGCAAGTTGATTATGTACCACTATTTTTTGAAGCATTTCAGTTTTTGAAGGAAAATTTTCATAATGTCTCTAAATAAAAGGATGAGAAGCCTGTAGAAAGTCATGCAGTCTCATTAGAACCAATGGAAAATAGGTTGCGGCAATATTTTCAATTTTTCATGACCCCGTAGCTAATGTGTTGGATGATATCTGCAATAAAAGTCCTTCTCCATTAGCTAATTGTGAGATTGAAAAGAGTGTTGATATAAACTTGATCCGACAGTCAGTTTCTTTGTCATTTTAAGCAGAAGTCTCATTACAAATATCATCCTAACATTTGCAGCCATATTAGGAAAGTAAGGGTAAAGATGAAAGTTAATATTCAAGTCAGGAAGACTACCTATAATATAGTAGTAATGTATTAGATGGGCTTGAAATCAATATGTATTCCTATGAAGATCCTTTTGCAGAATTATTGAGGTTAGCTGATGGACTCATGCTTTGCAATTTCACTAAGGTTCAATCTGTTGAAAAGTTTTTATGGGAGTTGCCTTTCAGTAGTTCTCTCTTCTTGCTAATAAGAAAGCACTTGTAGAGAATTCAACTAGCAGCTAGAATGCTTACATGGTTTCAATGGTTGTCCCATTTCACTTGATCAGGTGATGAATGGATCAGTTAGAGTAGGTTTTGTTGAATAAGCTCAATTCTGAGCATCTTTTTTAGTTAGTTTTCAGTAAATTTTTAGTTTGTCTTGAGTCAGTCTTGAGTCATATTATTAAGTCAAGTTTTTAGTATTCAGTTAGTCTTTAGATTTTGACTCCATGCCCAATGAATAGGCACTTGGTCTATAGTGTTCTTGGCGCCTCCAAGGAGCTACAATCCCCAGCTGGAGCTAGTGTTAGTGTCAGTATTTGCATCCCGCCATCATATACCAAAATCATCTTTTCATATCATTTTAGGGGTCCCTGCTATAGGGTAATATGCTTGGGTGGTGGTTATTGGGTATCCCTCTCTGGGATTTTCGGTGCCCGGGGCAGACTATAATATTATCTGTAAAGTTCCAAAGGTACTACATACATTTTCATACTAATATATAAAAGAAAAAGAAAGATTTGGAATGATTACCTCTTTGTGGATGGAAAATCCTATGGAGAGAGTTAAGCGGCAGGCTAGAAGTCCTTCCTCATCGGCTCCAAATCTAGATCCTGCAACCAATCAAAGCACCTATGTAATATTCACAACAGTATAGCTTTCTAACAATTAAAATAGCATTAAACTATGCATATCTAAGCCATTCATATCACGCTACATAGAAAAATGAACAAAAAATGTGACATTGATGCATCGAATGGAAAAAACAGATACAATTCTATTAATTTATGAAAAGGAGGATTACAACCGTCAGTTTCACCAAGCCCTCCTCGACCTTCCAATTCCTCTCTCTATTTCCCTATCTCTGAGTGTGATGATGCTCAAGGCATAAAGTCCTCAATGAACTTCACTGATCTTCAAGCCTCACACTATAACAATGAAATTATGCTCCACATGTAATCAAACCTTTGACCTTAGACCAAGAGCCCACATCTCCAATTTATAGGAATTGGAGAGGACAAACCTTTCCAACTATTTCAACTAGTTCAAATCAAGAAATATCTAGAAGTGTCCTCGATTTTCTTTGTTTTTTCCTTCCATAGGATTTCAATTGTGTTTTTCAATGTCTAATAAAAGGTTTGTGCCATTAGTTTCTATTTTTGAACTGAATCTTTCTGAGGAAAAGCTAGAAATTACAATCAATTTTCTACAAGATATTTCCCTTTTTACATTCAAACATGGATAACGCTGCCCCTTGGGCAAGAAAAAGCATTACCCTAGGCATTAACACTCCCTTTGCATGGCTAGGGTGTGTTATAACTCTGCTTAGCTATTTCTAGTGTGCGTTACCTTGGAAAAAATGGGCCTTGTCTAGGTCATTTTCTTCCTTCCATGTTACCTTCTCCTCTGAGCGGATGAGGAGGTCATTTTTCTTGTAAGATATTTCGCCTAAAGTGTGAGGTCAAAGGTGAAGACGATGGCCGAAATACTTTATAACAAGTGTAGTAGAATGAGAGGAATTGGAGGATTGAGGAAAACCTGAAACAACAACATATGTCAGAAAATATAGTATCTGTCTTGAGTCAGGAATTCCCATGCTCAATAGATATATCAAAATGATTTCTCTAAAGAAAATATATGAAGAGTGTGTCCACCAGTAAGCACAACGTGGAAGCTTCTGTCATGACCTGATCAAACTGATAAGTTGTATCCGAAAATAATATCGCAGCTTGGGAGAGGAAACACATTTGAATTGGTGTAAGCCTCAACCCAAGGTCTTGTTCGCCACTTCACTAAACTGCATATTTCCTCACATGTGAATGAAGGAGTTGTAATCAAACATGTGGGAAATCATCTGATTACCAATAAATAACAAAAATTGTTAACAGATGCGAGGGTGGCCACCGATAAGTATGATGGTCCCTAAGATGCACAATACAATCTAGCGAGTGTGAATAAAAGGAGTTGATGTCGAACACTCATAGAACAATTCGATCAGGAGCCAATAATGAGAACCCCCAACCAAGCACAAGGTGACTTGCGACTCATGTTTTCAAGTACCCGGGTACTGATGTGTTTCTAGATCAGCTTTCTAGATAATATGTTCATGTCGATAGGAAGAAATCTGTTAAAAGGTAGGCACTGAGGTGTCCTACATCAGTCGACATGAAACATGAAAAGATGATTTATTTTTGGGAAATATTCAAGAGAAAATGGGAATAACTGGTGACAAATAATTTCTGGTATATGATGGCTTGGCTAATACAAGGATTAGTAGATAGTGGGATCCTCTTGAACAACAAAAGGCAATGTAACAGGGTACTAGGAAGCTTAGGCTTAATGAACACCAAAGGATGTCAGGATTCACCGATGTAGTAAAATTGGCATACGAAGGTTAAACTCATATATGGTAGGGTTCGGCTAAATGCTAGTGAGTTTTCTGGGAAGTGCCATTTTCAAGCTTTTGTGCTGCCAAATCAACCTTTAAAATATAATAGAATAAGTATCCACTTTGTCCAAATTTTTTCCCGTCTGATTAAGTTTAACGAGTCCATAAAGGTAAACTCAGTGATATTTTCATATTTAGAGAGTCTGAAAACCATCATAAAATACAACTTTGGTAGGTACCTTTGTCATGTTTGATAACCGGGCACGACGAAGGGAGAATAGGAAGCCCAAAACAATTCATTGTCCATGAGTTAGTCCATTAAATCCGGATAAAGTGAGAAAACTATGTTCAAGGGAAATCTTCCCCATTTTGTTATGAGTACAAGGAGATGGAGTAAACTCAATGTTCTTTGTGAAATTTTAATGAGTCTAACGAAGAAAACCTCGATGCTCTCTGTGAATTTTTAACTAGTCCAATGGAGAAAAACTCGGTTACTTTTTCAGTTTTTTAATGAGCTAGAAAACTATGGAAAAGGATGGCTCATATTTCTTCATCGTAGTATTTTAACGAGCCCGAGGAAGGTAACTCGGGGTTTTTTCAGTTTTACGAGCTAGAAAAATTCCCTAAAAAGAAAGCTCGGAATCAGGTGGAACATGGTCCAATCTGCACATGAACACTAACAACTCATCAGAGCATCGATAACATTTTAAAAACCAATAGTTGCGACCAAATATAGTAGTAATTTACCAATTTGAACAAATTAGTTGAGTGATTCATACCTCCAGAATGGCTATAAGAAGGCAACAGACCTTCATTTTCACTATTTTGAGTGTTGTGATAGAGCTTTGGAGAAAGAAAGAGGAAAAACTTCGGTTGTTGATTGTGGACGAACTGGGCAATGTATTTTGATTCTGCGAGATCCAGGTAAGAGCTTGAACATTCACCTAGCTTTCCATTGTCATTTTAGTTCTTTTTTCTGCTTGAAAATGTGATTTTTAGCAGGCCCTAAAAATTTTTAGCGGCTAATGGGGGTGTCCAGTGTCTCAGTCACGTTAAACGCACTTCCCGTTAAGGGACAATGTGTTAGCATGCATTGATTTGCACTAGGGCCCGCTTTGGCCAACAAAAACGTTTCTCAAACTTGTTTTTCTTAATCCCAGATTGTTCCAACCTAAAACTAATCCGTTGGAAACGTTTGTTGTGCAAGTGTGAAGCAATTTACCATGATTATTTGGAGTGAAAGAGAGCATGAAGGGGAGGAACACGAAATGGTTACTGATGCTTCTACTTTTTTGGTTCTCCACAGATGTGGATTACTGAAATATGCCCATTTAGAGCTAATGAGAGAGCAGGAAGACCTTCTGAGATGGATCATCCAACAGTGGGATAACCAACATCATGTCTTTCACATCGGGGGTAATGAACTCTCGATCGATAAATATGACATATAGTACTTGATTGGCCTATCATGTAGAGGACCGAGGCCCAAAATGACAAGTTCTAGGGCTGATCCCTGCACTAATATGGATTTGATCCGAACTCACTGCATAAACAATATTGTGGTAGTAAGTATAAACCGGGTGCCTATTGCATGGGTGGCAGCGAGACTGATGAGGTCCCTCTTGTGGATGATAGTTTGCTTGGTAGGAGCCAAGAGTCAACACTTGGCCACCAAGGACCAGGTATTGTTGGCACTGGATTGCATGTAGCCTCAGGTTTTTGACTAGTGTGAAGGTGTTGTCTGTTGGGTTCGAGAAGAACTGACGGCATGTAAGACCCAAACCTAAAGAGAGTTTGGGTATGGTACACTTATCATGTCCTTAATAATAGAGTGGGTGCCCGCAATGAGGCCAAGGATGATCATGGATGCATTGGGACTACGGGAGCCAAGACAAGCTCATTGGTCATCTTTGATACTGCGGACTAGAGAGGGTCCAATCCATCGCTATTTTGATGATGCATTCTTCGAATGAATAGGGGAACAAATCTTGATGATTGAAGATATCCCTATGCAGGGATGAACTATACAGGAGATTTGGAATTGATACTACCACCAGGCACTCAGTGGGGTCCAGATGGTAACAAGGAACATGATCTGTGTTGAAATATTTTTTATCTTTTGAATATGCAACTTTTTTGTTTAATGGGTGAAATTTTTTTGACATGAAGATTTTTTCTTGACACAAATGTGTCACCTGTCCATCTAGCCAGATCCCCTCGCTATTTAAGGCGAGGAATGCAGCTACCAGGGGATGGCACAACAGTCGTTGAAGAGGGTGATGATGCATGTAGTTTTCACGAGCTTGCTAGGAACCTTGAGGGTCTAAGCATGGGCGTGCCACCTCTTCCCATGAGGGAGATCCTGTTTCACCTACAACAGCACACAGTGGGTGTTACGGAGAGGTTTTTTGTGCCTCTTAGGAGGTTAGCCAGAGAATTTATCTGCTATCATGAGAAGCAGGCTCAGGAGGAATTGTGGATAGATGTGTAAATGTCAGAGTGAGGCTTAGCAAAGCCAATTTTTTGTAACACACCCAAGTTTTGGTAATTTTTTTGATGTAACTTGACTGGAAATGACATATATATATATACATATACATATTTTGGCAATTTTGATGCATGTGCTTTTATTTTTTATGTATTTTTATGGTGAAAAATATACACTCATTTATGACTCTTTCTATAATAAATGCGAAAAATGCCAATATAACACGTAATTTTCCAATGAATCAACTAATGTATTAAATTCTCTAGGAATGTGCTCAAACACGATGGTTTGAAATTGACATTTTAGAAGTCGTACCCTTAGATAATAACGTAATAAGACTAGATGACAGACTCGATAACAATTGTTTAAATGCATAACGAGGAGCTAGGAATCTAACCTGACCACCAGATTGGACATGCCATGAGATGCAGATTCCGTGAGGAGTTGAATCACCTACATGTACTCAGCAATATTGTTGGTGGCATTGCCCAGGAAAATTCCTCCGGAACCAAGGATCTCTAACTCAGGTGTGTAAAGGACCCAAGCAGCTAATGCAATGTGCCAAGTATTAAGACTGACACCATTCACATATACAACGTATAATAAAGATGACGAAGGCATATGTGTAAAATAAAAAAAAAATTATGAGAAAAACACTCAAAAACCCAAAATATCCAGACACACCAAACAAATACAAAACTGATATACATAAAATTACAAAGCATATGCCTAGTGGAACACTAGGTGAAATACTTCTTCAGATAAATCCCGTTACGGGGCTTCACGAGTGGAAGTCCATTACAGTCCTGAAGTTCATAAGCTCCTTTTGAAAGGAATTTCATGACGACGTAAGGACCAAGCCATAATGGTTGAAGTGTTCCTGCCCCCAGGAGGTCATGTCTCTGATCATAGAGTAGAACAAGATCACCCTCTTGGAAAGAACGAGGCTTGATAGATTTGTCATATTGAGATTTTACTTAGCACTTGTGAGCTTTGAGTGCTAGCACGACATATCAACGAGTTTCATCCAATTGATCGAGTGAGAGAAAGCTCTCTTCTTCGACAGTAGTGTCGGGTAGGAGTTCAATGACGAGCCTGAGTGATGGAATCTCACACTTGATTGGAAGTTGATTCTAGGCCGAATGCTAATTGGAATGGCATGAAGCCTATAGTAGTTTTTATTGACATTTGGTATCCCCATAACATGAAATATAACTTTCGATGCCATTTGGTTTTATGGTTTCAACTAACCGACAAATCATCATTTTGAGGACGCTATTTATGACTTCAACTTAACCATTCGCTTGCGAATAGTAGGAAAAATAATGGTCTTGTCAAAAACCTAGCATGGAAGTCAATTTCGTCATCATATGGTTCTGAAAATATGACCCATGATCTATGATGATCGAAAGGGGCACACCGAAATGGCAGATGACCTGATAAAACAGGAACAGAGCGGCGGTTTCTCCATCGACCTTAAAAGTGGGAATGGCTTCTTCCCATTTTGTGAAGTAGTTGACTATAACTACAATGTAGTTGTGTCCATCCACAGAAGTGGGATTGCACACGACGAAGTCTATTCCCCATTTAGTGAAAGGACCAAAGGAGACAACTGGATGAAGAGGGCCACAGTGGGTGCGCATTTTCTTCGTGAAAATCTGACACGGATGGCACTTCTGGACTACTACGATGTAGTATTTAAACAAAGTAGGCTAGTAGTATCCTGGACGCAAGATTTTATGGGAAGTAGCTATGCCATAAATATGACCGTCGTATGCCCCCACATGACAGTCATTTAAAACGTGTTTCACCTCGGTAAGAGTGAGACAATGCCGAAGAATAGTATCGACACCACAGTGATATAGAGTATCGTTTAGCTTGAGGTAGTGTTTTGATTGGTGAAGAATACAACAACGGTCATCTGACGTGAGAGTTGGGAAAAATCATTGAGTTTGTAGGTAGGCCAAAATGTCTCCATACCAAGGATCAAAATAATCGAGTAGGTAGACAGATTCATCAGGAAATGGATCATGAGCTACATCTTCCGGGTCAATTTTGGTAAGGTTCGATAGTAATTCGGTGAAGACTAGAGATTTCTTTGCTTTGGCTGCAGTGAAAACCAAATCGAACTGTTGGAGGTTTACAATCCATTTCAAATATTTTCCTCCAATAATTTTTCGAGACAAGATGTGTCACATGGGATTCTCCAAAGCAATTATAGTATTTTTCCATAGCATGATATAGTGTCGGAGGTGAGTGACAGCGAAGACCACCGCAAGAGATAGTTTCTCCGCATGTGAATATCGTAGTTCGGGTCTGATGAGACCTTGTGACAAATAATATATCACATTCTCACTATTTTCATTGTGAACTTGAACCAATACCATTCCTAATGAGGATGGTGAGGCTGCCAAGTAGAGGAGAAATTCATGTGAATAGTTAGGGGTACTAAGAAGTGGGGCAAAAATGAGTGTTCGTTTCAAGGCGTCAAAAAAAAATTTGAGCTTGGTCATCCCACAGATATGATATCCCTGTTTTAAGAAAGCGCATAAAGCCTTTCACCATCTCGGCATAGTTTACTATGAAACGATGTAAGAAGTTTTCCTTCCATTGCAAATGTTGGAGTTGTAGAATGGATTCTGGCACGGGTAATTCAGTATTCACCTTAACCTTATCGGGATCAACCCTAATCCCGTTCTTCGAAACCAAAAATCCCATAAGGCATCCAGACTCAACAAAAAATACGCACTTGTGCAGATTCAGACGTATATTATAGAACCTAAACTGAGCGAAGATTTGTTTCAGATGCGAAAGGTGATAGGTTCGCTTCTTGGAGTGAGCCAGAAGGTCATCCAAGTAATATTGTACAATGTGATAGATATCATGAAAGGCATAGTCCATATCCCTTTGAAAATTTGCTCTAAATTCTTCAGACCAAATGGGAGTTTATTATACAAAAATGTGCCCCAAGGACAGATGAAGGTAGTTTTATGTTGGTCACCTTTTTTCATCGCAATCTGGTTATAGCCTAAGAAGCCATCCATAAACGAGAAAGATTCACATCCCGCGCAATCATCGAGAATCTGATCTATAAACGACATAGGATAATTGTCTTTTGGACAAGCTACATTCAAATCACGATAATCAACACAGAATCAGATGGTGCCTTGTTTTTTATCTACAGGAATTGGATTGGAAACCCATTCCGTTAAAGGAACAAGATAGATGAAACTAGTGTGTAATATTTTTTCGACTTTAGTCTTAATGGCAGCTGCTTTGCAAGGGTGGACAAGTCGGAGTCTTTGCCATACATGCTTGGCATTGTCATCAATCTTGATTTCGTGCTCAACAATAGACAGATCTATGTTGGGAATTTCGTCGTAAGACCAAGAAAACACATTGTAGAATTCCTTAAAAAGGGATGTGAATCTTGCAATTTCCTCTAGATTTCAATCGGCTCCAATCTAAATATTTTCCACAATACTCATTTTGACCGAGATATCTATGAGCATAGTCTTGGAAAGATTTCCCATGTTCCCTTCTGTATCAAGAGTTTGAACAATCATGTAATGCGAGGGAATGATCTCAAGTGGTTCAAAGGATGGGATTTGAGTAGTAATCATGTCCAAATCCAACATCAAAGCGCGATGATGGAACTCTCCCCAAGGTCGTTCTTCTAGAGACATGATCTCTCAAATATCTTCGTCTGTAGGAAGGACTTAATTGAGGAGATATTTAGGAGGAACCGTGATGGGTGAGAGGGTGGTACCATTGGTAGAAACAAATGCAGTGGAGGGTTCATATGCTATTTGGATGGCTTGACAAGCCAACTTGGCCAATGATAGCAGCATCTGATCTCCATATGAATCAATGTTTGAAGGTGCTGATAGGATCCATGGATCGATAGAGCCATCTGAAATGGTGGATATCATTGCAATCGTGTGTGGAACCTCAGGCAGCAAAGAGGAAAGCAACCCATCAGGGAAGATGCCTTTAGAAGATTGGTATTGACGCTGACATATGAGTCAGGAACACCTCCTACTAGGGGTACAGTGCTACTTGGTAACGTGGAATAATTGGGGTGCAAAAGGATAACTAATCCGTTGTTACAATTTTACCAGCCAATGGAAAAAGGATGAGTCAGAAGACTGAAGAGATAATGGAAATCATTGTGTAAGAACAACTGCAACCCAGTAATAGATTATAGTCGAGATGATGATCTACGAATTCTATGTCCACCGTTATCGTTTTCCCACTAAGAGAAATGGGAAAGCTAGAAAGGTAGCCTTTTGGGAGGAATGTGTGGCCATTGAAAGCTTTAAGGGAATTCGATGGCAGAGACAAATTGGGAGAAAATAAAGTGAGCCAGCACGCAGTTGACATAATGCAGGTCAAAGCACCTTCATCTATGTCAGTTTGATGGATTGGTCTCCCTTTCGACACAACTTGTACCTAGAAATAAAATTCGTGTGAGAGGCGAGGTTTAGATTTCTCCATGTCGAAGATGGCTAGCATAGAATCCTGGTGGTTGATTCCACCAATGGCTGAAAGAAGAGCTTTCCTTTGCACTAGGCAGGTTTGCAATACATCGAGTGCAGACATGGCTAACGGTGCTTGCACAAAATCTTCTAAAATTTTATCATTTTGGACAACACGTGCAAACGTGTTATGAGTCGTGCGTAGAAGTGTCCCTTTGGGGGGATGAAACACGGGGTCAGCAGCAGGCATTTTGATATGAAAATCATTGGGCGGCAGTGGATTCAAACTCGTACCAGGTTCCTGATCCTCAATGACTAGATTTCCATAGAGTTTAGCTCAGGTTTGGAATTCAACACTTTCTACACCATAAATGGCAGATGATATTTCACCGGAAGGATGAGTTCCACCGTTTTCCCTTTGCGAGGGTTGTGGTGGGTTTGCAAACATGTGTTGTTGTTGTTGTTGTTGTGGATTAGGAAAGGGATTATGAAGAACATAAGATGTCCTCCTAGAGTCCTTGTTTGTGATAAAATCTGTACATTCTTACAGCCGAGGACATTTGTATGTCAAGTGGTCCTCCACACAGATTCTGCAAGGAAATTTCTGTTTTTCAGCGGTTGTCATTGATGTCAACCCAAGCAGCACCAGGGACTAACCCAATATTGCATGGTAATTTTTACCTACCAAATTAATATATTCTGGGTCAATAATGCTTTTGATGGTTTCAACTTGTTGAGATGTTTCCGTTGATATATGGCACGCCATGTAATTCTTCACGGTTTGAGAGATATTCATGTTTGAAGTCTGTACCCCCAGTTAGTGGGCTAAAACCCCATGGGGTTGGGGCATGGTTCATTGAAAAGTCATAATTAATATTTTTTAAGCTCCTAAAATCCCTCCCACATTCACTTGTTGAAGCACCTCTCAACTTAAGCATTTATATAAATTGTCATCTTCATTTCCTCCTTAGGCAAGGGATTCGACCATCTGAAACAGGTCATCATGGCATTTGTGCTCTAAATTATTTTTCTATGAAGGATCAGAAGCTGAAATTTTTATGAGCCAAAGTCGAAATCCTGAGGAAGCTTTTGTAAAATTTTCAGATCAAGGTGCGCAATATTTTTGGAGATATGATCTGTGGAAGTCGGGGTTTTTTCAGGCTCCTGAAATTCATCTCAAAGAAGTGACCTTGGTAAATTCGTCATAACTCTTTCTCTAAGTATTGGATTGGAATTCCATAAAAATTGGTAGATAGTGCATAGTTCGTACTTTTTTCTCTATCAATTTTAAAGCCAAATGAAAAAAAACAGTGACATGTGGCACGCTGTACAAGTGCGCTCTACTGAAACAGTCCATAATTAGGGCATTGTGAGAGATTGGGTATAAATCTCTCTTGAAGAATCCAAATTGGGTCAGAACTATGGCATTGGAAATATGACTCAAGGGAATAATACAGGACTGAAAATCAGATATTTAGGATCTGAAATAACAGAGATACACTAGATTCAATATCGAGCTCCTAGAAGGCAAGAAAAAGCTAGATCATGTGTTGTCAAGGGTTGCAAAGGACCAGACTTTCTACGGCAGAAAAGAAAAGCAAGGTGCAGCAGAGGGTAGCATGACAAGAGCAGAAACCAAGGTTCATAACAGCAGCAAGAAGTTCATCCTATGAAGTCTTCAAGTGGGCAGCACTGCATACAATCATTGTAAAGGTATCATTGTACTAAGTCATTGCAAATACATTATTGTAAAAATTGTACTAGTGTCTATCTGCCAAGGGTTAAAGAGGCAGTGTTGAGAGGTATAGGATCATCATTAGGTGGTTGTGTCAAATTTGGGTTTATGGTCTAGTATACATTCTTCTTCTACATCATTCTATATCATTGTAAAGTGGACCATTTTCCCTGGTATGAGAGTCCATTCTTATTTTATTCTTCTATAGGGTGGTAGGGTGGTGCTAGGGTGAGTTGTAGCTCATTGGGTGTTGGGGAATCCATTAAGTTGACTACTGAAGAATCTCGAGCATTGGAGCGTCCATCCAGTGGGAGCTGGAGAAGAATGCTTTTCTAGATTCTAGGAAGTTGGAGCTTTATTTTCAATTGGAGTTGAATATTAAAGAATTTTTAGAAAAGCATTAGGTGGTTTTTGTCCCGGGGTGGGTTTCCACCTTAAAAAATGTGTGCATTTGTGTTCCTCTTATTTTCTGCTATCATTGTACAAACACTGATAATAATTGAAGATTAACTAATGCTCTAATTGAAAGGAATACTGATTCACCCCCCCTCTCAGTATTTCCAACAATTGGTTTTAGAGCTTGGTTCCTTCAATAGCAGTTTAACAGCTGGAAGGAGGTCATGGAGCATACCAAGAATGGTGTACCTCTATTCAATGAAAATAATTATGCACTCTGGAAAGGAAGAATGGAGGTCTATCTCTTGGCGCAAGGTTACGAAGTATGGGACACTATTCAAAATGGATTTACATCAACCACGAATGAACAAGGTAAGAAGAATTTGGTAAATGATGCAAAAGCAAAGAATATTATTATCAGTGGACTTATTGAATCTGCTTATCATAAGGTGTTGGGTTGAAAAACCGCCAAAAATGTATGGTACAAGCTTGAGAATATATATGCAGGTGACTCAAATGTCAAAGAAGCAAAGCTTCAAATCTATAGAGAAAAATTTGAGCAACTCAGAATGAAAGAAGATTGCAACATTGCTGCATACTTCCAATACGTTGATGAAATAACCAATACTCTGGAAGGATTGGGAGAGCCAATTGATGAGAAGACTATTATACGGAAGATTCTTAGAACATTACCAGGGAGATTCAACCCAAAGGTATCGGTCTTAGAATACAGTGCAAATCTGGACAAACTCAACAAAGAGGAATTACATGGAGTTCTCATAGCATATGAAATGAGACTTGATGAAGAAGAGGGTACTTCGCATCTAGAAACTACGTTCGTTGCATCTAAGAAAACCAATAAGGATAAACAACCTTCAATTGAAAATACATGCACCTGCAAGTGTGAAGAAAAGGGAGATGATGAAGAAGGTTTTTCAGATGAAGAATATGCTTACTTCACGAGAAAACTACAAATTGGTAAGGGACAATTCAAAGGTAAACTTCCATTGATATGTTTCAGCTATAATGAGGTTGGGCATTTTGCAGCAAAATGTCCAAACAAAAGTAATGGAAACTCAAAAAGAAAGAAAGGCTTTAAGAAATTCAACAAGCAAGGATCCAAAAGGAACTTTCTCTCTAAAGAAGATAGCTCATCATCCGATGAAGACAATGATAGTGAATAAGAAGCCAATGAGAGAGTATTGTTTATGTCCAAGCACAATAAACCCAAGCACAACAAGAAAGAGGTATCAAACAACGAAGAAGAAGGATGGACCATAGATGAATTTTATGAGGAAGCAATCAAGCTTATAAAAGATCTCAAGGCAGAGAAGATCCGTTCCAAAACTCTTGAAGAACAAGTTGAAGGTCTCAAAATTGAAGTTGAAGAACACAAATGCATTGAAGAGTCACTTCAAAAGAAGTTGGAAGAAAGCAACCAAGAAAGGGAAGAATTAGAAGCCAAAGTAGTCTCGTTGCGTGAGGAAGTGAAGAAAGGAAAAACTATCCAAAACTATGCCAACAGCTCAAGGGCATTGGAAGAACTCATCAACAATCAATGATCTTACAATGACAGAACTGGCATCGGTTACAAAGAAGAAGAAGCAAGACCTTCTACAACAAAATACAATGAACCTATGAGATCTGACATGCATGTAGACTTCATTGGACAAGATTCGCAAGAACAACCTTGGAAGACAATTCCTCGACGAAAATTTCCATCCAGGTACCAACATATTTTTTATGGCTACTATTATTCATGTGGAAAATTTGGTCATAAAGCTATAGAATGTCACACGTACCCTAGGAACGAATACAATTCCAGGAGATCTGTCAAATATGAACCTCCCAGGGCTCAACAAAACATCAATAGATTTGAACATTTAAGAAATAATATTGAATGTTACAAATGTCGAAAATTTGGACACATAGCCAAAGACTGCAGACTTGAAAATCCTCCAGAAGAATATTCGAAGCCACAGAATGAACAAACATGGAAGAAGAAGAAGAATGATAATTGTGCTCTCGCTCTCAAGGCTCAAAAGAAAAAATATGTGTGGTATGTTGATAGCGGTTGCTCAACGCATATGACTGGAGATAGAAATAAATTTGTATCTCTGAAAGAGAAGAAGGATGGAACCGTGTCCTTTGGAAATGATGGATCTTCAAATGTTATAGGATCAGGTATTGTCACTCTCGGAAGAAAAGATGCTCTAGCCAAGAATGTTCTATTGGTTGAAAACATGAATCACAATCTGCTCAGTGTTGGAAAAATGTGTGATCAAGGACACACAATACTATTCAACTCCACGAAATGTGAAATTAGGAAAGGCGTGTATGGTGAAATTGTGGCTACAGCAAGTCGAGCTCCAAACGACATATATGTTTTGGATGAAGGCTCATGAAGCAACTAAAGAATGTCTAATAGCTAAAGAGGATGATATAATAATGGGTAGCAATGATGATCGAATAAGTAAGAAGTTTGCTACAAAGGTGCAAAGTGATTTCGAGATGTCTTTACTTGGTGAGCTGACATACTTCTTAGGGCTTCAAATATCTCAGCAAGAGAAAGGAATATTTGTATCTCAAGCCAAGTACATCAAGGAAAAGATCAAGAAATTTAAAATGGAAGATTGCAAACCCATCCTTACTTCAATGGTAATAGGTTGAAAATTGAGCATAGACGACTCATCTAAGGATGTGGATCAAAGGTTGTACAGATCTATGATTAGTAGTCCTCTATATGTAACAGCCTCCTGACCAGATGTTATGCAAGCAGTTGGACAAGTAGGAAGATTCCATGTAGCACCAAAAGAATCACATATTAAATATTCACCAGCATTGGAATATATTCGCCAAAAGCTTGGGATTCTCCCAAGTTATCATTAGATTTTCCTTTTTCATAATATAAAGGGGGAGTGGAAGTAGATTACGGGTCTACAGGACGGTTGTGTGTTAGGGGGAGTCGAAGTATGTATAGGTCTGCAGGATGGTTGTGTTTTAGGGGGAGTTACCCTTTTCCATTGATGTCGAAGGGGGAGAGAATTTTGTAGGAAGAGGTGTCATGATCGTAGGGGGAGTACTTGTGTTGCCATCAATGAAAAAGGGGGAGATTGTTGATCAACGGTTGTCATTGATGTCAACCCAAGCAGCACCAGGGGCTAACCCAATATTGCATGGGAATTTTTACCTACCAAATTAATATATTATGGGTCAATAATGCTTTTTATGGTTTCTACTTGTTGAGATGTTTCCGTTGATATATGGCATGCCATGCAATTCTTCACGGTTTGAGAGATATTCATGTTTGAATTCTGTACCCCCAGTTAGTGGGCTAAAATCCAATGGGGTCGGGGCATGGTTCATTGAAAAGTCATAATTAATCTTTTTTAAGCTCCTAAAATCCCTCCCACATTCACTTGTTGAAGCCCCTCTCAACTTAAGCATTTATATAAATTGTGATCTTCATTTCCTCAAGCAAGGGATTCGGCCAGATGAAATAGGTCATTGTGGAATTTGTGCTCTAACATTTTTTCTACAAATGATCTGAAGCTGAAATTTTTATGAGGTGAATCGAAAATCCTGAGGAAGCTTCTGTAAAAATTTTAGATCAAGGTGCATAATATTTTTGGAGATATGATCTGTGGAAGTCAGGGTTTGTGCAGGCTCCTAAAATTGATCTCAAAGAAGTGACCTTGGTAAATTCGTCATAACTCTCTCTCTGAGTATCAGATTGGAATTCCATAAAAAGTGATGGATAGTGCATAGTATTTAATTTATTTCTCTATGAATTTTAGAGCCAAATTAAGAAACAGTGACATGTGGAACTCCATACAAGTTCGCTCTGCTAAAACAGTCCATAATTAGGGCATTGTGAGAGATTGGGTATACCTCTCTCTTGAAGAATCCAAATTGGGTCAGACCTATGGCATTGGAAATAAGACTTAGAGGAATACTACAAGACCAAAAATCAGATATTCAGGATATAAAATAACAGAGATACACCTGATTCAATATCGAGCTCCTAGAAGGCAAGAAAAAGCTAGATCATGTGTTGTCAAGGATTGCAAAGGACCAGACTTTCTATGGCAGAAAAGAAAAGCAAGGTGCAGCAGAGGGTAGCATGACAAGAGCAACAACCAAGGTTCATAACAGTAGTAAGAATTTCATCCTATGAAGTCTTCAAGTGGGCAGCACTGCATACAATCATTGTAAAGGTATCATTGTACTAAGTCATTGTAAATACATTATTGTAAAAATTGTACTAGTGTCTATCTGCCAAGGGTTGAAGAGGCAGTGTTGGGAGGTCTAGGATCATAATTAGGTGGTTGTGTCAAAGTTGGGGTTATGTTCTAGTATATATTCTTCTTCTACATCATTCTATATCATTGTAAAGTGGACCATTTTCCCTGGTACGAGAGTCCATTCTTATTTTATTCTTCTATAGGGTGGTAGGGTGGTGCTAGGGTGAGTTGTAGCTCATTGGGTGTTGGGGCATCAGTTCAGTTGACTCCTGAGGAATCTCAAGCATTGGAGCATCCATCCAGTGGGATCTGGAGAAGAATGCTTTTCTAGATTCTAGGAAGTTGGAGCTTTATTTTCAATTGGAGTTGAATATTAAAGAATTATTAGAAAAGAATTAGGTGGTTTTTGTCCCGAAGTGGGTTTCCACCTTAAAAACTGTGTGCATTTTTGTTCCTCTTGTTTTCTACTATCATTGTACAAACATTGATAATAATTGAAGACTAACTAATGCTCTAATTGAAAGGAATATTGATTCACCCCCCCCCCTCAGTATTTCCAACAATTTCATGGGTTTCTCCTTTCTTTTGTTATTTTTAGTAGCGTTTTTCTGATTGGGATTATTCTGATTACCGAACTGCTCTTCAGAAGGAGAGGTATTTTTCTTGTTCTTCTTAGTCTTTCCACTAGGTTTTTGTGTAGATTGTACAAAGTTTACCTTAGTGCTAGAAAGAGTAGTTGATTGGTTAGGGGCGGTGGTAGCCCGAGATGGCTGGCAGGTTTTCCCACTAAGTTCTTTTATGGCTACGCTGGAGTTAGCGCAAACAATTATGTCGCCATGCGCTCCAGGTAATTGACTAGGGGGAGGGTTCGAATTGTGAGGGGCATGGGGGAGTAAGTCATACAGTGTGCCATATTGTGAATAGATCAGATCTAAATGCTGCACACAACGGATAAATTAGTCTTCCGTGACCGCACCAGAAAAGAAAACGTCCTTAGCTAGGGCTGGTAAGAGTGACTTAAAAAACTAGTTGGATAAGAGATGATCTGGGATTAGCACTTTGATGAGCCTCCACCTACATATCCATTCATGAATGTGATCGAAGATGTGGGTGGTGGTGTCTTGGCACAATGAGGTTAAGAGTTCTGTGTTGGTTTCATATCTAATAGGTAATTGGAAGTTCTTAAGAAATTAAATAGCTAAGGCGCCAAAAGTGTTGATGACCACACATGGTAACTCAATGTACCATTTGGCAATGTTTCTTGTGAGAGTGCAGGGGAAAATTCGACGCTGGATACTATCATCCACCATGGAGTTAGAAACAGACCATAGATAAAAGGTGGTGACGTGTGTAGTCGGATCGTCCCCTTGTTTCCCATCAAATTTAGGGATGTCAGACAGAATCTTGTGTGGTATTGGAGGCCAGAGTGGGTTATGGTTGATGGGATCATTGGTTAGTTTGTAGAGGTCAGGGATGTCTAGAGCTTCCAATAATGGAAATTGCATGTTTTCCCCTAGATCCAGCCAAGGAAGTATTGGCTGACCATTCATACCTGTAATATTCCTACATTAGCATGCATCTATTAGGAATATTATTTTTTCTCCAAACACATAGTTAGATGAATAAATGGATAGGGAGACCCATAAATATTTCTAGTAGTAATTAAAACCCTCTTAATAGGGAAAGGATCATATTCACAGATGGATAAAAACACCTTCATGTGTGAACAAGGCTTAATTCATGTAGACAAAGTCAAGCTTGACCAAGTCAACTAAGCTAAGATGGAGGATGTGGAACATTAATGAAGATAACTCAGAGGGAATATAGATCTGTTTAGATATATAGAATAAAGCCACATTGAGTGTGGAAGAAGACTTTGCATGGAGATCTAGTCAAGTTTTATCCAATCAAGATTGATCCAGTCAAGATTGACTAAATCAAACACATTGTAAAAAGATGAGTAAGACTAATGGAGACAACAAAATTTTGGAGGGAGATCCATTGCATGAAGATGGAAACCCTAATGAGTGGGACCCAAGGTGAGAAGGCTCACATTGTTTATAAGGAGGAGGATGGTAGCCATAGGGGGTTAGCTTTTGATTATGATTTTATGATTATATGGTCTGTTTAGATATATTTTCTTTCTCTGGTTGTTTAGCTGAGATAGAGTGTTGTTTAGCACAAGGTCTTCCTATTTAGGAATTCCTTCTCTTTCCTTGAGGAGCTCTTGGAAGAGTCTTGCACCATATTTTCCACTATTTGTCTTGAGGCCAAGCTTCGTATTCCTTTGACAGCAGAGATCCTGTTGAGGGTTTGCATGTTTCAGTAAGATGCAGCAAGTGGAGGCTAGATCTTCATATCTAGGCCATCTCAATACTTATTATACGTGGAGAAGGGTTCTAATCCATTGGGAGGATAGTATTGGATGTTTTGAGCTATATTTTCATATATTCACTATAGGCCAACATTATTTTGTCCCCTATAGTGCAGAATAAGTCCAGATCTACATAATTTCTGAAGGAGCTGCTACAGGGTGATTCAGTGCACCATTTGGAGAGCTGATTTTCTGAGTGTTGGGGATCTGCCCTTCACTTTAGAGATCTATTGGAGGAGATCAATTTATTTTTTATATAAGATTAGCTCCACTTTCCAAATCAGAATATTTCTATAGATCTATAGTCTTAGAACTTAGATCTACACTTTGTACTTGGTGTATTGCTGAAAACCCCAAGGGGGATTGATAAAAGAGCTTGTATAGTGCACATACTTTCTCTAGATCTGTTGTACAACCTAATACTATTGTAGAGGTAATAAAAAAACGTTTTCATGGTATTCCCTCTTTTTCACATGGTTGCAATCCCTAGTTTTTCATGATTTTGAGCTATTTACGGCATGGGAGGCCTGTTTAACTATGCAATAGTGATTTGTTTTTTATTTCCTTTCAGATCTAGTAATTATAATATTAGATCTAAGGGATCCATGAGCTGCATTTAACTTTCATTGCATACATTTCTGAAAAATTCATTATTTTGGCATGTATTGTTGAGCTTTCCCTTTTGGGATATTACAGTGGTATCAGAGCATGATATTTGGCTCAGCCTGTGAATTTCAAGCCAAGATGCTATAGAAGGAAACATAGATCAAAATGATTGGAGGAATGAGTTTCATCTCATCTCTTTTCAGATATAAGAAGGACCTCACCCAGGAGTTCAAGAAAATAAGAAGGAAGGAAATAAGTGAAACCACGTTAGGGTTTCAATATGAGGAAGGTCCATGTACTTCATATCAACAAAAAGAAGATCTGGTATTGCATAGAGCTCCAAAGAGACATTCTATGACCTTTTATTATAAATATAAGAGGCATAGAAATGAATAATAATTAGATCATGAGATTCTGAGTGAATATCTTGCAGAATATAAGTCTCAACCTAGAGCTATTAAGGCAAATCTAACTCTCCCACGGTTCATTTAGCTCAAAGAAGACATGAGACCTTACAGTAATAGAAGAATGAAGGGAAATAGATTTCTATTGTATACCTTTGATGGGTCATCCTCATGCACAGCAAAGGCTTGGGGAAAGAAGTTGGATGCATTTTTTCTGCTACATCCAATAGTAGAGAAAGAATTTGTTGAGATTGTAGCGCTGCACCTTGAAGGTGAAGCTAACAATTGGTGGTTCAGCCATTTGAATCATGCAAGAGTGACTGCATATGCAGATTTTACTCAAAGGTTGATCAAGAAGTTTGACAAGAAGAAATCAGAAGGGAAGAAGCCTTCACCACCATTTACTGCAAGAGCACTTGTTTCAGGAGGAAGGCCACTTACACCTTTGCAAGATGATCTTGATCTTTTGATCTCTAGAGCCCCATGCACCATTGTGGAGATGCATGAAGAATAAGAGACTTTCACCAGCGCTGATGAAGCTATAGAAGAGCAGCCATCATCATCAGTAGTTGGGGAAGCCATCACACCAGAAGAAGGAACCCTTGTAGTAGTACAAGATGTTCCCAAGTTGTACCAAGGTATGCACATGTTTTCATTTCCTGTTATTTCAATACAACATGTGGAGGATGATGGGAATCTACCATTGCATGACCAAGGGTCAAAATATATTGATGATTTGGAGCAACAAAATTTCACTACACTGAGCAGCCTTGATCCATTCAAGGAAGAGACAAAAAGTCATCCTAATGTATCATTGATGATCTGCATACAACCCTTGAGTTTGGAATGTAGTTTCTTGGAGGATGGAATGAGTATTGTCTTGAACAATACATTGCAAAACTATGTGTTCAACATTGATATGATCTTGAGGTAGTAGTTGCACCATCATGAAGATCAATAGTGCTGTCATTTAGCAGCAGTGATGAGTTGGGGGTCCAACCATTGTTGGAACATTCCAATGACCTTCCCATATATATAACAAAGGGGGAGAAAATAGATGATGGAGGACATCTTATGATGGATAACATCTCTCATGGTTGTCATGGAAACTTCTTGATGGATCTTTCATATCATGATGGGAGGTTTTTTCCTACCACATATTTGGATCCTTATGGGGTCAAATTGGTCATTGATTAGTGGTCTTCATTTGGATATCTTTAGAAGATTGCATTTCAACATCCCATGAGATGCAAAGACGAAAATCTCATTTGAGAGGATGGTATTCTCCATTGGAGGGATGCCACTTTTGGACATGATGATAAACACTCACCATGGGTTGGATGGGTGATGTTGATGAGCAAGAGGTTGAGAAACCACTTGCATATCTATGAAACTAGACAACAGGATGCAAGACTGCATTGGTTACCCTTGAAATATTTTGTTCATCCTATGACACATTCTATTTAAAAGGGTATGTGGATGGATGGATCTTGGCATGACACTTACATCATATGGAAGTGGGGATTTTTGATGTTTTGAGATGATGTGATATCTTTCATATGAAATATTATGATAATTCTCCATGATATATATGATGATAGTGTGGGGAGGCAACTAGAGCTATTGTTTCTTTGGTTGTTATTGAGAGAGTATGGGCTGATCTTATCCCATACTTTGCATGATGTTGCAGGAGTAGGAGATGGCACTATCATGGTGGAAAGGGGCTACTCTTTAACCTTGGAAGATGAGGAGGTGCTTCCACTTTGGGAGGTATCTATCACATATAGAAGCATTATGTTACCTTGATATGATCTTCTTGACTTGGATTTTCAAGTATAAGAAGACCAATCTACATGCAGCACTTGTGGGCTTTCTTTCCATGCACCTTGATGCATATCATTCCTTGATGGAGGAGTTCACTTGGGAGGGAATCCAACAAGATGTATATCAGCGTATAGAGAGAGCACAGCCCAAATGATGATGGAGAGGCTGTCACAACCACTTCCCTACTAATTTGAAGTGAGGGAGAACTTTCAATTGAGCCATTTAAGCTCAATGACAAAAGTACATCATAGAGGATGTACATTTATGATTCATGATTTGTACTCCTTTATTTTTTATGAGCTGCATATTGTACCAAGGAGGGTCTTTCCTTCTTGTAATTTGTATTGTCACATACTTGAGGCCATTTGCAACATTTATGTTGGCCATTATATTTGTGGCTTGTGGAGGATGCCACATGATTTTTGGTGTGCACCATTGGAATCAAGTTGTACTTTTATGATTCCATCTTGTAAGATGATTGTGGCAGCAAAAAAGTGGTTGAAAAAACACTTGTTACACTTTTTTTTGAGGTAGGAAATGGATGCACTGCGCAGGTTCCATGAATGGAACTATGATCCACCTCCTGGTTGTCATCTGGCAACTTGCTTTCAATTGTTTATCCTTCCATATATTGATGATGTTCTTATGTTTATGGGAAGCCTTGTTGGTAGAGTGGCGCAAGAGTTGGAGGTTCCCATTGGGAGTATGATTCTCTATACTTCATATGTTTCATGTTTCAGGAAAAAAAATGGGAAAACCATGATTTCTAAACTACACCTCTTGTCTTCAAGTGGGAGGAGCCATTTGGAGAACTTGAGTTCTTGGGAGAGGCACTTAATGGATGTGTTGATTGATGGGGTGACTTGGATCATTCTTGGACACTGTGATATTTCATCCCAATTTCAAAAGCAGCCCCATACATACCATAAGTGGAGAGAGAAGTAGCATGGGCGTAATATTTCTAAAATTAGCATGCAGCTAATAGGAATATTAAATTTTGATTCTTGCACTTAATAGGTGAATAAATGGGGGAAAGAGACCGATACTTATCTTGTATTGGCATAAAAGCCCTCTTGGTATGAAAAGGGGACATTATAGTAGCTAGATTTTGCACTTTCCATGTATGAACAGGAAGAGAATCATGTTTATTTAGTTAAGTTAACTAAGTCAACAACGCAGTATGAAGGAGTAGCCTTGATGGAGCTACAACGCAGTTTTGGAGGGAAAGTGATCACATGGTGTTGGAAACCCTAATGGGTGGGACCTAAGGTGAGGAGGCTCACAAAATTTATAAGGAGGAAGATAGAAGACATTTTGGGTTAGCTTATGGATTATTTATTTGGGTTTTCTTAGACTATTGAGCATTCATCAGTTGTTGAGTTGAGTATGCAGTGTTGTTTAGCACAAGGCATTCCTACTTAGGGATTCCTACTCCTTCATTGAGAAATATCTTGGAGGAGAATTGTTCTTCACTTTTCCACATACAGGCTTGAGGCCAAGCATCCTCCTTCAGCTATAGCATTATTCCTATAGTAGGGAACATTGTGTTGTAGGGTGTTGTAGTGGGAGACTCGCAACACCAACTTCTGAGCTTATCTTTGAGAGGAGGGAGCTCCCCTTTCTTTGCAAGATCTGTACAGGATATTTCTGAGCATATTGTAGATATTTGCATGTGGCCAAAGCTTCCTACATCATCTACTACACAGTCATTTGCTAAAACTGCGTTATTTTTCCCAGTGTTGTAGTAGCAGGGTCAAGACCCTTGATGCTGAGCTAGTTTCTTGGAGGACGGGCCAACCCTTCTCCCGGAAATCTTGTATAGCATTCTTCTTTTGTTATTTGTATATTTCAGACATATTTATATAGAGTTGTAGTCTAACTACATTTTCCATATCTAGATCTGAAAATCTTCTCTTTTATACATTGTACTTTCTTGAAACCCTTGCCGGGTTATTCTTATTGTGTATAAAGAGGAAGGAATCTTCATTTTTCTCAGCCATTGGATGCTTGTAGACTCTAGATCTATTATTTCACATTATTTTCTTCATAAAACCTTAATAAAATAATGTTGTACATGCTTCAGTCCTTTCTGCATGAGTTAAGCTTTGGGGTTTGGGCTTATTTGAGTCATATTGGCTTTGGGAGATTTGTTTATGTTGGCTAGAGGGATTTGTTTTTTCTCCCATTGTTAGTATGAATCCTTTGTCGAAGTGTACGAAAAAGGACCACTTTAGCTACGCATAACTAATAGCCCTAACAACAAAAGTGGCTGCCAATATCTTTCGATCTACGGTTAGTTGAACAAGAAAAAAGCTGCAAAACACCAGATCTACGCATGGAAAGACATTAAGCAGTAAAAACAAAGGTTTGCTCCATATACCAATAGACAAGACAAGAACAAATTTTGAAAGAATTTTTATATTAATCGGGCACCTGGGAGGAAAACAAGAAGGCGTATCCAATTCTCCTCAGAGGGATGGGTTCTTGGAAGTCATCAGCACTTCAGATCTAAGATTTCTCTCTCTTGTTGGTGTAGAAAACCCAATGTAAAGAATAGAGCTCAATGGGAGCTCACACAGCAAATGATGGAAAGAGTGACCAAGTGTATAGATCCAGTGATCTAATAGGCAACAAAAGGTGAAGAATGGTAGGAAAAACCCTCCTATTTATAACAAAATATTGGGTCATTCTAAATCTTGGTGCATGGGTTAACCAGATCTGGATCCACTTTTTATGGAATATTTTATTATATTTGTTGGAGGAAAAAGGTATTTGACTTGGGTCAAATCCCTTAATTTTTCAAAAATAAATAAATAAATGATTTATTTATCTTTTTAAGAAAGCGGTTAGAAGATAATCAAATAAATAATGATTAATTTAATTATTTAAGGAAAGTGGTTGAAAGATAATTAAATAAATAGTGGTTATTTAATTATTTGTGGGTGATTTGGTCATATTTAACAAGGAATATTATCTAAATAAGATTTAAATAATTATTCCTAGAAAATAATAAGATAAATAAAGGTTTATCTAATTAATTTCTTTGTTTTTTGGTTAAATATGACTTGGAATAATAATTAAATTATTGTTTAATTAATTATTCCATGAGGAAAATTAAAAAAAATATAGATCTGTTTAATATTTCCTTTTGGGGTTTCCTGTTTAGACCATAAACAACTTAATAAATGTGTTTTATTAAGTTATTTTACATAGTGAAAGAAATTTTACTTATGGTAAAATTGGTCTTACATGCTGTACTTGGGTCCGTCTAATGGTAGTAGGTTAGATGACCAAAACAATGGTCTTATTACATTATGGATGTGTGTTTCATGTAAACAATAAAATAATCATTTCTCATATACATAGTGTTATTTTCTGAAGACAGTTGTTTTATGCCCTATATTGTTGCATTTCCCCACTTTGGAAGGAGTGTATAGGCCATCATTTTGCTATTAATTATCCATTTGCTGGTGAGATGTTCCTTTACATCTTATGATCTGATTTACACCACTATATGCTTGGTTTTCTAAAGCTCCAACTTAATAATATCTTAAGATATTCTTATTGTTGTAGATTTTCCCTATTTCTGGATATTATAGTGGTATCAAAGTTGCCATCTTGACTCAGCCTGTGGATTTCAGATCCAATTCAGAAGATAAGAAGAATAGGAGATCAAAATGATGGAGAGGATGAGATTACTCTCATCAATTTTCGAGTCTAAGTCTAAAGAAACCTCTCCAAACTCTCCAAGGATGTTAAATAGATGAAAGTAGAAAGATGCAATGAAAATCCAAGAGGGTTTCAAGAAGGAGAAAGCTGCAGTGAGACCTCTAGAAGGTTTCAAGAGAAATAAGAAGACCCATGTGTTGGGAAAAATACTGAGAGGGGGGGGGGGGTGAATCAGTATTTACAGCATATTCAAAACTTTTTACTTTTTCATTCCTTAAAACCCATACGCTACTTTCCTTCAGTAAACCGGCGTATATACGCGGATCCCCTTTATTAAACTCGCGTATACACAGAGATCTAGATATGTAATTAACTCTTAACTCAGATCATTGCATTATTCATTCATCAGATATTTCAGAAATAGTAAACAGGTGCAGACAGAACAGAATAATCATCACACATATGCAACACACATGAACACCGGGATTTTTAGGTGGAAACCCAATTCAGGAGAAAACCACCGCTGCCGTTGCTTCAGCCTTCAAAATTTATTATTAAGAAAACTTCTTACAACATATGTCTTGGCGCAGACTTGACGGCACGCAGGCATCCACTGCGCTCGTTTACCAGCCTCTCCTGGAAGGGAGCTACGACCCCCCGATCTCGTTTACCAGCCTCACCTGGAAGGGAGCTACAACCCCCTGACTGAAGGCCACAACCCTCAGCACCTCTTTGGACCACGTTTCATCAATTTTCACACTGGATCCAACCACTTCAGTAGAACACCACTTGCAGGCCACATTTCATCATATTTTCATACTGGACCCTTTCCATACTTTTAAGCACAAACATACGTCACCAACAGATACATATCAACACAGATCAGATAGCAGAAACACAGCAGAACAGATAAGATATTTCATACCCCTTGCTTCAGCAAACCCTAGTTTGCATACGCGCTTTCCCTTTACTGATGTCGCGTATATATGTGCTTCCGTCCACACAAACCGGCGTATACTTCAGTGTATATTTTATTGCGCATACGCGCTTTCTCTTTGCTGAAGCCGCGTATATACGCGCTTCCTCCGCGGTGAAGTAGCGTATAGAACTTCAATCATTATAGAGCAGCATACTTCATCAGATCAGATATTCAGTTCAGATCTACCCTTTCGCTTAAGACAAATGTTCGCCTAGATGCTCGCCTCATCACAGATCTAAGCCTTCCATAATCAGATCTAGCAAATACAAGAGAAATTCAGATCTAGATCCCCTTCTTCATCATTGGTGCATCATACATTCAGATTTATCATTCAAGTGTAACCCTTTCCATTCAGATATACTTCAGAGAGAAGTATTCATTCAAGCTCAGACATCTTGCACCCACATCCATGATTTGCACAATAAATTTCTTCTCCTTATATAGGTTTATCCTTTTTCAATACCACGGGCCCCTTTTTCAATACCACGAGCCAAACCAATACCATGAGCCCAAAACTACCTGGACGGGGTCAATTAGGCGGATCATTACCCAATACAATGGGTCAATACCATGGTGGTTACCCTTGGTTTTGCACTTTTTGAGCGCTTTTTCCCATACGCGACTTGGAACGTTCCTTTCCGCGTGCATACGCGACTTTCCCTAGGACAATCCGCATATACCAAGAAACATACTCTTTTTCATCATAGAATTAGCACATGATGAATTCCTTTCTTCATTGCCTTCTGTTCATACTGTAGATACATCAGATTTCCTTCATCAAGGACATATTCTATCAAGCACAACTTCATCAAGCAAGTTGTCATCATCTTCATCAAGAGGGTTGCCTTTCAAGGACAACACTTAGCATCATATTGTCAACAAACATCATATCACATCAGATTTACATCATTTACTAAGTCCATCAAGTCAAGCATAACTTCATCAGGTGGTTTGCCATCAAGGACAACACATGTCATCAGTCGCATGTCTTCATCTTCATTCAGTGGGTTGCCATCAAGGACAACATCCTGCATCATATTTCCAACAATCTCCCCCTTTGGACTTGATGGCAACCATGATGGTGTTTGGTTACCACAGTAGATAGATATCATGTCACTCTCCCAAATATGTCACATCATTATCTTCTTTTTATTCAACCACCATGTCACTATCTTCTCTTTATTCAAACACCATGTCACTCTCCCCCTTTGACATCAAGGGCAAAGGGCGGATCAAAAACCAACATTCTCCCCCTTTTCTCCTCATGTGGAAGAAACATTCTGCAGATCTGATATGTGCTGAAGTGGCCAAGCTCCTCCTCTGAATCTTCAAACATATTTTTCAATAAAGTACATGACTCAAAGACTTTCCTATCACCAAAGACTCATACTTACATCAAATATACAACCAAGTGGATTTACATATAAGACTCAAGTATCCAACCAAGTGAGTTTACACATTTCAACTCAGCTACCCAACCAAGTGGGTTTACAAAATTTGACTCAGCTACCCAACCAAGTGGGTTTACAAATTTGACAAGTCCTTACATGACTGAATATTGCAATTTACATCATGAGTCTCAACAAGACCTTTACACCAAACTACAAATATAACTTTAAGACCAACACCAGAAAGTCCTCAAGAAAGAGAACATATTTCAGAATCAACATAATGCCAACAATGCAATATACTCAGCAAGGCCAATGCTCCCCCTGAATCTGTGCAACCAAGCAATCTTTCCAAAAGACTAAGGCTCCCCCTTAGTTTGTGCATCCTGAAAACTTCCACCAACAAATCATCAAGGCATCTTCATCAAAACATTAGAAACAGAATTATGAGAACTGGAACACCACCAGAAATACCAAACAGTATCAGAGATACCAAACAGCACTGCAGCTGTGCTGAAGAGAGCTAAACCAACCAAAAATTTCCAGCAACCAAACATACGCGGTTTTCTGTGCAGGAAATCGCGTACATTCGCGTCTGTGTTTCAGGAAACCCGTGTATCCCAAGCCATCTTCTAAATTAATGTAGATTTGTTCTTTTGACAGACTAAGACAACTTCAGCTTCAGTTTGTGAAAATCAAATGCTTTCCTGGAACAAGTGAGGGCAGACAGATAGGACAAAGTAGTTGTGTCTTCAAGTGTCATCCAATGGTTGTAGCATCAGCACAATAGTAATCAAGCCTTCAGATTCTTTGCATCATCAATACAATTTTTCCAAGAGGGATTCTCATATCAGAACAATATCTTCACATAGGTGTCAAACAATCATTCATGTGGTCCACCATCACCATGATCTTCAAGATGTAACATGAAGTAACATATGTAAGCAAAAGATCTCAACCATAGCAACCAAACTCTATATGATCTGAAACAAACGATATCCAACTCATCCACACAAAGATACTTATCAGCAACCAGGGCTCAAAATCTCATCATAATAATCCATGTACCAAATCATCATCATTTGAGCATGAGTATCACCAAGACCAAAGAATAAGCAGTCATATTTCCAACAATGCAACTATTAGAATTCAACCTGCTACTCCCCCTAAACCAGTGCTTCTTCCTTAACTTGTGCAATCTGAGACACCTTCAACAGCAAGTCATCAACAACAATCTCTGCATGATCTGTCCTCATCTCTGAACTATAAGACTTTCATCTTAACAATGAATTCTCTTCATCATAAAGCAACCAGGCTTCATCCATAATATTCAACACAAGAACCCATGCATCATTTCATTATCATGAGTATAACTAGAATGATGCTAACAGTGCAATCATCAGCAGTCAGACTGATGCTCCCCCTGGACCTCTGCTTCAGATCTTCAGCTATCAGATAAATTTTCTTATCATCAATGCATACGCGACTGCGTCTTATGGAACTCGCGTGTATACGCGACTTTAGTTAATGGAACCTGCGTATGGAAAGTGAAGCATAGAAAATTTCCATCTTCCTTCATTTCCTCCTGAGCTTGTACCTCCTGTACCTGTCCTTTCCACATCATATGCGCTGTCAGAAGTAAACATAACCAGTATAATCAACTCAACCATGAGAGACATCATACATTGCTCCTCCTGTGACGATACATTACTAAATCTCATAATGTATCCCACATCATTCCTGCAGTCAATAAGAAAAGTCAGCTTCAGAAGCGGATGACTGAAGTAGGGTCATAATTCCCTACGTTTCTGATCGGTCCTTCATCTTGAATTGAGTGTTTTCTTCAAGAAAATCATTGTCTTCTAGAGCATCCACAAAAACATCCTTTTCTTCTCTAGATTGTTTCTTATTCCATCCCTCCATCTTCTTACAGATTTGTTTTCTATTTGTGTGCTGAAATTTCTCATATCTGTTCGACCTGCATTCCTTTCTTATATGTCCATACTTGTTACAAGAATAACATCTCATGTGTCCAGAAAAATAATCATAAGAATCATAATGAGTATTTCTATTCTTCCTCCTTTTACAATCAGCTGCTTTGTGTCCATACTTGTTACATGAAAAACAATATCCCTTGAAGAAACCAGAGTACCTTTCTATGTAGGAACTGTTTGTCTGAGGCTGAAATGATCTGCTCCTGCAATTTGCTGCAACATGTCCATAATTATGACATTTAAAACATTCAACGTTCTTGAATGAATTCCTTTGAGAATTCATGATTTTTGGTTGAGCTTTTGTCTCTTTCAATACTTCAGGTTTTGCATTGACATCTTCTGAATTTTTGGCACTTATTTGTGAGCTAGATTCTCCTTTAACAGTTTCATGGAAACCAAGACCATGTTTGATAGCAGGAGACCTTTGATTACTCAGAATATTGTCCAAAATGTTAGTACTATCATGAAACCTCAAAAGTTTAACCTTTTCTTCTAATTTACCTTTGAGAATATTTACCTCAACCTCCAAGGCTTGACATTGCTTTGTCATGCTTTCTTCCTTTCTTCTTCCATCTTCAACTTGATCCTTCAGATTTAGAATCTCTTCTTTCAACCAATCTTCATTTCCTTCACATGTTTGTTGCAGCTCTTCATTCTTCTTATTTGATTTTTTCAGATCTTCTTTGAGAGAGATGATTTCTGCTTCAAGGCCTTCCTTTTCAAATGATTGTAGAGGTTCCTTATTTTTCTTACTTGATGCTTCTAAATCTTCCTGAAGACAAATGATTGCAGCTTCAAGTCCTTCATTCTTCTTGCCTGATTTTTCAAGATCTGCTTCTAGATCTTTAATTCGATTGGATGCATAAGTATGAAACCTTTGATACTTGTCCACCTGTCCATTCAACATTTCTATTTGATCTTTCATTTGTGAGAACATCTCTTTGTAGATAGTTTATTGATTATTATATGAACTTTGCAGCTCTTCAACTTTAATCTTGAGAGCTTCTTCTAGATCCACAACTTTACTTTCACTATCTTTACTATTGTTTGCACAAAGAAGAGTATTACACGTGGCCTTCTCCTTTTTCTTCTTTGCCATGAGTGCTTGTAGATCTTCGTCAGAATCTGTTTCATCTTCTTCAATTTTTGCTATACATGATTTATGAGGTATCTCCTTTCCTCGAGTAACCTTCTTCTTTTGCTTCTTAGCCATGAGCACTTTCAGATCTTGGTCAGAATCTTCTTCATCTTCACTGGACACTACATCATCATCTTCTTTTGCATAATAACTCTTTCTCTTTTCAAATTGTTTCCCTTTACCATGATTTTCTCTATAAGGACATTTAGCAGCATAGTGACCTACTTTTCCACACTCAAAACATTTGAAGGGAAGCTTACCTTTCAATCTTCCAGTACCCAGTTGGAGCTTTCTCACGAAATTCGCTTCTTCTTCATCGGATATATAGCTGAGTTCTTTGACAACTTCCTTTTCCTTTCCTTTTGTAGATGCCCTAAAAGCAGCTTCTCTTACTTGAGAAGGACCTCCTTGTCTCATTTCAAAAGCAGTCAGAGTACCATGTAATTGAACAATAGTAAGCGATTGCAGATCTTGCCTTTCTTCAATAGCTGAAACTTTAAAGTCAAATTTTGAAGTCAAAGATCTCAAGACCTTTTCTACCAGAGTAGTATCAGCCATGGTTTCACCCAAATTTCTCATCCGATTTACAATATCATCTAGACGAAGAAAGAAACTGGCAACACTTTCATCACTATGCATCTTCAAATTTTCATATTCAATTCTAAGAGTTTGGAGTTTTGCACCTTTTACCTTTGTGTCTCCTTCATAGCTTAGAATGATTTTGTCCCATATTTCTTTTGCCGAATGTAGCTGCATCACTTTAGCAAATTCTGATTCAGACATGCTTCCCAATAAGACATTCACTGCTTTGGCATTGATTTCATACTTCTTCCTTTCTGCTGCATCGGTAGGAATACTTGCCGGGTATTGATAACCTTCTTCCACGATTGCCCATACATCTGCACCAAGACTTTGCAGATATGCTTTTGTTCGTACCTTCCAGAATATTAGATTGCTTCAATTGAATAGAGGTGGCTTTATAGACATTACTCCTTCTTGACTTCCCATTACGACGGATCTCCTTCAAGCGATCAAGCTTCTGCAGAAGAACCTGCTCTGATACCAATTGTTGGGAAAAATACTGAGAGGGGGGGTGAATCAGTATTTACTTCATAATCAAAACTTTTTACTTTTTCACTCTCTAAAACCCATACGCTACTTTTCTGAAGCCAACTAGCGTATACACGCGGATATCCTTCATAAAACTCGCGTATACACAGAGATCTAATTATGCCAATAATTCTTCACTTATATCATTCCATCATTCCTTCATTAGATTTTCAATAAACAGTAAACATGTGTAGTAAGAAAATAATAAACCATCACACATAAGCATCACACATGAACACCGGGATTTTGGGTGGAAACCCAAGTCGGGATAAAACCACCCGGCTGAGTTGCTCGGCCTTCAATATTTTATTATAGAGAAAACATCTTACAACATATGTGCGCGCGCAGACTTGACCCACGCGGGCACCCTGCGCTCGGTTGCCGACCTCTCCTGGAAGGGAAGCTTCAACCCCGACTCGTTTACCGGCCTCTGCGGAAGGGGAGCTACAACCCCAGAAGAAGGCTACAACCTTCAGCACCACCTTGGACCACGTTTCATCAATTTTCACACTGGATCCAACAACTTCAATAGAACAACACTTGCAAGCCACATTTCATCATATTTTCAGACTGGACCCTTTCCATACTTTTAAGCACAAACATATATCACCAACAGATACTTATCAACACAGATCAGATAGCAGAAACACAGCAGAACAGATAAGATATTTCATACCCCTTGCTTCAGCAAACCCTAGTTTGCATACGCGCTTTCCCTTCACTGATGTCGCGTATATACGCGCTTCCGTCCACACAAACCAGCGTATACCTCAGTGTATATTTTATTGCGCATGCGCGCTTTCTCTTCGCTGAAGCCGCGTATATACGCGCTTCCTCTGCGGCTAAGTAGCGTGTAGGGCTTCAATCATTACAGAGCAGCATACTTCATCAGATCAGATATTCAGTTCAGATCTACCCTTTTGCTTCAGACAGATGTTCGCCTAGATGCTCGCCTCATCACGGATCTAAGCCTTCCATAATCAGATCTAGCAAATACAAGAGCAATTCAGATCTAGATCCCCTTCTTCATCATTGGTGCATCATACATTCAGATTTATCATTCAAGTGTAACCCTTTCCATTCAGATATACTTCAGAGAGAAGTATTCATTCAAGCTCGGACATCTTGCACCCATACTTCTGATTTGCACAATGAATTTCTTCTCCTTATATAGGTTTATCATTTTTCAATACCACGGGCCCCCTTTTTCAATACCACGAGCCAAACCAATACCACGAGCCCAAAACTACCTGGACGGGGTCAATTAGGCGGATCATTACCCAATACAATGGGTCAATACCATGGTGGTTACCCTTGGTTTTGCACTTTTTGAGCGCTTTAGCCCATACGCGACTTGGCACGTTCCTTTCCGCGTGCATACGCGACTTTCCCTAGGACAATCCGCGTATACCAAGAAACATACTCTTTTTCATCATAGAATTAGCACATGATGAATTCCTTTCTTCATTGCCTTCTGTTCATACTGTAGATACATCAGATTTCCTTCATCAAGGACATATTCTATCAAGCACAATTTCATCAAGCAAGTTGTCATCATCTTCATCAAGAGGGTTGCCTTTCAAGGACAACATTCAGCATCATATTGTCAACAAACATTATATCATATCAGATTTACATCATTTACTAAGTCCATCAAGTCAAGAATAACTTCATCAGATGGTTTGCCATCAAGGACAACACATGTCATCAGTCGCATGCCTTCATCTTCATTCAGAGGGTTGCCATCAAGGACAACATCCTGCATCATATTTCTAACACCATGCACTTCCTATTCTCATAGAGGGAGTGAAGAGCAAGAAGACCACTTAGAACATGAGATCCTGAGTGGATATTTGGCAGAGTACAAGTGCCAACCTAGAGCTTTCAAAGAGAATCTAGATCTTCCTTAGTTTATCCAACTGAAAGAAGAAAGGAGGCCATACAGCAATAGGATAGTGAAGGAAAATAGGTTTCTATTGTCCACTTTTGATGGATCACTCATATGTACAACAAGAGTTTGGGTGATGAAGTTAGAAGCATTTTTCCTACTACATCCAGTAGTGGAGATCTCAGCGCTGCACTTGGAGGGTAAGGCAAGCTCCTGGTGTTTCAGCCATGTGAGTCATGCAATAGTATCTACTTTTGCAGATTTCACTCAAAGGGTGATCAGAATATTTGATAGTGAGAGATCAAAGAAGAAGGATACCTCATCCCCACTTGAGGAGACTTTTATCAGCGCTGTCACATTCATGAGGGGGCAGCCATCCATATTAGCAGTTGGATCAGCCAACACATTGAAGAGAGGAGCTTTTTCAGCCATAAAAGATGTTCCAAAGACTCACCAAGGTATGCATGTATTTCCATTTCCTATCATTTCAAAAAATCTTATGGGAAACCTTGGAAATTTGTCCTCACATGGTCAAGGATCAAAACACATTGTTGAGGAGGAGCAACAAACTTGCACTGTGTTGTGTAACCTTGGTTTAAAAAAATAAGGGATAAAAATTCATTCTATTGCACCCTTATTGAGTTGCATGCAGCATTAGGGGTTAGGGTGTAAGATTTTGGAGGGCATAATGAGTGTTGTGCCACTTTCTGAGGGTGTTTTTCCTTCAGCACACTTGGATCCTTTCGGATTCAAGAGGATCATTGATGAGAGGTATTCTCTAGAAGATATCCAAGGGGTTACATCTCAACTTCCCATGAGGTGTAAGGAGAAAGATCTGCTTTGGGAGATTGGTAGTCTTCATTGGGAAGATACCAAGGGAAAGCATGAATGGAGACATCCACATTTGGATGAATGGGACTGGATGGAGAGCAAGAGGTTGGTGAGCCACTTGCAGATATATGACACAGGGCAGCAAGAAGCAAAGTTGCGCTAGCTACTCTTGAGAGAGTTTGGCCATCTTGGGTCATACCCTTTCTCAAGAGGTATGTGGTGGATGGAGGCATGGCATGGCACCCATATGATAGAACAACAAAAAACTTGTTTGTATGGGGCATCATACAAGGCAACCATCATGATCTTATTCTATGGCTTGTAAGAGGGAGAGATGAGGGAGTAGCAAGAGTTTTTGTTGCTGTGGTTACACTTGGGAGAGTATGGGTGGAATTTTTCCCATACTTATCATGATATTTCCAGAGAGAAGGAAGGCACATTCAAGGTGCAAGGAGGCTACCCTTCAGCATTGGAGGATCATGAGAGGCTTCCATCTAGGAAGAAGATCCTCTCCCCCAACAACATGATAGTGGATGGCTTTGGCATATGAAATGTCAAAGGGAGGAGTCATGGAGTGACAAGAGCCTTATCACTAAGGCCTATAGCACTGTCACTGGGGAGTATGTTCTTATTGATGGAGTGTTCCAAGAAGATTATGTATCCCTTCTTTTTGCAGATTTTTATGAGGAGGTTCTCATGGGAGGACTCATTCATGGACCTCACTTTCAGCTTACTCACTATGTGTGGTAATAAATGCATTTATGTACTTTCTGATTACTCCATTGAGTATTTGTATCTTCTCAGCATATATGAATAGTGCATTACTTCACAAGAGAGCAAGAATATTTTTGGATCTCATGGTCACTTTAGGGCCAATCTTTATAATGCTAGTAGCCCATCTACACATGATTTTCGCAAATGTATTGTTTTTATTATTATGTACAACTGATATCCATTGCTCCTTAATACCCCCTGGTGGAGGAGAAAACATGCACAACTTGTAACTTATTGAAAAACCACTTGCCACCTGACATTCTCAAACAACAGTTGGCGAGATTGCATGGTATCCACTTGGGGAACCATTTGTACCATCCAAACTTGCACACAACCTTTAGAATTTTTTTGATTTAGATTCCATATGGTGATTATGTGCCATTCATCTTGTATGGAATGGTTTGGTTTAGCATGGCTCAAGACATTGGAGAGAAGATCCTTGGAGGTTCAATATTCTTCTTGCCACTTGAGGGAAACCATGTTGCAGCCCAAGATCAGCATGCCCTCTATAATTATCATAAGTGGAGAGGTTGATAGCGTGGGATAGGCCCTATTGCCTATCATGTTCATCTATTCAGCCCACCTACACTTCATGAGCCAAAGGTGGAGGGGATTTTTCATGAGTTTCCATGTTGGAGGGTGACTCATTTTATATGGATGATAGCTTGGGGGTGAAGGTTTCACTTGGGAATGAAATCTTCCCATGCATTTCAAACTCCATGCCTTGAGAGGACCTCTAGACAACACATAGTTGTCTCCTTAAGTATTTTAATTTTTCATGATGATAGCCATTTGGGATGTACACCAAATGCTAACTTGTATGCTTGGGAGAGGCATTATGGAATTTCATTGTTGAGACAACATCTTATTCTTTGGGGGAGCTCATCATATGAGGATGCTACAGGAAGAGGGAAGGAGAATTTCTAGTTCTATCCTTGCATTTTCTTGAGGACAAGAAACATTTGGGAGGGGAGGACTGTAATATTCCTAAAATTAGCATGCAGCTAATAGGAATATTAAATTTTTATTCTTGCACTTAATAGGTGAATAAATGGGGGAAAGAGACCCATAATTATCTTGTATTAGCATAAAAGCCCTCTTGGTATGAAAAGGGGACATCCTAGTAGCTGGATTTTTCACTTTCCATGTATGAACAGGAAGAGAATCATGTTGATTCAGTCAAGTTGACTAATTCAACAGTGCAGTATGAAGGAGTAGCCTTGATGGGGCTACAACGCAGTTTTGGACGGAAAGTGATCACATGGTGTTGGAAACCCTAATGGATGGGACCCAAGGTGAGGAGGCTCACAAAATTTATAAGGAGGAAGATAGCAGACATTTGGGGTTATCTTATGGACTATTGATTTGGGTCTGCTCAGACTATTGAGCATTCTTCAGCTGTTGAGTTGAGTATGTAGTGTTGTTTAGCACAAGGAATTCCTGCTTAGGAATTCCTTCTCCTTCATTGAGAAATCTCTTGGAGGAGCATTGTTCTTCATTTTTCCACATCCAGGCTTGAGGCCAAGAATCCTCCTTCAGCTACAACATTATTCCTGTAGCAGGGAACGTTGTGTTGCAGGGTGTTGCAGTGGGAGACTCACAACACCAACTTCTGAGCTTATCTTTCAGAGGAGGGAGCTCCCCTTTCTTTGCAAGATATGTACAGGAGATTTCTGAGCATATTGTACATCTTGGCATGTGGCCAAATCTTCCTACATCATCTACTGTGCATTCATTTGCAGAAACTGCATTATTTTTCCCAGTGTTGCAGTAGCAGGGTCAAAACCCTTGATCATGAGCTAGTTTCTTGGAGGAAGGACCAACCCTTCTCCTGGAAGGCTTGTATAGCATTCTTCTTCTATTCTTTGTATATTTCAGCCATATTTATACAGATTTTCAATCTAACTACATTTTCCAGATCTAGATCTACAGATATTCTCTTTTATACATTGTACTTTCTTGAAACCCTTGCCGAGTTATTCTTATTGTGTATACAGAGGAAGGAATATCCATTTTTCTCATCCATTGGATGCTTGTAGAATCCAAATATATTATTTCTCATTATTTTCTGCATAAACCCATAATAAAATAATGATGTACATGCTTCAGTCCTTTCTGCATGAGTTAAGCTATGGGGTTTGGGCTTATTTGAGTCATATTAGCTTTGGGAGATTTTTTTATGTTGGCTAGATGGATTTCTTTCTTCTACCACTCGAGATGTGAGTTTTATACGGTATATTCTAAGGGATCCAAGTCCCATTTCTCACATATATAGCATTATTTTTTGAAGACAACCATTTTATGCCCTATATTGTTGCATTTCCCCACTTTGGAAGGAGTGTATAGGTCATATTATTGTTAATGATCATTCATTTGATGGTTAGATGTTCCTTTACATCTTATGAGCTGATTTACACCACTATGTGCTTGGTTTTCTAAAGCTCCAACTTAAGAATATCTTAAGATATTCTTATTGTTGTATAAATTCCCTATTTTGGGATATTGCAATGGGATGGACATTTTAGTCCCACATATTTAGCAATGTAGCTCAGCTTATTTGTAGGAGCATAAGGTGGAGGAGATGTTTCATGAGTTTCCATGTTGGAGGGTGACTCACTTTTTATGGATGATAGCTTGGGGATGGAGGCTTCACATGGGGATGATGATTCCCAATATATTTTTGATTCCATGCCTCAAGAAGGCCTCTATACAACATATTGTTGTTTCCATGTATGTCCCACTTTTTCATGTTCAGAGCCATTTGGAATTTTCACCAAAGGCATACTTTTACACAGGAGAGGAACAACTTAAGGGCATATTGTTGAGAAAGCATCTTGTTCTTTGGAGGAACTTATCACTTGAGGATGCTACAGGAGGAAGAGGGGAGGCTCTTTAGTTCTATCCTTGCAGTTGCTTGAGGACAAGCAACATTTGGGAGGGGAGGACTGTAACATTCCTACATTAGTATGCAGCTATTAGGAATATTAATTTCTCTCCAAACACATAGTTAGATGAATAAATGGGTAGGGAGACCCATAAATATTTCTAGCAGCAATAAAAACCCTCTTAATGGGGAAAGGATCATATTCACAGATGGATAAAAACACCTTCATTTATGAACAAGGCTTAATGCATGTAGACAAAGTCAAGTTTGACCAAGTCTAATAAGATAAGATGGAGGATGTGCAACATTAATGAAGATAACTCAGTGGGAATATAGATCTGTTTAGATAGATAGAATAAAGCCAAATTGAGTGTGGAAGAAGACTTTGCATGGAGATCCTGTCAAGGTTGATCCAGTCAATATTGAATAAGTTAAACAACGATGTAAAAATATGAGTAAGACTAATGGAGACAGTGTAATTTGGGAGGGAGATCCATTGCATGAAGATGGAAACTCTAATGAGTGGGACCCAAGGTGAGAAGGCTGACATTTTTTATAAGGAGGAGGATGGAAGCCATAGGGGGTTAGCTTATGATTATAATTTTATGATTATATGGCCTGTTTAGACATATTTTCTTTCTCTGGTTGTTTAGCTGAGATAGAGTGTTGTTTAGCAAAAGGTCTTCCTATTTAGGAATTCCTTCTCTTTCCTTGAGGAGATCTTGGAAGAGTGTTGCACCATATTGTCTACTATCTAGCTTGAGGTCGAGCTTCCTCTTCCTTTGAAAGCACAGATCCTATTAAGGGTTTTCATGTTTCAGTAAGCTGCAACAAGTGGAGGCTACATCTTCATATCTAGGCCATCTCAATACTTATTTTTAGTGGAGAAGGGTTCTAATCGATTAGGAGGACAATATTGAAGGTTTTGAGCTATATTTTCATATCTTGGCTATATGCCAACATTATTTTGTCTCCTACAACACAAAAGAAGTCCAGATATATGTAATTTATGAAGGAGTTGTTGCAGGTTGATTCAGTGCACCATTTGGAGAGTTGATTTTTTGAGCGTTGGGGATCTGCCCTTCACTTTGGAGATCTGTTGGAGGAGATCAATTTATTTTTTATATCAGATCAGATCCACTTTCTAGATCTGAATATTTCCATAGATATGTAGCCTTAGAACTCGTATCTACACTTTGTACTTGGTGTATTGTTGAAAACCCCAAGGGGAGTTGATAAAAGAGCTTGTATAGTGCATGGATCTGCTATAGATCTAAATTTTTATCCACGTACTTGCTCTAGATCTGTTGTAAAACCTACTACTATTGCAGAGGTAATAAAATACGTTGTCATGGTATTTCAGCTCTTTCACATGGTTGCATCCCTATTTTTGCATGATTTTGAGCTATTTATGGCATGGGAGGCATGTTTAACTATGCAATAGTGATTTGTTTCTAATTTCCTTTCAGATCTAGTCATTATAATATGAGATCTAAGGGATCCATGAACTAAATTTAACTTTCATTGCATACATTTCTGAAAAATGTGTTATTTTGGCATGTATTGCTGAGTTTTCCCTTTTGGGATATTACAGGACCATAGGGTTTTCCCACCAATGTGTTACCAATCAAATAAGTAGGAATTTGTTGATAAAAGTTCCTTGTGAGTGGGGGTTTAGGGGTGCTTTTTTGTTGTCCATAGGGTATGTTGTACTGGAGTGCAAACTGTTGGTTTCCCCAAGAGTAAAAGTTACCCCTTTCCCAAATTGACTTTGGGGTTGGTTCGCCCATATGGACATGATAGAGTTAGCCAAAGGCATATTGCTATTCGCATAGTTAAGCATCGACATAGACCCTACACTGAAAGTTTTACCACTCAAAGGAAAAACGTTAACAATAGGTTGTCCTATTTTTCCTAATGACGGTAGGGGTACCGAAGTGGCCCCCCAGCATATATGTATTGGTGACACTACCCCTGGCATGGTTGCCAAGGGGTTGGAACACAAAAAAGGGTTCCAACCGAAAGGGTTTCTAAAAGGAACCAAAGTAGCCCCACTATCGGGAGCAAAAACTATGGGTCCCGATGCAGACACAATAAGAGTAGATCTCGAAGGGTTCGGAGGTCTGCTGAAAGTTATGGTGACCATATTGTTGGGACTAGGTATGGCCTGGCTACTGGGGTTGCCAATCATTGGTGTAGAACTGGAAACCAGCAAGGAAGATGGTGGTGGACCAGAGTTGGTTACCAATGACATCAACCCCATGGGCGTCGTTTGTGAAACGAATGTTGGTGCAACTAAGGACATATCTTGGTCTGGTGTAACCTACACTAAAAATGGCCCCAATGGGTCAATGAGAGGATGATTTTAAGGAGGTATGACTCCTTCCATAAAATTATCCTCTAGAAACTTCGTATGATACAAGGATATGTGAAAGTCAGGGGTTGTCATTGGAGACTGCTCTTCCGAAGAAGGCACTGGCTCACCGATACTCGACTCCTCTGGTGTCAATGGAGGGAGACCTTGCTGTCGTCGAGAGAGATGATGAGGGTCGAAGGACGCCACGGTGAAATATTTAATTTTATCAAATTTTAATTATTTGTGATGTATTATAAAGTCTAAGTGATAGTAACCACACACATAAAAAATAAAAAATAAAAAAAGGACTTCTAAAATCAATCAACAAGCAGCTAGAACAGGGTGGCCCCATCTAAGTACTATTTTTTGATGGAGATAAAACCCAATATCACAATAGCATATAGAGAGGGTTGGTCAAAAATGCAATTACAGTTACTATAGAGCTTTGCCTGAACCTCAGACAATAGCTGTAAGCACTCTCGTGAAAACGAGTACCATCCCAAAGACCAAAGACAAAGTAGGTTCGTCTGTTTTAGGTACTCGGGCAGCTCGTCCCAGTCACCATGTGTAAGTCCCTAAAAAGTTTGGCAAATAAAGATACCTCAAATCATAGACATTTTCAATGGGTCACGGTCATATACAACGCACTATATGGGCAAAACATCTAGATCCTTGATCTAGTTTCGACATGCCCGAAGGGAACCCCAATATATAGCATGCCCATTGAATGCACTCGAAGGTGGGATACCTTCTCATGCACCTTAGTGTTGTCTCACGCTTAACTTTGGTCATAGTGGAGTGGTCCCAAAAATATGAGTGCAACAGGATTTCACTTTTTAATGACTCTAGTTTCAAGTTTTGAGATCTTGGGTGATTTTCTCACTTCTCCTACCCCAATTTCCTAGCCTGAAATAATATTGGTGTGAACTCAGAAAAATTTATATGAATAATTTTATTATCACTTGATTCTTAGTGTACTTGATTATTAGTATTATGGAGGGGGAGTGGACGTATGAAATGTGATGAGACTCTAACTCAAAAACCATGCAAAAACATGCTCTAAATATTCAATTCAATGAAGAGTTTATTCTACAAGGAGATTTTTTTTTTTTCAACATCCATGCACCAAACATTCAAACAACACAGTTCAACCTTAAATATTCAGACATCTATCTATCTTCTCTAACATATTTTTAACCAAAATTTTCATAATTAATTTAGCTAAGTTCATAAAACTAAAAAATGTCTTCTTAAAAGAGTAGAAGCTACTAACATTAAATTTTTTAAACAAGAACTCAAACAAAAATTCTAACTGGTAATAAAGCACAGGTATTGAGCACAAGAAGCTAATCTGGTAGCCAATAACTCCATAACCAAAGCGAAACACAACAGGGGTGTAAAGAACAATTTTTGGCTGGGTAATGCTAGGAAGCAGAGGCTACAGAGCATTAATGATGAGACTAACGAATTGTATTATAAGCAGCATTATAATGTACTGAAACACTCTCAGAGGGAGCGTTACTCAAGGTAAAGTTGTACAAATGGCTAGGTAGGGTCTACTCTGGACTCTGTGAGCTTTTGAGATGATTATTAATCATATAAACTGGTCATAAGGATATGTGAACAAAGGAAAAGAGGTAAAGTCATATGAATAATCCGGAAACTTGTGGTTTAATCCCCAGTAGAGTCGTTATTTCTGCTATAGGGTAATATGCTTGGGTAGTGGTTATTGGGTATCCCTCTCTGGGCTTTCCGGTGCCCGAGGCAGGCTATAATATTAGCTGTAATGTTCCAAAAGTATTGCATACATGTTCATACTAATATATAATAGACAAAGCAAGATTTGGAATGATTACCTCTTTGTGGGCAACAAATCCTATGGAGAGTGCTAAGAAGTGGGGTAGAAGTCCTTCCTCACCGGCTCCAAATCTAGATCCTGCAACCAATCAAAGAACCCGTGTAATATTCACAACAATATAGCTTTCTAACAATTAAAATAGCATTAAAATATGCATATATAAGCCATTCATATCATGCTACATATACAAATGAACAACAAATGTGACACAGATGCATCAAATGGATAAAACAAATACAATTCTATTGATTTATGAAAAGGAGGATTACAACCATTAGTTGCACCAAGCCCTCCTCAATATTCCAATTCCTATATGTTGGCTTGAGGGGTCTTGACCCAGGTTTAGAGGTTAAGGCTTGCCAACAAACCCAAATACTACTGGCCCTTTCAGCAATGACCTACTTTTGCAGACCAAGGTCTCACCCGAAGTAGTATGGGAAGGTGCTGGAACTAGGTTTCTGCACCCTGGGAAAGAGTAGGTAATTTAAGGCAAATATGTGTTGTAGCTTATTAGTTTCGCACATCATGAGTCTATTTGCAGTTCTTTTAATAGTATAATTAGCACATAACCATAACAAAGCTATTATCATTAATAGATATAATCAATACATTCACATCCACGTGTGCATCAGCAAATACCATCACAGAACATCATAATCACATCCAATTCCAAATCACAGATACATTCCCAGCTTAAATAAATATCACAGATGTGCTTCAGCAGTAGAAACAATCAATCCAAATACCACAAAGTTCAAATATATTCCACATTCATTAGCATAAAAAATCCACTTACAACCCAAACAAAGCCCGTGCACACAGCCTAGCAGGGTCTGCACATAGTAAGACTAAGGATATCTGAGCACACAGTCGGTAGGAGTCCTTACCCAAAACAATCCAGATAGATCTTAACAATTTGCACGTAGCATCAATCTTATGTCTTACTTACTTACTAGACCCAACTATCTATCTATTTATAACATCGTAGCATTTTTTATCCTATGGTCCACAATCTGTGGTTTGTGGACCCTAGAGCTACCCTTGAACCCATTACAAAACATTAGGGGCTTTGACCCACACCAAAATCCCTATGCAAGACTGACTATTACAAAATTATATAAAAAACACAAGTTAGGGAAACCCGTTCCAACACTCTCTCTCTTTCTCTATCTCTAAGTGTGAGGAAAAGAGGTAAATTCACAGGAACAATCTGGAAATTTTTGGTTTACTCCCCAGCAGAGTCGCCATTTCTTCTATAGGGTAATATGCTTGGGTGGTGGTTATTGGGTATCCCTCTCTGGGCTTTCCGGTGCCCGAGGCAGACTGTAAGATTAGCTGTAAAGTTCCAAAGGTACTACATACATGTTCATACTAATATATAATAGAAAAATAAATATTTGGAATGATTACCTCTTTGTGGGTGGCAGATCCTATGGAGAGCACTAAGCAGCGGGGTAGAAGTCCTTCCTCACTGACTCCAAATCCAGATCCTGCAACCAATCAAAGCACCCATGTAATCTTCACAACAATATAGCTTTCTAACAATTAAACTAGCATTAAAATATGCAGATATAAGCCATTCATATCATGATACATAGATAAATGAACAAAAAATGTGACACTGATGCATCGAATGGACAAAACATATACAGTTCTATTGATTTATGAAAATGAGGATTAAAACCGTCAGTTGCACCAATCCCTCCTCAGTCTTCCAATTCCTCTTTGTTGGCTTGAGGGGTGTTGGACTTGGTTCGGAGGTTAAGGTTTGCCAAAAAAACCATATACTACTAGCCCTTTAGGCAATGACCTACTTTCGCAGGCCAAGGTCTCACCCGAAGTAGTATGGGAGGGTGTTGGAACTAGGTTTCCACACCCTGGGAGAGAGTAGGTAATTTAAGGCAGATATGTGTTGCAGCTTATTAGGTTTGCACATCATGAGTCTATTCACAGCTCTTTTAACAATATAATCAACACATAACCATAATAAATCTATTATCATTAATACATAAAATCAATACATTCACATCCACATGCGCATCAACAAATACCACCACAGAACATCATAATCACAACCAATTCCAGATCACACATATATTCGCGGCTTAAATAAATATCACAGATGTGCTTCAGCAGTAGACACAATCAATCCAAATAGCATAAATATAATTCAAATATTTTCCACATTCATTAGCATCAAAAATCCACTTACAACCCAAACACAACCCGCACACACAAGCTAGTGGGGTCCGCACATAGCAGGACTGAGGATCTGTTCACACATAGCCAGCAGGAGTCCTTACCCAAAACAACATATACAAATCTTAACAATTCACACGTGGCATCAATCTTATGTCTTACTTACTTACTAAACCCAACTATCTATCTATTTATAACATTGTAGCCTTTTCTATCCTATGGTCCACAAACCGTGGTTTGTAGTCCCTAGAGCTACCCTTTACCCCATTACAAAGCATTAGGGCTTTGACCCACCCCAAAACCCCTACGCAAGACCGACTATTACAAAATTATATAAAAAACGCAGGTTAGGGAACCTCGTTCCAACAGACCCCCAACACAATCTTGTGACTCATCCCAAGTCACTATGACAGTGGGTTTTTCATCTTTTCCTGAAGCTGCTTGATCACATCAACCAACGGGGGCAGCACTCCTTTACTCTGTGTAGCAGCGTTCTGATCATTATCCACCAAATTTTTCGAAGTTGCACCTTCTGGAGTAGTAGTGACGCTTTCCAAGGTCTGGTTCAGTTGCTTAACTACAATGTCTACTTCCTGAGAGATCTTGAGGGCTTCATCGGCCCAAGGCTTGAGATGGTTGCCGAGAACCTTCTTTTTGTGGTGGGGCTCTTCAATGTCATCTCTAAGCATGTGGCTGGTACACAGTCATGCCAGACGCTGAGCTGAAACAAAAGTGGACATAGTAGCTTCAAGTTGATCAAACTCTTCCTCCTTCTGGTGTAGCTCTTGAGTAAAATCATGGAGGAGAGCATCGTGATGCACCTTAGACCATAGTTGCATAGCTGTCTCCAACAACTCTACACCCTAATAAATCTGAGTGGTAATAACATTGGTGGCCTCTGTGACCAACGTGGCTCGTTGGACTCTTACCTCGGGTGGGGTTTCTGGCTGCAATTTGGCCTGTAAGGGAACAATCTGATGCTCCATATCTATCTTGACATTCTGAATCTCAGTCCTCGAAGCCCTAAATGCCACAACAAGCCCTTCAATCTTGGCATGGGGGGTAGCAGAAGCCTAGATATCCTTAGTTACATCTAGGCAGAGCCTACTGATTAGGCGTTCCAGCTTGGTCTGTTGCGTGGCGGTGAGGGTGCATGCAGCCTGCGCCTAGGACACCTCGGAAATTTTCTCCACAATATTTTGCTCAATTGTACTAAGTTGCTGATGCACCTAGCGGTCTCTATATTAAATCTCCTCAGAAAGGGATGGGTGGAGGACCTGTAGTGGTTCATGCAGAAGTCAGGCCAAATCCAATTGTACCTCTACGTAGGCCTAGACTTGCACTCCTAAGGCAGGTGGGCACAAGACGAATGATGCGCTTGGCAGAGGGCATAGGAAGCTTTCCGTTGTGATGATAAATTCAATGCTGGTTGTTGGGGGCGGCCTAGTCTGAATCATACTTGGGTGTTGGTTTTGAGCTACAAATCTCAAAGCTCAGACTTGTTAGCTTGAGGGGTCCTGCCCCAGGTTCAAAGGTTAAGGTTTGCCAATAAACCCCTATACTACTGGCCCTTTCAGCAGTGACCAACTTACGTAGGCCAAAGTCTCACCTGAAGTAGTATGGGTGGGTGCTGGAACCAGGTTTCCGCACCCTGAGAGAGAGAGTAGGTAATTTGAACCATTCGGAAACTATTATATCTATGCAGTCAGAGGTCGTTTACAGGACTTTCAATGATTAACCAGAGTACAATTTTACCAGATTTATATAACATGCTCGCATCCATGTCCAGATAGCCAAGTATAATCATAAACAATATATTCACAGCAGACTTAATCATATTTCAGATATAGTTATCATAACACAGATAATTTGCAGCTCATAAACAAAATCACATATAATTCGAGTCCTCAATAACCATAACCAGATAGATCAAATAGCATCAGATATCCATGATACTTCGCATATATTACCTATCAAAAAGTCTCTTACATACCCAAAAATCCAACCTGTGCACACAGCAGCAGGGTCCGCACACAGCAGGACCGAGGATATCCGCACACACAGCCAACAGGAATCCTTTCCCCAAAAACCCAAACAGATCTACTAATTCGAAATTTGCATCAATCTTAATCCCGGTCTATCTTATAACTCAAAAAGGTTCAACTACTTATACTATTTTAGCCTACACATCCAATGGTCTACAAACCATGGTTTGCGGACTCTTGGTCTACCCTTGACCCATTTACAATGCATTAGGTGCTTTGACCCACCCCAAAACCCCTACGTTAGAATGAATATAATAAAAAATTTACAAAATGGACTAGTTTCACAGCTCTTGTAGGAGACCCTATTCCAATAGTCCCCCAACACAATCTTATGACTTGTCCTGAGTCACTGTGGTGGTGGGGTCTCCACCTACGCACGCAGTGCATTGACAGCTATGACCAACAGGGGCAACACTTCTTGACTGTTAGCAGCAGTGCTCTGTGCAATATCTACAAGCTTCTGTGAGGTTTTTCCCTCTGTCGCAGTCATGACACTCTCTAGTGTTTGTTTTAGTCGCTTCACAGCACCATCAACATCCTGTGAGAGCTGGGAGGCCGCAACAATCCAAGGCTTTAAGCGTTCTTTGATAACATGCTTCTTCTGGTAGAGTCCCTCAATCTCATCTTGGAGGGTGTTGCTGGTCCGAAATTGTGCCAAACGCTGTGCAGGGACCAAGGTAGGTAATGTAGCCTCGATCTGCTCGAAAGCTTTCTCCTTCTGTCGCAAGTCCTGATTGATTTCCTAGAGGACTAGATCACACTGGATCTTGGTCCAAAGTTGCATGGCGTCCTCGAGTAACTAGGCACCCTGAGCAATCTATTCTGTAATGATGTTGGTAGCCTCGGTCACTAGCGCAGCGCACTAGGCTCGTACCTTCGGGGGTGTTTCGAGCTGCAGTTGGCTTGTAAGTCAGAGATTTTCTACTCCAACTTGTTGGGCCATGAATATGACCAATTTTTAACACTTATTTCATCCTTTTTTACTCTTCTTTATCATGTCATTTATTATAATCTATCATATAATTCCATTTTATAATGATTTATGCTCTTATGGATGAATATTATTTCTTCTCCTTTATTTTTAATAAATGGATGATTATTATGCATAATTTTATCAATGATGGTTTATTAATATATTTTGTAACATCACTCACCATTTTATCCTCCAATATATTTGCCAGATTGTAGATTTGATCTCCAAATCATCATCAAATATTCCAACTCAGAAATTCGTTGGAATAAGAAGTGACAGTTTTGCAGTTGATATTCTAGGCAAATGAAGAAGAATCTGGAAAATCCGGAATATGGGTTTTGTCCAAAATGGACCAAATTAACTTTAAAAGGAATTATTTACCCAAATTCAGCCTGTATTGAGAGAAACGCAAGGTTCTTTGAGCATGATTTCTCAGATTTTTTGTTGCGACCGTCCTCCAAATTATCTCAGCTGCAAATCCAAATTTGACTTTCTCTTGTTGAAAGATGGATGGAAATATATTTTCTTGTTGATCAATTGGTTAGGAAAAATCCAATATTGTTATGAGAGATCATATTAACTATTCAATTTCTCCTCTTTGTGATTATAAAAGGAGAGCATGTATTATGTATTGAAGGGGACGATGGATGAGAGATGGAGAATTTCCTTGTTGTAATTTTTAGAATTGTGCATCGACTCTTGTTAAGAGAGTACGAACTATTTGTAAAAATTACTCATGCCTGATTAATACAAGAGTTCATTGTTGTTTAAATTCTTAACGCTGCAGTAAAGCCCAGCGGCGTTTCACCAGTGGTTGAGGGCCCAGCCCTGGTGGATCGATCTGTTGGTTGTATCATTACTTTTTAATTATCGTTGTGTGATAATTGTGATTGGTTTTATTACATTTGTAAAGTTAATTAATTTTCCGTTGAATTTTTTATTGCTTTGTTGCATTAATGAGTTGCATTGTTGTTCCATTTCAACAAGAATCTTAATTTCGATATTATTCATCTTGTTATTGCTTATAAAGCTTTGCTATTCAATATTTACTTCATTTTCTATTCTATTGGATTTCTTAATAAAATTTGTTGTCGACAGGGTTTGGTGTTCAACAGAGTTCGTTAGTTGATTTCATTAAGTTAAGATCTGATTCATTAGTTAGTATTTGTTGTTCAATTCCAGTGTGCTGTTCATTTCGAATTCATTAGTTTCAGATTGCAGAGACCTTGCTTATTTACATTGTTATTCAATTACAATTTGATGTTCATTTCCAGTTCATTAAGTTTATAGCATTTTCTTAGTTCAATTTCTATTTCCTTTTAATTTCTTTAAAGCAGGACTGTCAACTGCAGAGAACATTGGTTATTGCTTCTTTGTTCCCAGATTGATTGTCTTGTTCTAGTTTGATTTCAACTGCATCAATTTCTAGAGGAATGAGTTATTTATACTGTATCCTCGATTGATGTTTGCATTTGAGTTTATGTTGTTGTAGTTATATTTATTTTTCAATCATCCATTTAATCTTGTATTTAGAACACTGTACTACATCTTTCATAGCATTACTCTTGGATAAATTGCTGCCTCAGACTGAGTACACTCTTGAAAAAAAAGTCGCTCCTGGATTGATAATTAATGTGAGATAAATAGGTGTTAAAAATATACCTTTTATACCTCAACAAAACTGAGTCTTAATGACCTTCATTTCCATCCTGGAAGCCTTCAATTCTGCGACCAATCCTTCCACTTTAGCCCGGGGAGTGGCTACTGTTGTGGATCATTATCTACATATCCTTTTTATATTTCATTTTGAAATTATGAAAAGAAAATTAAAAAAAAAACAGATAGGAATTCAAAAATATGCTTGAAGTATGAAGTTTTGTACTTTAGCATAAAAAAAAGAAAGGGAAATGCATGTTTTTCCGTTTTTATTTTTATATATGTGAAGCGGGTGACAAATTTACGTTGTCGTATTAATATATAAAGGTTAAAGCTCGAGCAGCTTTTCGAGCAGAAGGCACTATCATATAAAGGAGCTCGCGGATATGCAACTGCGGGGGGTTAACTTGCCCGTCCATTATAAAATCCCGACCCCCCACAGTTGACTGGTCAGATCTCCGAATTTTGGTGATCGACGGTTCTGGTTAATTACGGGGGGTGTGGATAGAATTTCCCCGCCGTACCCATAGACCCCCCACATGACGTCATCCACTGCCAGCTGTTTCTCCACGTCGATCTTGCATTTATTATGATTCTCGCAGTTTATAAAAAGGGTTTTTTCCTTCTTATTGTGATTTATTTGTGTCTGTCTGCCCTGTTCAAAACCGCGTCCCGCCACCTTTGCGCTATTCAGTACTTTGAATTTTTTTCAAAATTCCTGTCAATCATGGCCAAGCGAACATCATTGTCTAGTTTGTCAAATATGAGCCCTCTCCTAGATAGTGAGAAAGATGTTCATGATACCGCGTCATCCATAAATCATCCTCTCTTGCATTATCAAGTAACCTTGAACACTGAGAAGTCACCTGTGTTTTCTGCTATGCAAAGTTCGGGAGTGTTGTCTGCCTGTATTCCAAAAACTCATGTCTTTCCCGAATTTATTTCTTGGTTAGTTTCGTCTATGTACCCCGGCAAGTGTTTTGTTATGGATTCCCAAGGGGAAAATATTTTGTAGGTTTCAACTCAATTAATGCGTCAGGCATTATGTTTTCCAGAAAATGATTCTCCTTTACAGTTCTCCGAGGATTCGTTGATTCAATATTTCGAGGAGCTTCCAAGTGAGTATTTTAATCGCTGCATGTCGTTTTTGGTATCAAGTCTGAAGAAGACTCAATTTGAATCGGGAAAGTTCAGTTTGGAGGCATTTAATGTTCAATACAGGCCAGTTCTTAGCTGTATTATGGAGATTTTGGGGAGAGATGATGATCGTGAAATTGACAAGGCAGCCCTGGGGATGTTCTCTCTCATGATGAAACCAGGGGTGGTGCTGGATATCCCATCCTTTTGGCAAGAAGTGGTGAATTATCAATTGATTGCCTTCCCTTTAACAGGTTATTTCAGATTTCCCTCATTGGTAGTCTACTTGTTTTTATATCAGAATGTTGAAGAATTGATGAGTGTTGGTTTGAATATAATGGATAGTAATAAAAATAAACAGTCAGTTTTGCTTTGGACCGATATGGTCAGAAGAGAAGAGAACGAAGCCGGTTTATTTGAATTTGTGGACCATTTCATGACCACTGCTTATAAAATTCTTAATGGAACTCTGCCTCCATGCTTGCTGCCAAAGGCCCAGGAGTTATTGCAATTAGGACCTAATTGTAAATATGGAGATTGGTTTGTTTTTGAAGATTATTCTGAAATAAGGCTATATGGAGTCAATATTGAGCCTTATAGGCTTCCAACATTTGTTCCCATGAGACTGTTTGCCTTGGAATTTATAAGGCAAAGTCTTAATGTAGATCAAGTTCATTTTCTTCCTATGAAGAAAGGATTAATGTACAAGTTGCCTATGAGTGTAGGCCCTTTTGTTGTTAACACAAGGCAAGCTTCTGAGGAGGTATCAAAGATATTGGAAGGAACACAGTTGCTATTGGGAGAGAAATGGGCCTACGACCCACATGGGATTATTTCACAAAGAAGGGTCGAGAATGGGTATGCTGCTTTTACTCATGTGAGTAAACCGGATTTAGAGAAATTGGCTAATCCAGGAGGGCCAAGTTCATCACGGATCAGTATTCAAACACCTGCAATATTGGAAAAGATGGGCAAAAGAGGGAGAGATGATGTTATTGAGATCGATGAGGAAGAACCCCGAGAGGAGAAAAGAACTAAATTAGCAGAAGACCACTCTTCCAATTCACCTGGTTTTCCTCTCCAGGTCAATGAAGAACAGGGTGGCCCTTCATCTCCTAGCAGACCAGAACTTCATTTGGAAAAGGCTCCTTCCATGAAGCAAGTGTTCTCACAGATTGAAGAAGAGAACTAAAGAATAAAGGCCAATATAGAAACACAAGCAGAGCACCATATACCTGCTGACCAAACAAGACTATTGACTGTAATGGATCTGGAGAAAGATCAGTTTAAGATGGCGCTGTCGCATCCGACAGGAATGTCTCTGGGACCTTCAGGCAGCTTTAAGGAGTTGAATATAGTCATGGACGTGAAAAAGATCCCATTGTGGGACAAAATAAATCTCCACATGCAAACAGGTCAGTTGATTGTCAATGATTTGAGCAAGACCACTGCTACAGCAGTCAAGACAGAAAATATGCTTGCTAAGGTGGTCAAACAATGCAAGATGGAAAAAGCCAATGCAAGAGCATTAACTACTCAGAACGAAGAGCTGAAGAAAATCATAATGAAAATCGGGGTTGATCCAAATGATAAAAGCGCAATTCAAAAACTTATGAAGAGTGCAGAAGCAGAAATATCTTCATTAAGGAAAAAGTTGAAATTGCCAGCTGCAGAGCACTCGTTGGCAGCCGAAGTAGCAGAGGTTGAAAAGGAAAAAGAGGAACTACGACAACAGTTGATGAAGAAGGACGAGGAACTTACTAAGGTAAAGCAGACTGCTATAACCTTATAGAATCAAATCCAGAACCATACTTGTACTTTTGATTTTTCTGCAGGTGGAGCCGACCCTCAAGCCCAGGTTGTTCAGCTGAACACAGAATTAAAAATGGCGGAAAGAGATTGTAAACAGGCCCAGTCTGAATTGGCCACAGTTCTTAAGTTGATGCAAGGATGGGAAGGAAAGGCAAATGAGAACGAGCAGAAGCTACAAAAAGCTGAGGAAGAAATCAAAGAGCTCAAGGAGAAATTGAAGGGAAATATTTCCCTTATCAAAGCTAAGGATCTCATCTGGAACGAGATCATTTCAGAAATGCAGTCAAAATGGGATTCCATGAATATAATTGCCAGAGAGAAAAACATTATTTCAGAGCATGAAAAGGAGTTATTATCGGAGAAGCAGGCCGCTATTAAAAGATCGAATTGGGCCAAAAAATTCATAAAGTTTATTAATGCTAAGACAGATGAAGAGTTGAGAGATATGGAGATACAGGATAGGTACTACTATGCTGAAGAGGTAAACAAAATGATCATTAAAAATGACCTTCTAAAGGCCTCAGAGAAACGGTTACAGGGAATTAAAGAGATAATTAAGAAATTTGATATTTCGTTTGACAAGTTGACGAGAACAGGCTTGCCCTCATGCTGGACGGAGAAAGGGGAGATTATGTCCTGGAAATTTTATGAAGATCAATTGATATTTGCAAAAAGCAGAGTAGATGGCCGGCATGAGAAGACACATATTTTGAAGGGAGAAACAATATTTAATTTCTTACAAAGGCATTTCCTTCTGCTATGGATGGTGAAGACATTGTTCACAAGTAATCTTACTCACAATCAAGTTGTTGCGTTTACACTGGAATATCATCGTTATAAGAATGCTTCGACAACTCAAGATAAACTCTGGAAAGAATGCAAGAAATTTTCTATTGACATAGAAAAAGGATTTCCAGCCAAACAACCACAAGTAGCCGTTCAGCCACAAATAGTCATTGAGTCAGCCACTATTTCAGGAACATCAGTTCCCTTAGATTAGGAGTTATCATCTTTTATTATGTTTTAAATGAAGTCATGTAAATGTAATAGAATGTTTCCGAGGCATGTACCTCTACTACAGAAAGTAGTTAAGCAGTTAGAGTTAGTTGGAATCAGTTTTATAACTGGAAACCATTTTGGTTCAGATTGTATTTAAAGACATTTTGAAGAAGAAAGAAGGTTCCGAGTTTTGGACCTTGAAAGCTAATTTTGTACTGAAAAATATTGAATGAATGAAAAAGTTTTGCAAGTTTCCATTATTCCATCTGTGTTGAAGAGTTTTCTTGGTTTTCATTTCATTTTCATATCTGTGAATAAAGTAGAGTGATTTGAGCAGCAGGTCTCTTGATATTTATGTACCTAAGAGTTAAACATCCTTAATGGGCGCTCCTCTATTTTAGCTTATTTTTTACTCACTTCTTCGGGATTTTATAATGGTAGTTTCTGTTTTAAACAGCATGGCAAATTAAAATCCTTTTCTTTCTTCGTCTTCCATTCGCTCACTTCAATATAAAGGGAACATGGCATTGCAGAACTTATAAAGATTTGATATTTGGGAAATATATTATTAATATTTGAAGGTTTTAATAAACAGAGACAGATATACATTTTGTGACATAATCTTTAATGTCTTGAGCACGGATTCCTGTACACAGCAAGGAATTGTTTCTCAAGGAACAACATTAATTGGCGCCGTTGCCGGGGAACGAAGAGTCGAAGTTCTTCCCTGGGTTTTGTTTTACATTTCCTCTGGTTGTTCAGAGAGGAGGAAATAGTACGCTGTGATTTTTGAAAATAGCTCTGGCTCCCAAGAAACCTCACACGAGGTCAGACACCTCTCAGCAAACAGTTCCCGTTTTGTCAAATCCTGAGAAGCTTGTTTCAAAGAAGGGCCAGAAACCAAAAATATTAGTTACACCTGAAACCACACTGCTTGCACCTGGCAGCAGTTCACACGTTTTCTCATCCAAGAAAGCTTCCAAGAAACTCATTTTCTCAGAAGAAGAATCATCACCATCACCCATTCATTTTCAAGAACCCACATTAGAAGAGCAATCTTTGGAGTTTGTGTCTTTCCCTTTTACAGAAACTCAGCCACATACAGCTGCTAGCTCTTCTGCGATTGTTCAAAGTCCCATTCCCATATCAGTTGTTTCACCTCATTCATCTTTTCCCACAACTGGTATTCACTTTACCCCCGCTCAAGGAGCAGTTAACCCGGGCGTAAACATGGCAGTTCCTGCAGCCCCTGCTTTCTTGATGAACAGATATGCACCTTTAAATCTACCACAACCGTTGCATGATTTGCCTCAGGAGTATCTCAAGTTACTCCCCAGATTTACTGGTGAGGATGAAATAACTGCAGAACAGCACTTGCCCCTGTTTTGCACTTTTGCAGAGAATTTAAATGTTGAACATTTGGATGTTGTCATGAGACTTTTCGTTCAGTCTCTGAGTGGAGAGGCAAGGAAATGGTTCAAAGGATTACAGAATGGTTCCATTAATGATTGGGATGCCCTGGAAAGACGTTTCATTGAGAGATGGGGCGAAAAAAGGGACCACGGTTATTCTTTGACAGAATTTAATGCAATCAAGAAAAAATTTGATGAAAATATGAACGATTTTGTTAAAAGATTTAACAAATTGTATAATAGTTTGCCTGTTGAAATGAAACCCCCTCCGATTGGAGCAAGGGTTGTTTTTGCTGGTGCTTTTGAACCAGATTTCAGTTTCACACTGAGGGAAAGAAGGTCTCCTACGTTGGAATAGATTCAAACTGATGCTTTGGAGATTGAAGCAAATATGTCTGCTGCTGGTAAAGTTTCAGATAAAGGAAAGGCTAAAGAAGAAGCCTCAGCTCAGGATCAGAGAATTGAAGACATGAATAAGGTCATAAAAAATCTTTCAAATAAGTTGGTAAAGTTGGAAACAGATAGCAAGCCTGCAAGACAGAATAGGGGGGTTTTTAATCCCCAATTCAAAAAACAGCCCTTGCAAATTCTACAAAGGGAAAGAAAGGATCAAGATCAGGTGCAAGCACCTTTGTACATAGAAGCAGCCCCGTCCCGTTCAGCAGATGAAGATAACGAGAGAGAAGATGATGCTCGAATTTTTGCTGTGTATATGGAAGACGACGAAACAGAAGAAGAGATCGAAGAAGAAGGGGAGAAGGAAGAGGAAGAAGCGGATCTCTCATTTGATCAAGAAGAGATGGACGATTATTGTAAACAGTTCACAGATTTTATGCAATCCGAGTTGCATAAAAAATATGATTTGAGGTCAAAAAAGAGGTTGAGGACGCAAGATGATGAAGAAAAAGAATCAGAAGCAGCACCTACTCCAAAGGCGACTCCATTGCAGAAAGGTAAGCAGCAAGCTGAAACATCCCAGACGAAAGATAAAGATTCTAACATTTTGGAGAAGGTGGTTACGGTTTCTAATCAGAATCTAAATTCCAAAAAAGATCAAGAAGACCCTGAAAAGTTGACAAGATCAAATCAAACTTTCAGTTTATCGAAAGAGTTAGAAAAAGTGAAGATACAAGTACCTCTTCTTGAACTCATAAAAACACCGGGTTACAAAAAAGAAATCGCTGAATTTATCAACCTGTCCCAACCCGACGAAGTGAGCGATACAGTGAATCTACAGGAAGAAAAGCCAGTGGTGACGTTTGGACCTCATGTGGAAGAGGTAGATTCATCTGTTCCTCCTTTTTATATATCTCTTCTCTTGCATGATTTCATTTTGCACAACTGTATGCTGGATTCTGGTGCATCACACAATCTAATGCCGTTGAGTGTGATGAAGGAGTTAAATTTACAAATCACCAAACCATACAGAGATCTTTACTCTTTTGACTCGAAGAGGGTTAAGTGTGTAGGTATCATTAAAGATATGGTTGTTTCATTGGCCCAAATCCCAGCCAAAAGCATTATGATGGATGTTGTAGTGGCAGATATTCCAGCCAGGTTTGGAATGTTATTATCTAGATCATGGGGAGCAAAGCTGGGAGGAGTTTTGAAACTGGACTTTACGTATGCTATTATTCCGGTTTTCAATGGTGAAGAGAGAAGGTTGTATAGAGAGACTAGATTTCAAAAAACTGCTACCAGGAAAGATGCAAGTAATTCACCAATTTATGGCCAAGAGAAGGACGACCTGTCATGTTTCATGCTGCAGGAGGATGCAGAATTTGTTGAGGAATCTCAGGGGAAGTTGGATTCAGCAATTGTACATAAGGAGTTACATTCAGATAAGCCGTGGAAGTGTTATTTTGATGGAGCATTTTCCAAAGAAGGTACGGGAGCGGGTTTCATCTTTGTTTCTCCGGAAGGTAATTTGGTACCTTTTTCTTTCAAATTGGAGTTTGAATCTACTAATAATGTCGCAGAATATGAGGCGTTAATTATTAGTTTGCAGACAGCTAAGCAGATGGGAATTAAAACTATGACTGTGTTTGGAGACTCAGAGTTGATTATAAGGCAAATCAAGAATTTATGCCAAACCAAGCATCCCAGGTTACGAGCATACCGGAATGAAGTATGGGATCTGATTGAAAATTATTTCGAAGCATTCAATTTACAGTTTGTGCCAAGAGAAGAAAATAGATTGGCGGATTCATTGGCGGTTGCAGCAAGTACGTTCAAGCCTCCTATCAGCGTGAAACTAAGGTATGAAATAGAGATGAGACATAGACCTTCTATTCCTGACAATATTAAACATTGGCAGGTCTTCGAAGATGATGAGCAAATTAAGTAGTTTTTGTTGATGACTGGAGATTTTGAAGATCATCAGATTGATCTGGAAAGTGATGAAGACGAGTTGGCTGGCAAGACTTTTAAAAAGGAGATTGGTGGTCAAGAAATTATTCAGTTAAAAGATAATGTCTTACCCAGAGGCTTAGTACCACTTGAAAGATTGTTTGGGGCTAATGATGTTGCTGCGGATCAAAAGAAGATGAACCAAGATGAGCCAGTGGAAGATTGCAATTTGGGTACTCCACAAGAGCCTAAAATGGTCAAACTGTTCAAAGGGATTCCGCAGGAATATAAAGAAAGGTATGTAGAATTGTTCAAGCAGTTTAAAGATGTATTTTCTTGGTCATATGATGATTTGAAAACATATGATAAGAACATCATACAGCACAAGATTCCACTCAAGGATGGAGTCAAGTAACATAAACAGAAGCTTAGGCAGATTAATCCCTTGCTGTTGGCTCCAATCGAGAAGGAAATAAAGAAATTGCTGCAAGCCAAGATAATTGTCCCACTCAGGTATTCAGATTGGGTTTCTAATCTTGTGCCTGTCCGAAAGAAAAACGGAGAGATAAGGCTATGCGTAGATTTCAGGAATTTGAACAGGGCTTCATTAAAGGACAATTATCCTTTGCCGAAAATGGACTTTGTCTTACAGAAAGTTACCGGTGCTTATAGATTGTCTATGGTGGACGGGTTCTCTGGTTATAATCAGGTAGCAGTGGAGAAGGAGGATCAGAAGAAAACCGCCTTCACTACGCCTTGGGGAACGTTCATGTACGCCAGGATGCCATTCGGCCTGATGAACGCAGGGGCCACATTCCAAAGGGCGATGGAAATCGCATTTGTGGGAGACACGTTTGTGGTGGTTTACTTGGATGATGTCACAATTTTTTCGAAGTATGATGAGGAACATTTACAGCATTTACGGAAAGCTTTCATGAAGTGCAGAAAGTTTGGATTATCACTGAATCCAAAGAAGTCTTTGTTTGCCCTGGAGGAGGGTAAATTACTAGGCCACATCGTTTCAAAAGAAGGAGTGAAGATTGATCCAGCCAGAGTTGAAGCCATTCAGACAATTCCTCTGCCACGAAGTAAAAAAGATATTCAGCGTTTCCTCGGAAAAATTAATTTTCTAAGGCGGTTTGTCCCTAATTATGCTGAAATTGTTAAAAAGGTTACAGACATGTTAAAAAAGAATGCTGAGGTAAAGTGGGACAAGGAGGCGAGGGAATCTTTTCAGAGAATCAAAGAGGCTTTAAAGGAAGCACCTGTTTTAGTCAGTCCAGACTATCTGAAACCTTTTCAAATTTTTTCATTTTCTTCTCCTTCAACTATTGCAGCCATTTATTGCAGAGAAATGAAGAAAAGCAGGAATAGCCAGTTGCATATTTCAGTAAAGTTCTCCGAGATGCAGAATTGAATTATAATATATTGGAGAAACAGGTGTACGCTCTGGTAAAAGCACTGAAAGCTTTAAGAACTTATGTCCTTCATTCACAGATCCTAGCGTACGTTCCCAATTCAGCTGTGAAAGACGTGCTAGTACAAAGCGATGTGGAAGGTAAGAGAGGAAAATGGATCGCTAAAATTCAAGAATATGATTTGGATGTAAAACCAACCAAGCTGGTTAAAGGATTGGGATTGGCCAAGTTAATGACAGAATCCAACTTCCAAGTGCTGGGAATTAATTTTCTGGCCCCTGTAGAAGAAGCCAATGAAGAAACACATGATAATCAGTCAAAGACAGCAGTTAAGTATAAATTTCTCTATTCAGAATGGTATAAGGATATTGTACATTATCTATGCTTTCTTTCATGTCCCCCTTCCATTAATAGAGAAAAATATAGGGCCCTGAAACTTAAGGCTCAGCCTTATGTTATCATCGAAGCAAAGTTATATTGGAAGGATCCAGCTGGTATGTTGTTGTTGTGTCTTACAGAGGAGGAAATTTCAGAATTGATGAAAGAATATCATGAATGCTTGTGTGGAGGGCATTACAGCTGGAAGGTAACTGCTCACAAAATATTCAAATCGGGTTTCTATTGGCTGAATGTGTTTTCTGATGTTTACAAAACAGTCAGAAGTTTCCAAAAATGCCAATTATTTGCAGAAAAGAAAAAGCTGGCTCCGCTACCTCTTCTCCCTGTTTTTGTTGAAGAACCTTTTAGACAATGGGGATTGGATTTCATCGGGGAAATCAATGCATCGTCCAGTGGGCAGTTTAAATGGATTCTTACTGCTACAGATTATTTTACAAAGTGGGTGGAGGCAATTCCCACCAGGAAAGAAAATGATTCGGTAGTAATGAAGTTTTTGGAAGAGAATATTTTTAGCAGGTTTGGATGCCCAGTGAAGATTGTGACAGATAATGCCCAGGTTTTCAGTTCACTCAGGTTTATTAATTTTTTCCAAACTTACAATGTGACATTGTCTCACTCTACAGCTTACCATCCACAGGGAAATGGATTAGCAGAATCCTCTAACAAAACATTGGTTAGAATTTTGAAGAAAACAATCAGTGAGAATCAAAAGAATTGGGACACGAAGCTAGTTTTTGCCTTGTGGGCAACAAGAATGACTACAAGAAGGTCTACCGGCAAGTCACCTTATGAGCTCATGTACGACACTCAAGCTTTATTCCCCACACAATTGGTAAAACCTGTGATTTCTTTTCTCCAAGATGCCCAAGCAAAACCAAATGCCATGATACGAAGAATGAATAATGTGATGGAACTAAGTGAAAATAGAGATCAGGTTCGGGACCGCTTGCTCACTTACCAGCAAAAGATGAAGGCAGTATTTGATAGAAGGCAAAGGAAGTTTTGTTTCAGGAAGGAGATTTAGTATTGAGATGGGATACACGAAGGGAGGATAAAGGCAAACACGGTAAATTTGACCCCTTGTGGTATGGCCCATTCAAAATTAATGAAGTGAGAGGAAATAATACGTTCGTGTTGGAAAATCTGGAAGGAGAAGTGCTAGATATGCCTGTGAATGGGCAATATCTCAAGCATTATTTCCGACATTAAGCAGTTGCTGGTTCATCATTGTATATATCCGGTGTGACCATTGTACATTTTCATCAAGCAATATGTGACTCCATGCCCGAGGTGAAGGCACTAATCTGCAGGTTCTTAGTGTTTCGTGGTAAAAACACTATCCCCAGGTGGAGCCAGATGTTGTGGATCATTATCTACATATCCTTTTTATATTTCATTTTGAAATTATGAAAAGAAAAAAAAAAAAAAAACAGATAAGAATTCAAAAATATGCTTGAAGTATGAAGTTTTTTACTTTAGCATAAAAAAAAGAAGGGAAATGCATGTTTTTCCGTTTTTATTTTTATATATGTGAAGCAGGTGAAAAATTTACGTTGTCGTATTAATATATAAAGGTTAAAGCTCGAGTAGCTTTTCGAGCGGAAGGCGCTATCATATAAAGGAGCTCGCGGATATGCAACTGCGGGGGGTTAACTTGCCCGTCCGTTATAAAATCCCGACCCCCCGCAGTTGACCGGTCAGATCTCCGAATTTTGGTGATCGACGGTTCTGGTTAATTACGGGGGGTGTGGATAGAATTTCCCCGCCGTACCCATAGACCCCCCGCATGACGTCATCCACTGCCAGCTGTTTTTCCACGTCGATCTTGCATTTATTATGATTCTCGCAGTTTATAAAAAAGGTTTTTTCCGTCTTATTGTGATTTATTTGTGTCTGTCTGCCCTGTTCAAAACCGCATCCCGCCACCTTTGTGCTATTCAGTACTTTGAATTGTTTTCAAAATTCCTGTCAATCATGGCCAAGCGAACATCATTGTCTGGTTTGTCAAATCTGAGCCCTCTCCTAGATAGTGAGAAAGATGTTCATGATACCGCGTCATCCGTAAATCATTCTCTCTTGCATTATCAAGTAACCTTGAACACTGAGAAGTCACCTGTGTTTTCTGCTATGCAAAGTTCGGGAGTGTTGTCCGCCTGTATTCCAAAAACTCATGTCTTTCCCGAATTTATTTCTTGGTTAGTTTCGTCTATGTACCCCGGCAAGTGTTTTGTTATGGATTCCCAAGGGGAAAATATTTTGCAGGTTTCAACTCAATTAATGCGTCAGGCATTATGTTTTCTAGAAAATGATTCTCCTTTACAGTTCTCTGAGGATTCGTTGATTCAATATTTCGAGGAGCTTCCAAGTGAGGAGTTTAATCGCTGCATGTCGTTTTTGGTATCAAGTCCGGAGAAGACTCAATTTGAATTGGGAAAGTTCAGTTTGGAGGCATTTAATGTTCAATACAGGCCAGTTCTTAGCTGTATTATGGAGATTTTGGGGAGAGATGATGATCGCGAAATTGACAAGGCAGCCCTGGGGATGTTCGCTCTCATGATGAAACCAGGGGTGGCGCTGGATATCCCATCCTTTTGGCAAGAAGTGGTGAATTCTCAATTGATTGCCTTCCCTTTAACAGGTTATTTCAGATTTCCCTCATTGGTAGTCTACTTGTTTTTATATCAGAATGTTGAAGAATTGATGAGTGTTGGTTTGAATATAATGGATAGTAATAAAAATAAACAGTCAGTTTTTCTTTGGACCGATATGGTCAGAAGAGAAGAGAACGAAGCCGGTTTATTTGAATTTGTGGACCATTTCATGACCATTGCTTATAAAATTCTTAATGGAACTCTGCCTCCATGCTTCCTGCCAAAGGCCCAAGAGTTATTGCAATTAGGACCTAATTGTAAATATGGAGACTGGTTTGTTTTTGAAGATTATTCTGAAATAAGGCTATATGGAGTCAGTATTGAGCCTTATAGGCTTCCAACATTTGTTCCCATGAGACTGTTCGCCTTGGAATTTATAAGGCAAAGTCTTAATGTGGATCAAGTTCATTTTCTTCCTATGAAGAAAGGATTAATGTACAAGTTGCCTATGAGTGTAGGCCCTTTTGTTGTTAACACAAGGCAAGCTTTTGAGGGGGTATCAAAGATATTGGAAGGAACACAGTTGCTATTGGGAGAGAAATGGGCCTACGACCCACATGGGATTATTTCACAAAGAAGTGTCGAGAATGGGTATGATGCTTTTACTCATGTGAGTAAACCAGATTTAGAGAAATTGGCTAATCCAGGAGGGCCAAGTTCCTCACGGATCAGTATTCAAACACCTGCAATATTAGAAAAGATGGGCAAGAGAGGGAGAGATGATGTTATTGAGATCGATGAGGAGGAACCCCGAGAGGAGAAAAAGACTAAATTAGCAGAAGACCACTCCTCCAATTCACCTGGTTTTACTCTCCAGGTCAGTGAAGAACAGGGTGGCCCTTCATCTCCTAGCAGACCAGAACTTCATTTGGAAAAGGCTCCTTCCACGAAACAAGTGTTCTCATAGATTGAAGAAAAGAACCAAAGAATAAAGGCCAATATACAGACATAAGCATAGCACCATATACCTGCTGACCAAACAAGATTATTGACTGTAATGGATCTGGAGAAAGATCAGTTTAAAATGGCGCTGTCGCATCCGACAGGAATGTCTCTGGGACCTTCAGGCAGCTTTAAGGAGTTGAATATAGTCATGGACGTGAAAAAGATCCCCTTGTGGGACAAAATGAATCTCCACATGCAAACAAGTCAGTTGATTGTCAATGATTTGAGCAAGACCACTGCTACAGCAGTCAAGACAGAAAATATGCTTGCTAAGGTGGTCAAACAATGCAAGATGGAAAAAGCCAATGCAAGAGCATTAACTACTCAGAATGAAGAGCTGAAGAAAATCATAATGAAAATCGGGGTTGATCCAAATGATAAAAGTGCAATTCATAAACTTATGAAGAGTGCAGAATCATAAATATCTTCATTAAGGAAAAAGCTGAAATTGCCAGCTGCAGAGCATTCGTTGGCAGCCGAAGTAGCAGAGGTTGAAAAGGAAAAAGAGGAACTACGACAACAGTTGATAAAGAAGGACGAGGAACTTGATAAGGTAAAGCAGACTGCTATAACCTTACAAAATCAAATTCAGAACCATACTTGTACTTTTGATTTTTCTGCAGGTGGAGCCGACCCACAAGCCCAGGTTGTTCAGCTGAACACAGAATTAAAAATGGCGGAAAGAGATTGCAAACAGGCCCAGTCTGAATTGGCCACAGTTCTTAGGTTGATGCAAGGATGGGAAGGAAAGGAAAATGAGAACGAACAGAAGCTACAAAAAGCTGAAGAAGAAATCAAAGAACTCAAGGAGAAATTGAAGGGAAATATTTCCCTTATTAAAGCTAAGGATCTCATCTGGAACGAGATCATTTCTGAAATGCAGGCAAAATGGGATTCCATAAATGTAATTGCTAAAGAGAAGAACATTGTTGCAGATCACGAAAAGGAGCTGTTATCAGAGAAGCAGGCCGCTATCAAAAGATCAAATTGGGCCAAGAAATTCCTGAATTTTATTAATGCCAAGACAGATGAAGAGTTGAAAGATATGGGGATACTGGATAGGTATCTTTATGCTGAAGAGGTAAACAAAATGATCATTAAAAATGACCTTCTGAAGGCATCAAAGAAGCGGCTACAGGTAATTAAAGAGATGGTTAAGAAATTTGATATTTCGTTTGATAAGTTGATAAGAACAGGTTTGCCCTCATGCTGGATGGAGGGAAGTGAGATTATGTCTTGGAAATTTTATGAGGATCAATTGATATTTGCAAAAAGCAGAGCAAATGGCCGACATGAGAAGATGCAGATACTGAAGGGAGAAACAGTATTCAATTTCTTACAAAGGCATTTCCTTCTGCTGTGGATGGTGAAGACATTGTTCACAAGTAACCTCAATCACATTCATGTTGTTGCCTTCACACTAGAATATCATCGTTATAATAATGCTCCAATAACTCAAGATAAGCTCTGGAAGGAATGCAAGAAATTTTCTATTGACACAGAAAAAGGATTTCCAGCCAAGCAGCCACAAGTAGCCGTTCAGCCGCAAGTAGTCATTGAGTCAGCCGCTATTCCAGGAACATCAGTTCCTTTAGATTAGGAATTATCATCTTTTATTTTGTTTTAAGTGAAGTTATGCAAATGTAATGAAATATTTCCGAGGCATGTACCTCCGCTTCAGAGAGTAGTTAAGCAGTTATAGTTAGTTAGAATCCATTTTATAACTGAAAACCATTTTGGTTCAGTTTGTATTTAAAGACATCTTAAGGAAGAAAGAAGGTTCCGAGTTTTGAACCTTTGAAGGCTAATTTTGTACTGAACTATATTGAATGAATGAAAATTTTTTGCAAGTCTCCAATATTCCATCTGTGTTGAAGAGTTTTCTTGGTTTTCATTTCATTTCCATATCTGTGAATAAAGTAGAGTGATTAGAGCTGCAGGTCTCTTGATATTTATGTATCTAAGAGTTAAACATCCTTAATGGGCGCTCCTCTCCTTTAGCTTATTTGTTTTTCACTTCTTCAGGATTTTATGATGACAGTTTCTGTTTTAAGCAGCATGACAAATTAAAATCCTTTTCTTTCTTCGTCTTCCATTCGCTCACTTCAATATAAAAGGAATATGGCATTGCAGAGCTAATAAAGATTTGATATTTGGGAAATATATTACTAATATTTGAAGGGTTAAGAAACAGAGACACATATATACATTTTGTGACATAATCTTTAATGTCTTGAGCACGGATTCTTGAACACAGCCAAGAATTGTTTCTCAAGGAACAACAGTTGCGGAAGGGATTTCTTTCATAAATTTAGTGCAAATCTGGTGGATCAGAGTTTTGAGATCTACCTATTGTGCGACAGAAAAGAGTACCTTTGCATGCTGTTGTACGATGGTCTGTTCGGCCATACTAAGTTGGTGGTGTACTTGCCGGTCCCGGTGGTGAATATCCTGAAACACTGCACTGTGGAGACCCTGTAATGCTACATGGGGTAGCTTCGAAAGATTCAGCTGCACCCTTATACCTGCTTGAAGTTGGATCTCTTGGTCCGGCGTACTGACCACAAGGGAAACACTAGGTAAGGGACAAAGGCGACTTTCTTCCGTGGCTAGCGCTGTACTGCTAGATGCCACGGGAATTTTTCCCTGAACCATTCTGGTCTGAATGGTGTCTTCCTTTAACTGCAAGGTTCGCAGCTCTTCGTGAATAGCGCTGATCACAGCCTTCTGGTGCTCCTCTAACGCGACCCATTTTTCTTCTGTGGCTAGTGTAATAACATCTGTGATTTGTTTGAGATCTCCATATGTCAATGTAACCGTCTCATCCCATTCCTTCCGTTGGGCGCGTTGCTTCTTTCAAGGTCCCTTGACAGGCTTGCCTGTGCGTTTCGTACCTCTGACATTCACTTCCTCTATGTCTAGCTGCGACTCAACTTGGGTCTCGGCTCTAATGTTCTTCATGGTGGCCTGTTGTGGCTGTGTGTCCTTTTTCGCGATTGTGTCGGAATCTTTCCTTGTCCTTCTAGTCTCCTTGGTGGTAACAGGTGGGGGTACCTGTGTCGTGCTAGTACCAGCAGTGCCCCTTGTGCCAGTTTTGATCTCCTTGGTGGTAACAGGTGGGGGTACTTGTGTCATGCTAGTACCAGCAGTGCCCCTTGCGCTAGTTTCGAAGCCTATCTTCGAGGCGAGAGGCCATAGCACAATCACATTGCCGATTTCCTCCTCTGCTACCATGTAAGGGAGTGATGTCTAGGTTTTATCCTTATGGCTACAGATATGAATGTTGTTTGTGGTAACCTGGAATGCTACGATACTCTTGTACTTCTCATATAAAGTTGGGGAAAGCCGAGGTCAAGAATTGATGGTTGCGGCCACGCTACTCTAAAAGAGGACCCAGAAGACTTGGTTATCTTCTCTGTGCTGTGCGTCCCTAGAATCCCACAAATGGGCATATCGGGCCCCTTCGCACATATCTGGAGGGAGCTCGAGGAGGACTGACTTCACAGGGGTTTCCCAAGAAACTAGGGCTATAATAAATAGTAGCTAGGCATAACAGAAGGCTTTACCCTACTCCTAGGATTCGCGGACATTGGCTAAGAATTCGTCGCATAAGTATTGGGCCCAATTGAGGCATACCCCCTTTGCACATTTCTGCTATAGGGTAAACTGCTTGGGTGGTTGGTTTTCGTATATCCCTCTTAGGGCTTTCCGGTGCTCGAGGCAGACCGTAAGATTAGCTATGCTGTTCACAAAGATGGCATGAGTATGTTCATATTAGCTTGAAATAACTTGAAGGAATACAATAGAGAATTACCTCTTTGACTGTCTTGGAATCCCTTGGAGAGCACTGTGCAGCAAAGTAAGAGTCCTTCTTCGCCGGCTCCAAATCTGAGACCTGCAATCAGTCAAAGCACCCGTGTAATTTCTAATATAACAAGTATCCTATCAATTAAATCAATACACTACAAACATCTAGATTATACACATCTGAGCCATTCATACCGTACTAAGTAAATATTGAAACAAAAATAATAACATTAAGCATTGAATGGACAAAACGAACACAGTTCTATTGATTTTTAAAGAAGGATGATTACAACCATCGGTTGTACCAAGCCCTCCTCAGTCTGCCAATCTCTCTTCTCTCTCTAGTGAAGAAGTCCAAGTCAACAAACTCTCTAGGAGCCTCTTTGACTCTTGGCCTTCACAATGTCACACTATTCTCTATCCCACAAGTATACAATAACCTTGAGCAATCCTTCGACCTTCAATTAAGAGCCTTCAGCTCCTTCTTATAGAAGAGGGAGAAGGCCATTGTTGCCTTTCTCTTTCCACTAGTTTGGAATGGAAAAGGCTTAGATGTTTCCTTGATCTCCATGCTTTTGCCTCTCTTGGAGTTCAGTCTTCTATGGAAATGACCAATAATGAACTGGTGCTTCTGCAGTTTCCTTTGTGAACTGACTCCTTTGTGAGGGAAAGTCGAAGATTCAAATCTTTCTCCACGCTCTTTTCCCAATTCAAACTTAAAACACGGGTAACGCTTCCCTTCAGTGTAAATAGAGCGTTTCCCTAGTCACTAACGCGGCCAATGCACTGCTTGCCTGCGTTATAACGCTCTTGTTCTGTTCTACATAGGCGTTACCATGGCAGAAATAGGTTTAACTTAGGTCTTTGTACTTCTTCCATATTTGTCTTCCCCTCTGAGCTGATGAGGAGGTATTTTGACCTGTAACAGATGCCCCCTAAAGTGTGAGGTCAGAGACGAAGACGATGGCCGAAATACTTTATAATTTGTAGAGAGAGAGAGATTGAAAAACTGAGGAAAACCTGAAACAACAACATATGTCGGAAAATATAGTATTTGCCTAGAGTCGGGCATGTCCCATGCTCAGTAGCTTTAAACAACATGATTTCTCTAGAATAGAGATATGAAGAATCTGTCCACCAATAGGCACAATGTGGAAGTGTCTGTCATAACAGGATCAGGCTGAAGAAGCTATCTCCATAAACAATATCGCAGCTTGGGGAAGGGAACACAACTTTAATGATGTAGCCTTTGCCCCAAGGTCTTGACCGCCGATTCACTTAAACTGCATATTTCTCAACATGTGAATGAGGGAGTTGTCGTCGAACATGTGAGAAATCATCTGATTACCATTCAATAATGAAAATTGTTAACAGACGCGAAGGTGGCCACCGATAATGATGATGGTCCCTAAGATGCCCAGTACAATCTAGCGAGTGTGAATAAAAGGAGTTGAAGTCGAACACTCGTAGAATCATTCGACCAAGAGCTAATGATGAAGACCCTTGATCAAACACAAGACTACCTGCCACTAATGTCTGCAAGTATCTGGGTACTGATGGGTTTCTGGATCATCTTCCTAGATAAGGTGTTGAAGTCGATAGGAAGTGATCTGTTGAAAGGTAGGCACTGAGGCGTCCTACATCAGTCAACACGAAACAGAAACCAACTGATTTTGTTTATGATTTGAGATAAGGAAGAGTAAATGGGAACGTCAGACGACAAATAATTTCTGGCATAATGAATGGTTTGGTTGATAACAGGAGCAGTAGATAGCGAGATCTGCTTGAACAATAGAAGGCACTCTATCAGGGTACTAGGCAGCTGAAGCGTGTTGAACACCAAAGAGTGTGTTAGGATTTTACCGGTGCAGGGACACTGGGAAATGAAGGCTAATACTCATAGATGGTAGGGTTCAACTAACTGCGAAAGAGTTTTCTGGGAAGTGCCATGTTCAAGAATTTTGCTGCTAAATCGACCTTTTTGAAAATGTAACAGAGGTAGTATCCATTTTGTCCAAATTTTTCCCCGTCTGATTAAGTTTAACGAGTCCAGACGAGTAAACTCGGTGAATTTTTCATGTTTAGAGAGTCTGAAAAATGTCAGGAAAGACAACTCTGTGCCCCATCTGATTAGATTTAACGAGTCCAGATGAGCAAACTCGGTGAATTTTTCATGTTTAGAGAGTCTAAAAAATGTCAGGAAAGACAACTATGTGCCCCATCTGATTAGATTTAACGAGTCCAGATGAGAAAACTCAGTGAATTTTTCATGTTTAGAGAGTCTGAAAAATGTCATAAAAGACAACTCCATGTCTTGTCTGATTAGGTTTAACGAGTCCAGACGAGTAAACTCGGTGAATTTTTCATGTTTAGAGAGTCTGAAAAATGTCGTAAAAGACGACTCCATGTCCTGTCTGATTAGGTTTAACGAGTCCAGACGAGTAAACTCGGTGAATTTTTCATGTTTAGAGAGTCTGAAAAATGTCGTAAAAGATGACTCCATTGGGGTACCTTTGTCATGTCTTGATAACCGGGCACGGCAAAGGGGTAATAGTAAGCCTGAAACAATTCATTTTCCGTAAGTTAGTCCATGGAATCCGGAAAAGTGAGAAATCTATGTTCAATGGACGTCTACCTCATTTTGTTATGAGTACGAGGAGACAAAGTAAACTCAATATTCTTTGTGAAATTTTAACGAGTCCAACAAAGAAAACTCGGTACCTCCATGGAATTTTAACGAGTCACGCGGAGAAAACTCGATTTACTTTTTCTGTTTAAAGAGCTTTGAAAAAGAGGAAAAGAATGGCTCCTTGTTCTCTGTCTCAATAGTTTAACGAGTCTGACAAAGGTGACTCGGGATTTTTTCGGTTTTATGAGCGAGAAAAAGATTCCTAAAAAGAATTCTCAGTACTTCTCCATAGTTTTAATGAGTCTGAAGAAGAAAACTCAAGGTTTTTCGGATTAACGAGCAAGAAAAGACCAAAAAATAACGCTCGATGCCAACTTCGTATAAGTTTGACGAGCCCGAAGAAGAGAACTCGAGGTTTTTCGGATTAACGAGCAAGAAAAATACCATAAAAATAATGCTCGATAAAACATGAGTATGTCTGCACATAAATCTTGATCCCTTATTAGAATCATCAGTACCAAATCTCAAGAGTTGCGACATGTGTACAGCGAGGAATCACGACTTTTCCGACTGACTTAAGATAGTCATGCCCCAGAATTTGCTATAATAAGGTCAGAAGACATTCATTTTCACTGTTTTGAGTGCTGTGAAGAAGCTCTGGAGTGGAAAAAGGGGTGAAAATTTCAGCTGACGATTACGGTCAATCCGGGCAACAGTATTCTATTCTGCGAGATCCAGGTAAGAGCTAGAACCTCCTGTTATCATTTAATTGCCAATTTTTTAGTTTTTGTTGGTTCAAAATTAGGAAATTTTGAGGCCCTAGAAAAATATTTGCGCCTAACACACGTCCGGAGTACAACAGCCGCGTTGAGCGCATAACCCGTGAAGGAAGTGCGCGTTAGAATGCTCTGTTTTGTATTAGTGCCCGCGTTAGGCGCAACATGATTTCTAACAATTCAATTTTTCCATTTTTGAAGTGGTCCAGGAAAATTTTAATTGGTTGGAAATGTTGCATTTGCAGGTGTTCAGCTGTTAATCATGAGTATCTGGCGAGAGAGAGAGCATGAGCGGGAAGAACGAGAGATGGTGATGGATGCGGCAAGTTTAATGGCTCTCCAGAGGTGTGGATTGCTTAAGTATGCCCGTTTAGAACTGATGAGGGGTCAAGAGGACCTCCTGAGGTGGCTGATCCAGCAGTGGGACGAACGGCATCATGTCTTTCGGATTGGTGGCAACGAGCTCGCCATCGAAAAAGATGATGTTTACTTTTTGACCGGCTTGTCATGTCGTGGGGTGAGGCCCAATTTGACGGGGTCCAGAGCTCACCCTCGTTCCACTACTGATTTTATCCATGCGCACTGCATACGTGGCACCCAGGCTGTGAGTAACCGGATACCTATTGCACAGGTGACTTTGAGACCCTTGCGGTCTATTCTATGTATGATTGTTCGCTTGGCAGGTGCCAAGAGTCAGCATGTGGTGACCAAGGCTCAGATGCTCCTGGCCTTGGATTGTATGCAGCCTCAGGTTTTTGACTGGTGTGATGGTGTGGTTCGTCGGGTCCAAGCAGAGCTTACTGCATGTAAGACCCGTACTCAAAGAGAGTTCGGGTACGGAACACTGATTGTTTCTTTCATACTGGAGCGAATACCACTGATGAGGCCCAGGATCCCTACAGCGCCATTGGGTCCACAAGAGTCGAGGCAGGCTCGGTGGGCCACTTTGCTTCCACAGACTGGAGAGGGTCCCATCCGTCACTGCTTTGATGAGGGATTTTTTGATTAGCTGGACTCTCATATCATCATGATTGAGGATTATCCCTATGCAGGGATGAACTTCACAGGTGATCCCGAGTTAGTCTTGCCCCCTGGCACCCAGTGGGGGCCCGATGGTAAGAAAAAATGATCATTGCTTTTCAAAGAAGTTTTTTTTTTTAGCTTTTGAATGTTTATGTAAAAAAAAATTTGTTTAGAAAGGGGTGATAATTTAGTTTTGACATGAAACTTTTGCTTGCTTGACACAGATGTGGCACCTGTCTGTCCAGCTGGGGCCCCTCGCTATGCACGGCGAGGATTGCAGCTACCCGGGGCTAGCGTACCTGTAGAGGATGCGGAAGCCGGCGACGACGATGATACCCAAATTTTACATGAACTCTCCAGGAACCTGGAGGGTCTGAGTATGGGTATATCGCTGCTTCCTATGTGGGAGGTTCCAGTTCGTCTACAGTGGCATACTGTGGGTGTGCAGGAGAGATACCTGGTTCCTCTGAGGATGATAGCTAGAGCAGTTGTATGCTATTATGAGCATCAGGCTTAGCTGGTGGAGTAGATGTATTAGTGTCAGAGCATGGCTTAGTGTAGCCAAATTTTGTAAAACACCCCAAGTTTTGGGAGATTTTTTCTTTTTTATGTTTACTGTGTACTGGACATGACATATGTATATATATATATATATATATATATTTGGTGATTTTGTGTTTTTAAATTTTTATGCATTTTTTGATGGGATAAAAATATACGTACTCATGAGTAAATCTTTTACAATAAATGTGACAAATGCCAATCTAACACATAATTTGCCAAAGAATCGGCTAATGCATTAAATTCTCTAGGAACGTGCTCAAATGTGATTGTTTGAAATTGACGTTCTAAAAGTCGCACTCGTAAAAAATAACGTAACAACACAGGGTGGCGGACACGGTAATGATTGTTTAACTGCATAATGATGAGTTGGGAATCTAACCTGACCACTAAATCGGAGATGTCACAAGATGCCACTTCCGTGAGGAGTTGGATCACTGACATGTACTCGGCAACATTGTTGGTGGCGTTACCTAGGAAGATCCCCCCGGAACCAAGAAGGTTCGACTCAGGAGTATAGAGAACCCAAGCAGCTGAAGCAATGTGTCTAGTGTGACGACTAGCACCGTCTGCATACCCGACGTATGATAACGAATGTGATGACATCTGTGCGAAAGAAAAAGATTACATGAGAAAAACACCTTAAACAAAACAAATAATCTAGAAGCATCAAAAATAAAAATAGGCAAAACTTATATACATAAAATTACAAAGCATATGCCTAGTGCGAAACTAGGCAAAATACTTCTTCAGATAGAGCCCGTTGCGGGGCTCCTCGAGTGGAATTCCATTACAGTCCTGTAGTTCGTAAGCTCCTTTTGAGAGGGCTTTAGTAACGATGTAAGGACCGTGCCACAATGGTTGGAGTGTTCCTGCCCCCAATAGGTCGTGTTTTTTATCATAAAGTAGAACAAGATCGCCCTCTTGGAAAGAACGAGGCTTGACAGATTTGTCGTATTGAGCTTTAACTCGGCGCTGGTGAGCTTCGAGTGCTAATGTAGCATCTCGACGAGTTTCGTCCAAATGATCGAGCGAGAGCAAGCGCTCTTCTGTGGCAGTGGTTCCAGGAAGGAGCTCAATGGCAAGTTTGAGTGATGGGATTTCGCACTCGATTGGAAGTACTGCCTCCAGGCCGAAAGCAAGTTGGAAAGGTGTGATATTTGAAAAGCAATACGGAATATTTTCCATGATACCTGTCTTGACCGAGATATCAATGAGTAGCGTCTTGGAAATATTACCTATGTTCCCTTCTGAATCGATAGTGTGGACAGTCGTATAAGAGGAGGGAACTATCTCAGGTTGGTCAAAAGACGGGATTTCAGTTTTTATCGCCTCCGAATCAATCGTCGAAGCGCGATGGTGGAACTCTCCCCAAGGTCGTTCTTCTAATGACATGATCTCTCGAATAGCTTCGTCTGTAGGCCAGACTTCATTGAGGAGATCCTTAGAGAGAAATTTTATGGGAGAGAGGGTTGTACCTGTGGTCGAAACCATATCAGTGGAGGGTTCAGATGCAGTTTGGATGGCTTGGTAAGCCAACTCAACCGGTGAAAGCGGCATCTGATCTCCATAGGAATAAATATATGAAGGTGCCGGGATGATCCATGGGTCGATAGAGCCATCTGAAGAGGTGGATATCATTGCAACCATGTTTGGGATCTACGGCGGAGGTAGAGGAAAACAACCCAGTAGGGAAGATGCCTTCAGAAGACCGGTACTGATACTGAAGTAAGAGTCAGGGACACCTCCTATTAGGGGTACAGAGCTACTTGGTAAAGTGGAATAATCAGAGGTGCAGAAGGATAGCTGGTCGACCGTGACTATTTTCCCATCCAATGGAAATAGGATGAGTCGGAAGACCGAAGACACGATGGCGGTCATAGCATAATACCAACTGCGACCGAGCAATAGATTATAGTCGAGATGACGCTCTACGACTTCAACGTCCACGTTTACCGTTTTCCCACTCAGAGTGATGGGAAAGCTAGCAAGGTATCCTTTTGGTAGGAAAGTGTGGCCATCGAAAGCTTTGAGGGAATTCGATGGCGGGGTTAGAGTAGGAGAACCTAAATGGATCCAGAAAGCTTGTGACATAACGCAGGTCGAAGCACCTTCGTCTATGACAGTACGATGGATTGGTCTCCCTTTCGACACAACCTGCACCTGGAATGCGAGTTGATGTGAGAGGCGAGGTTTAGCCTTTTCCATATCAAAGATTGCTAGCATGGAATCCTGGGGATCTATTCCACCAATGGCCGAAAGCAAGGCTTTCCTTTGTGCTGGACAGGTTTGTAATACTTCAAGTGCAGACATAGCTGACGGTGCCTGCGCCAAATCTTCTACAATATTGTAGTTTTGGGCTGCACGTGCAGAGGTATTATGAGTTGTGCGTCGAAGTGTCCCTTTGGGGGGATAAATTACAGGTTCAACAGTAGGCCTTTCGATATGTAAATCGTTGGGCGGCGGCGGATTGGAACTAGTTCCCGATTCCTGAGCATCTTTGGTAGGAGTTCCATAAGGCTTGGCACGAGTCTGAAGGTCAATACTCTTGATGCCATAAATGGCAGATGGTCCTTCGCCGGAAGGATATGAACCACCATTGCCCCGTTGATGGGGTTGTGGCGGGTTGTCAACCATATGTTGATGTTGCTGCTGTTGATTGGGGAAAGGATTGTGAAGAACGGCAGGTGTTCTCCCAGAATCCTTGTTAGCAATAAAATCGGTGCATTCCTGCAACCGAGGACATTTGTATGTCAAGTGGTCCTCTGCACAGATTTTACAAGGAAATTTCATGGGTTTATCCTTTCCTTTGTCATTTCTAGCAGCATTTTTCTGATTAGCATTATTCTGATTATCAGACTGCTCTTCCGAAGAAGATGTTTTCTTCTTATTCTTCCTATTTTTTCCGCTAGGTTTTTGTGAGGTTTGCACCGAATTTACCTCAGCGGAAGGGAGAGGAGTCGTTTGGTGGGAGGAGGTGGCAGTCGAGGATGGCTGGGAGGTTTGCCCCCGAGACTGATTGGTGGCTACACCAGAGATTGTGCCAACGAGACCATCGGCATGAGCTCCGATTTTCTGAGTAGCCGAAGGATTTGGGTTACCAGGGGCATGGGGGAGCAGATCGTAAAGCATGTCATATTGTGAATAGATTAAATCCAAGTGTTGGGCATGACGAATACATTGATCTTCTGTCACTACACCAGAAAGGCCAATGTCTTTAGAGATGTGGGGTAAAAGAGACTTGCAAAACCAATTGGCCAAGAGATGGTCCGGTATTGGCGCTTTGACGAGCCTCCTCCTACGTCTCCATTCATGAATATGGTTGGAGATGTGGGTGGCGGTGTCTTGGCGCAGCGATGTTAACAATTATGTTCTGGTTTCCACTCTAATTGGTAGTTGGAAGTTCTTTAAGAACTCCGTCACTAAAGCGCCAAATGTATTGATGGCGGCACGTGGTAATTCAATGTACCACTTGGCGGCATTGCCTGTAAGGGTGCGGGAAAACAGTCGAAGTCGGACTCTATCATCTACCATGGAATTGGATATGGACCATAAATGGAAGGTAGTGATGTGTGCGGCCAGGTCGTCCCCATGCTTCCCATCGAACTTCGAGATATCGGAAGGAATCTTATGCGGTATTGGAGGCCAAAGCGAGTTATGGTTGATGGGGTCGTTTGTCAGCTTATGGATGTCGGGTATGTCCAAAGCTGCCAAGAATGGAAATTGTGGATTTGCCCCCGAGTCTAACCAAGGCAGTATGGGCTGACTATTTGGACCATAGGGTCCCCCCATCCATGTGTTACCAGAAGGGTAAGTGGGACTTTGATAAAAACCTCCCATAGGTGGAGGAGTAGGAACATACGGTTGCTGTCCATAGGGTAGAGTGTATTGAGGGGCAAATGGTTGGTTGCCCCCAGCGTAAAAGTGCCCTCCCACTCTAGACGGAGGTTGGGGTTGGTTAGTCCAAATGGATGCATTAGAGTTTCCCGGAGGTATACTAGTATTTGCATAATTTGGCAACGGTATAGATCCTACACCTATGTTTGAACCACTTAAGGGGATAGTATTTACAATGGGTTGTCCCATTTGTCCTAAGGATTGCATAGGAAGAGAAATATTCCTTGCTACCTATGTATTGATAACACTGCCCCCTGGTATAGTGGCCAGGGGGTTTGAACTCAACAGAGGGTTCCAACCGAAAGGGTTGCTAAAGGGCACCGAAGTAGTCGCGCTCCTGGGAGGAGCTACCGTGGTTCCCAACGTGGTCACGGTAGGAGTAGATGCCGAAGGGTTCGGTAAACTACTGACAGTTGTGTTGACCATAGGGTTGGGGGTAGGCATATGTTGACTACTGGGGTTACCCAGTAATGGCATAGAACTGACCACTGGCGGGGAGGATGGTGGCGAACCAAGGATGGTTGCCATTGGCATCATCCCTGTGGATGCCGGTGGTGAAATAGATGTTGGTGTGGCCGCAGACATATCTGGGCGTGGTGGAATTTGGACTATCACAGGTCCTAACGGATCAGTGAGCGGAGGATTGTAATTAGGTACAACGCCTTCAGTGAAAGGGTCCTCCGGGAGTTCCGGCTGATAAGGGTCTATGTGATAATCCAGATTAGTCAGAGGAGACTGCTCTTCCATAGAAGGGCTGGGTTCACCAAGGTTCAATCTTTCCTCTAGGGTGAGAGGAGGTAGACCTTGCTATCGTCGAGACAGACGGCGTGGGTCAGGGGACGCCACGGTGACCGGTTTAATTTTAACAAATTTTAAAATGTGATGTATTATGAAGTCTCAAATGACAGTAACCACACACCTACTAAAAAGAAAAGACTCTCTAAAATCAATCAGCAAGCAGCCAGAATAGGGTGCCCTGTCTGAGTACTACCGTTCACTGGTGATGAAATCCAGTATCACAATAGCATACAGAGAGGGTTGGTCGAAAGTATAGTTACGGTCACTCTAGAGCTTCGCCCGAACCTCAGACGATAGGTGTAAGCACTCTCATGAAGACGAGTACCCTCCTAAAGACCGAAGACAGAGTGGGTCCGTCTGTTTCAGGTACCAGGACAGCCCATCCCAGTCACCTTGTGTAAGTCCCTAAAAAGTATGGCCACTAAAGATACCTCAAATCACAGACATCATTAGGGGGGTCCACGGTCAAGGACAGTGTGCTATATGGGCAGAATACCTAGATCCCTGATCTAGTTTCGACATCCCCGAAGGGAACCCCAATATATAACACACCCATAGGATGCAGTTGAAGGTGGGCTACCTTCTATTGCATCCAAGTGTTGTCTCGCGCTGAGCTCCGGTAAAGGAACGGTTCCAATAATGTGAGTGCAGCAGGATTTCACTCGTTAATGACTCTAGTTTTCAAGTTTTGAGATCTTGGGTAGTTTTCTCACTTTCCTAACCCAAGATCCTAGCCTGAACTACTGTTTGTGTGAGCTCAAAAAAGAGTTATTAGATTTATTTTATTATGTCTTTGTTTTTATTGTACTTTGTTATTAGTCTTGCGGAGGGGGAATGGACGTATGAAGTATAGTGAGACTCTGACTCAAGAAACCATGCAAAACATGCTCTAAATATTAACTTCAATGAAGAGTGTTTCTACAAGGAGAGGTTTCTTTTTCAATCATCCATGCACCAACATGTAAATAACACAGCTCGACTTTTAAGATTCAGACTTCTATCTACCTCTTTTAACAGTCTGTGAACTAAACTTTCAAAATAAACTCAGCTAAATGCAAAAAAAAAAAAAAAATTCTCTTTTAAAAAGTAAATGTTTTGCACACTAACTAAATAAGAGAAACAAATAATCAATGCCAGCTTAGCAGACAAGCACAGGGATTCAGTCAGTGAAAGGTACTGGTGGCCAAAAAACTCTACAGCTAAAACACAGTCACAGTAGTGAACAACAGGGTTTTTGGCTGAGTAACGCTCTATCTGTGAGAAAATACAGCGTTATAACGCACTGTATTTAAGCTGAGACCGCATTATAACGCACTAGATAAACTGCATAGGTCGCGTTAACCAGAAAAAAGCTCTTCAGTTGGCCAGACAGGAACAGGATTGAACTCTGCAAGCGTTTGGTATGTCTACTGGGCATCAAAAAATGGTCGGAAGGATACTGAACAGAGGAGAGAAGAAATGAAGGGAAAAATAGTCCGAAAACTATGGGAAAACTCCCCAGCGGAGTCGCCAATTCTGCTATAGGGTAAACTGCTTGGGTGGTTGGTTTTCGTATATCCCTCTCAGGGCTTTCCGGTGCCCGAGGCAGACAGTAAGATTAGCTATGTTGTTCACAAAGATGGAATGAGTATGTTCATATTAGCTTGAAATAACTTGAAGGAATACAATAGAGAATTACCTCTTTGACGGTCTTGGAATCCCTTGGAGAGCGCTGTGCAGCAAAGTAAGAGTCCTTCTTCGCTGGCTCCAAATCTGAGACCTGCAATCAGTCAAAGCACCCGTGTAATTTCTAATATAACAAGTATCCTATCAATTAAATCAATATACTACAAACATCTAGATTATACACAATCTGAGCCATTCATATCATACTAAGTAAATATTGAAACAACAATGATAACATTAAGCATTGAATGGACAAAACGAACGCAGTTCTATTGATTTTGAAAGAAGGAGGATTACAACCATCGGTTGTACCAAGCCCTCCTCAGTCTCCCAATCTCTCTTCTCTCTCTAGTGAAGAAGTCCAAGTCAACAAACTCTCTGGGAGCCTCTTTGACTCTTGGCCTTCACAATGTCACACTATTCTCTATTCCACAAGTATACAAGAACCTTGAGCAATCCTTCGACCTTCAATTAAGAGCCTTCAGCTCCTTCTTATAGGAGAGGGAGAAAGCCATTTTTGCCCTTCTCTTTCCACTAGTTTGGAATGGAAAAAACTTAGATGTTTCTTTGATCTCCATGCTTTTTCCTCTTTTGGAGTTCAGTCTTCTATGGCAATGACCAATAATGAACTGGTGCTTCTGCAGTTTCCTTTGTGAAATGACTCCTTTGTGAGGGAAAGTCGGAGATTCAAATCATTCTCCGCGCTCTTTTCCCAATTCAAACTTAAAACACGGGTAACGCTTCCCTTCAGTGTAAACAGAGCGTTGCCCTAGCCAGTAACGCGACCAATGTATTGCTTGCCTGCGTTTTAAGCACAAACATTCAATACCTAATTTATCTTCTTCATTTTCTGCTGCACATGTTTTCTGAGATATCTCCTTTTCAGTGGCCTTCTTCTTTTGCTTCTTTCCCATTGCGACGGATCTCCTTCAAGCGATCAAGCTTCTGCAGAAGAACCTGCTCTGATACCAATTGTTGGGAAAAATACTGAGAGGGGGGGGGGGTGAATCAGTATTTACTGCATATTCAAAGCTTTTTACTTTTTCATTCCTTAAAACCCATACGCTACTTTCCTTCAGTAAACTAGAGTATATACGCGGATCCCCTTTATGAAACTCGCGTATACACAGAGATCTAGATATGTCATTAAACTTCAATTAAACCATTCCATCATTTATTCATCAGATATTCAATAAGCAGTAAACATGTGCAGTAAGAACAGAATAAACCATCACACAAAGCATCACACATGAACACCAGGATTTTTAGGTGGAAACCCAAATCGGGAGAAAACCACAGCTGCAGTTGCTCAGCCTTCAATATTTTATTATAGAGAAAACATCTTACAACATATGTGCTGGCGCAGACTTGACCAGCACGCAGGCACCCACCTGCGCTCGTTTACCAGCCTCTCCTGGGAGGGAGCTACGACCCCCTGACTCGTTTACCGGCCTCTCCTGGAAGGGAGCTACGACCCCCTGATCTCGTTTACCAGCCTCACCTGGAAGGGAGCTACGACCCCCTGACTGAAGGCTACAACCTTCAGCACCACCTTGGACCACGTTTCATCAATTTTCACACTGGATCCAACCACTTCAATAGAACAACACTTGCAGGCCATATTTCATCATATTTTCATACTGGACCCTTTTCATACTTTTAAGCACAGTCAACCATGAAACAGATACATGTAACTCACTGACAGATATCAGTAAACCAGCAGAACAGATCAGACATTTCTTACCACAGTCTTCAGCAAACCCTAGTTTGCATACGCGCTTTCCTTTCACTGATGTCGCGTATATACGCGCTTTCGTCCTCATCAACCAGCGTATACATCTGTATACACTTTACTGCGCATACGCTCTTTTTCTTCAGCGAAGCCGCGTATATACGCGCTTCCTCTTCAGCAAACTCGCGTATAGATCTTCAACCATTATAGAGCTGCATACTTCTTTAGATCAGACATTCGGTTCAGATTCAACCCTTTACTTCAGACAGATGTTCGCCTCATCACAGATCCAATCACTCCATAAACAGATCTAGCAAATACAGATACATTTCAGATCTAGATATCCTGCTTCATCATCTCTTCATTGGTGCATCATAGATTCAGATCTATCATCAAACCTTTACCCTTTCCATACAGATATACTTCATAGAGAAGTATTCATTCAAGCTCAGACATCTTGCACCCACACTCATGATTTGCACAATGAATTTCTTCTCCTTATATAGGTTTATCCTTTTTCAATACCACGGGTTAAAGCAATACCATGAGCCTTCAATACCACGGGCCAAGGCAATACCATGAGCCTTCAATACCACGGGCCAAAGCAATACCATGAGCCAAACCAATACCATGAGCCTTCAATACCACGGGCCCCTGGATTTGCACTTTTTGAGCGCTTTTTCACATACGCGACTTGGCACGTTCTTTTCCGCGTGCATACGCGACTTCCCCTAGACATATCCGCGTATTCCTTGAAACATACTCTTTTCATCATAGATCTGTCACATGATGAATTCATTTCTTCATTGTCTTCTGTACACACTGTAGATACATCATATTTTCTTCATCAAGAACATATTCTATCAAGCACAACTTCATCAAGTAAGTTGCCATCATCTTTATCAGGTAGGTTGCCATTCAAGAACAACTTTCTTCATCATATTGTTCAACAAACATCATATCACATCAGATTTACATCATTTACCAAGTCCATCAAGTCAAGAATAACTTCATCAAGTGGATTGCCATCAAGGACAACACATGTCAACAGTCGCATGTCTTCATCTTCATTCAGTGGGTTGCCATCAAGGACAACACTCTGCATCATATTTCCAACACGGGCAGATGAATGGAGGTAACCAGTTGATCGGATTGGCAGGCAGAGCTCCCTCCTGCCAGACTAAGCCTGAGGTGTTGTTCGCAGGGACTTGGCATGCCTCGGGGAGGTCCTAGGCTTCCCTAAAGCCCACTTCAAAACTTTGGGGGGCTTCCCTGAGCCCTGTGCCTGCTCTTTTCCCTTCCTTGTGACCGGCATTGAGGGCACTTCTTCATCCTCAGACCTGATCTCCATTACTTCCTCAACTTCTGGGGTAGTAGGGGCCGAGGGCTCAGCTGGGTTGGTGGTGGTCAACCTAGCGCGGAAAATGAATCTTGATTCTGGGTGGCTACTTTTAGTAGGGGGAGGTTGATCCAACATGTGAGGGACAGTGAAAACCCAAAAAATATTGTAGCTAAGGCTCTCGCGAGATAAAGAGGACAGGTGCAAGTTATGGAAGTGAGACAGAACCCTTGTTCAAGCTATCCAACCCTTTTTATAGCACCTGCAGGCATCCAACAATAGGGTAAACTTGACTTGGAGCTCACCATCAGGTAAACGGTAAAAAATCTGCACAATCTGCCACATTAAATTATAGTGGCCCACTCCTTTTAACGGTAAATTTTTCTTTTTACCAGATGTGACTGTGCCAACGGCTAGTTTTTACACCTCCTGTGCTTTTGGCATTCCTGTTACACCTGGTTCAAACACCTACGCCTCTTGTGCATCTTCCCCCAACATAGGCTTAAGCCTTGAGTACTTCAAACCCAAAGATATGTTTGCGTGGTTTGTGTCATTGCAGCAGAACCGGGCTACCTTCATGAGAAATTCTTTCAGAGGTGCTATGATTACTGCGTATTTTCGAAAAAAATTTCTATAATAACTTATTTGACCAAGAATTGAATGCAGATGCCCTTTTCTTGTGGGTACTGGTGGAGATATAATATTTGTATCCCCAATTTTTGCCAACATGGGGTGCGTCTCAATGCTATCCGTTCGCACCCGAGTGGTCTGGGACCTGTGCACACCCTGTTCAATTCTAAGCCATGATCCTCTCATGGATCATTCTTACCTTCACTTGGGGTTAGGCTGCAATATTTGATCATTCTTGGTTTCCGCAACTCCCAATTGGGTATTTCAGGTGCGACACATAGGCATGATTCACCCCATGCTACAGTGGCAATGTCCCACAGAGCTACATCAAGCACCTCTGTTCCACCTATTATCCCAAATGTTCCCATAAATTCATCCCTCAAAGCCTCCCAGTGGTGGGTGCGCTGATGGAGCTCTACATCTAAGTACCATGCAGTGGGAAGTTGTCCTAGGGCATGAATAAGCAGATGAACCCACTCTTGGGCAGTTCTATCGCACCATTGTTTTACCCATGTGAATTGATACTCTCGGGGATCTTCAAGTCCAAGGAACGTTCTAATTCGTACGTCGACTGGGGCCTCAAATTTTAGGATCATCATATTTCAACACTTTTCCCAAACCTGGAAAGCCTCCTCATGCGTTCCCCACCATTGCGCAGGTGATCCCTGCATGGCCATCTTACCGGCCCATAGCCGTCATCCTTGGGGAACCTCGGCTTTGAATGCCAGTAAAAAGTCCCTAACATTACCAAAACCATCAAAATAAGGTAGATCTCTTACCTCTAAGGAGATGCAGCAGAAGTTCTTCGTGATCCGAAGACATCTCAGCATAGAGACATCATGTAACTGGTTTTTCCAATTCTCCATTTCCCCATTAGAGTCAGAGAAAAATTCACTGTCATTTTCCCAGCAGAGTAACCCCTCCGTTTTGGGGTTGATCCAATCTTCATCTCATGCAGTCAACTTACAGATGTGATCCACATCCTCTTTGTCACACATTGGTTCAGTGTATCATTCGCCCTCCACCGGACCTAATGGTACTATTACCCTTGTACCATTATTCTCGAATACCATGCTTCTCTTCTTTAGGTTAATGATGCTGCCCATATCAATGGCCCAATCCAAGCCTAGGAGCGCAGGGTAAGGGTCCATATCTTCGACAATCTGGATTACTTCAAATGCAGCCTGAACCTGAACCCCTACGATATCCACCACAATCTTCGCTAGTCTTCCCAATGGAATGATCTTCTGTTGATTGGCCATACGCAGCTAGATAGTGGACCATTCCAACTTAGGTTCCCCCATTTGTTTCCAAGTTTTTTTAGGTAATACATTCACATCCGACCCTAGGTCCAAAATAACCTGATCCATGTCGTAATCGTCGATCTGCGCAGTCAACCGCATCTCCTTGTCGGTGCCTTTCTTATACCTATAGATTTTATGTACGTCCTTGAATTTAGGAGGGAGGATAGGTCATGTTGCGTAGCTATCTATCAATTCCTGAAGATTCTCCATAGCCCTCGAGTTGCGCAGCAGCTTCATACATGCTTGTAAAAAGGGTTTGACATCCTCACCTGCCTTGACGTCCTTAGGCAGCTGTGAAGTAGATGCCTCTGCCCCGACAAAGTCCTTGCGAGTTGCGATAAATGGTTATTTCTCATTTTTTAGATCCAAACCTTCTTGTTTGCTAACTTTTGGTTGGATTAGAGGCTCATTTTTATTTTTCTTCCCAGGCCCCCCGGTGACCATCCCACTGCGTGTTACGACATTTATGCTTGGATCTTTGTCTCGTATTTCGGCCTTAACCCTCTGCACATTTTGCATAGGTGTCAGCTGCTTTTCCTGCATATTCACTATCAGGACTGGAAAATATTCAATCACATGGTCTAGCTGCCTACAATACTGGCAGGTTGTAATGTTCCAAATCTGAAACTGCTCATGAATCCGGCAAATGAAAATCATTTTTCAAGAAAACATTAACAATCAACAACTAGATCTATTCCAAAGATTGAATGTAGGGGAATTTACTGAATATTTCACCTCTGAAAAGAGGGTGAGATCCAGAGGCTAGCTGGCCCACTAGCAGACTTTTTCTATAGAACTATGTCGAGAGCTAATATTCCCAAGAGGGATTGCTCAGCAAGCCAAGCTTGAAAAACGAATTTTTCAGATATGGGTGCTTCAGAAACTAATATAAACTCTTGGATCCCTTAGATATTATAATATAAAACCAAATTCCAAGAGGAGATCAGAAACAAATCAGACTAGGTGGGTTAAACAGTTCTCCCACACATAGCTTGCCTTGAAAACTAACCAACTAAGGGACTGCAGCAACATATAAACTGTAAAAAGGTCTTACACTGATGAATAAGCTTTAAAAAAGGTTAAATATATAGGAATACATATCTTTAACTTACATCAATATCTTATACAACATTTTACGAACCAAGGGGTGGGGAAAAGTGAGGATTTAGGCCCTAAAACGAGTATAATCAGAGATCTGTGTAAAAATAAGGTGGGAAAGTGGTTGGATCTGATATATAGGGTTATGAGGGACTCCCATGTATAATTTCAGCAAAAAAACTAATATTTTCTATGTTAAACAAATCCTCCTTCCCGACTAGTCAAGAAAAACACCCAATCCCCATGACTTTGAATATGCAAAATTTACTGAAACTCAGGAAGTGTGATTTTCTAAAGGTGATACATAAAACATGATATATACATCATTAAATCAGACCCATAAGGTTACTCATGCAATAGAAGAGAAATAATGAAGACTTTAATGAAGAAAAACCCTCCTTAAGAGGTGCTGCAACAATTGTATTTCACTGTAAAACCATAACAACGTTATTTTCTGAAGCACACAGTAGATTTAGGTTAAAAATAAAATATATAACAGATCATTGTACCAAATTTTAGATCTATATGAGATCTATACACTAGATTGTCCCTATTTTACATACCCCTTGGGGTTTTCAGCAGAAAATGGAATACATGGAGTAGATCTGACTTCTTATGCAGTAGATCTGCAGATTTACTGCAGAATTTCTGAAGATGAAATTATTATGAATATATCATATCTGGAATTTACATGGATTGGTTGGCCAATCCATGGATCACCACAGTGAGGGAACTTCCCAACACCGGAGATCTCTCTCCCAAGAGATTGCTGAAACACCCTGCAACTCCTCATTTGAAAATAACGCAGTCTAGGAAGATGGACTACGCTATAGGCTCAGAAATATGTAATGGCCTGATGCCAAGATCTAAAATGAAGTTCTAATCATCCAATACAGTCCTTCCAATGCATTAGAACCCTCCTTCGCTGGAAAGAAGTACTAGAATGCCTTAGATATGAAAAGATCTAATCTCCACTTGCTGCAGATTTCAAAAAAAAGAAAACCCTCAATGAATCTATGCTACTATTGGAAGTAGAAGCTTGACCAAAATGCCGGATAGTGGACAAAACTGAACATCCTTCTCCAAGGAGCTACTCCATGGAAGGAGAGAGGATTCCTAAACAGGAAATCCTCTTCCCTTTGGCTAACCAGCCAAGAGAACTCAAGTTGCTCAAGCAACTTCTAAAATCATCAACAACCTTTTCTTTGAGCCTTCTCCTTCCTTTTATAAGATGAGGATGGGCACAACCCTAAACCACTTTCAAAACTTAAGCCCCTTTCACATGTGCAACCTCCATCTAGATCTGAGCTGGCCAAAAAGGAGGTACATTGCACTTAGATGGTGTTGTTGATAAGGTCTTGTTGACCCAATCAATTGTCACAAACCCTTTTCACACATAAGGGTTTCATTAAAGTAGCCTTGATTTAGCCTTGTTCATATTGGGCATTTATTTATTCCATGGAGTTTTTGCATTTTATTGATCTCCCTTACCATTTTATTCCTTATACAAAGTAAACAATACAAAAATGAATATTCCTATTAAATTAGGAATATTACACTCCTCCCCCTTCAAAATGTTGCTTGTCCTCAAGCAACTGCAAGGTAGGAAAAAAATTTTCCTCCTCCTTCTCCTTGTGGCCTCATCAATGGATCCCACCATGGCTGAAAATGGTATGCAATAAAATTGTCCTCCCATGATTTCCTCCAACTGTAAAAGAGCAAGTGTACATTGTGAGAAAATGGAGGGTACAAGTGGTGATCTCCCTGCTGCTCAATGGCCTCCTCAAGGTAGGAGTGATGATGAACATGGGGAATTTTATTCCCATTGAGTGACTTCCACACCCATGCTATCATCCAAATGGAGTGAGCTATGCTAAGTAGCTCATATAATTGGTCAACCCCCGGTTTGTGCAATGTAGTGGGGCTGCATGGAGAGATTGTTCTCCCCTTTTTCATTTGTTTCCCTCTCCACTCATGATAAGGATGGAGATGCTTTTGTCCTTGGGATGAAATGATATGGCCTCCAAGAATGGCCCAAGCTACTCCATCAAATGTTTCAGCCATGAATTGCCTCTTCAATTTCTTCATGTGGTTTTCCCCACAAGAAGAGGAAAGTAGCAATGTAGCAATCATGGTTTGCCCATGGTGTCTCCTGCAATATAAAACATGTACAATGGGGATAATCATGCTCCCAATGGGCTGTCCCAATATATACAACACTCTCAAATTAGTGCTTCATGTGAATGTACAAACATCAGCAATACAAGGAAGCAATATGCCATGAAAACAAGCTGCCAATTGACAACTAGAGAGTGGGTCACTGCTCTTCTCATGGGACCAACGTAGTGTACCTCCTTCCTGCTTCAAAATAGAAATTAGCAAGTGCTTTTCCAGCCACTTGTTTTCTGCCACAATCATATCATAAGATGGAAACATGAATATACAATTTGGTGCCAAAGATGCACCCCAAAAATCATGTGGCATCTTCCACAAACCACCATAAGATTGGCCAATTTCTCTGCTACAAATTGCTGCAAGTACATCCTCATATGATATGCAAGAAGGGACAAGTCCTATTTATACATCATGCTTCTAAAACAAGGAGAAGATGTACAATACAAAATATGAAATTATACCTTCTCCCTCATGCACTTGAGATCTTGAGCTGCGATGGCTTAACTGAAAATTCTCCCTCACTTCCAATGAGTAGGGAAGTAGTTGTGAGGTCCTCTCCATCATCAATCAGGCTATGCATCTCTCCATATGCTGATATATGTCATGCTGAATGCCCTCCCATGTGAACTTCTCTAGCCAAGCAAAGTATGCATCCAAGTGCATAACTAGGAAGTCTCAATCTCTCCTCCTCAGAGACAGTGCTGGTGTTCTGAAATATGGTGCTCCCCTCATGCTGTTGTCAGCTACTTTGAAATCCTTCATGCCAAAGTCATCTTTCCCCATATTCACCTCCCTTGAATCCAAGAGTGGTGAACCCAGAAATAGGATGCCTCTCAAAAATGTCGGATCCGGGGGCCTCCTGGGTGGGTTGCCTCCCTGTAGTGAGACATCTAAATAGGGAATGGACTGTATGAATGAGAGGAGTGAATGGTCCCTCTCTTCACTGCGCAGTGCAGTCCTTCTCCTATGTACAAAAATCCTCCTCAAAAGATGAGGGTGCATGCTCCTTCCTCGGAATGCTGATCCTCCTTCTCCTCTCCTCCCTCTAATGGTACAACGCTGGTATCCCTTCTCTACTCATCCCCTTTGGAAATGTGGAATGGATTTTGTTTCATGGCTCCCTCCAACTCATGCAAAGTGTTTGGTTTTATGATGCCAACACATGAGGGCTTCTCATCAACTCTCCTCACTAATCCTTTAGTGAATCCCTCATAGGTTTTTACATTTGCATGAAAATATGAAACAGAAACTTGAAACGAACAATCATAGGCCATACCTTTGAGATGCAGTGGTGCTTCCTCCATTATTCTTGCAATGCACATGGGCAATAGATTGCATTGTGGATCTGCATGTGAGACTGAATGCTCACACCCCTCAAGTGAATAACTAGGGCTTGCTTCAACAACAAACCCCTTCAGGAAATTTCTGCAATTCTCCCTTTCCTATCTCCTTGAGATCTTCTATGATACCCTTCAGAGTCTAGAAAAGAAGCAGGGAGGTCTTCTCTTTCGTCATTCTTCCTCCTCTTTCTCTTGCCAAGAAAGGAGGCATGTTACAACGCTGAAGATCAAGTTGTGCACCTGATTTCTCGCACACATTGTAATGAATGCTGGGGCTTCTAAGATCAGAGGGATCTACATGATCTCCCTTCTCCATCCCCTGGATTTCTTCTTTCAGTACATGAATATTTTCTGAAAACTCTTCTCTCTGTAATCTTCCCGAAAAGGGGGTTCAGGCCCTTCTCCCTTGTGTCTTCAATGTAACCAAAATTATCCATCAGATTTGTCTTGCTTCTTCTCTTTTCTCCTTTGATAGCTTGATCTCATAGGCTGTGCCAGAGATCATGCTCTGATACCACTGTAATGTTCCAGATCTGAAACTGCTCATGAATCCGACAAATGAAAATCCTTTTTCAAGAAAACATTAACAATCAACAAGTGGATCTATTCCAGATATTGACTGTAGGGGAATTTACTGGATATGTCACCTCTAAAAATAGGGTGATATCCAGAGGCTAGCTGGCCCACTATCAGACTCTGTCTATAGAACTATGTCGAGAGCTAATATTCCCAAGAGGGATTGCTCAGCAAGCCAAGCTTGAAAAATGAATTTTTCAGAGATGGGTGCTTTAGAAACTAATATAAACTCTTGGATCCCTTATATATGATAATATAAAACCAAATTCCAAGAATATATCAGAAACAAATCAGACTAGGTGGGTTAAACAGTTCTCCCACACCTAGCTTGCCTTGAAAACTGCCCAACTAAGGGACTACGAAAACTTATAAACTGTATAACGGTATTACACTGATTAATAAGCTTTAAAAAAAGTTAAATAGACAAGAATACACATATTGAACTTACATCAATATATTATACAACGTTTTATGAACCAAGGGGTGGGGAAAAGAGAGGATTTAGGCCCTAAAACAAGTATAATCAGAGATCTCCGTAAAAATAATGTGGGAAAGTGATTGGATATGATATCTATGGTTATTAGGGACTCCCATTTCGAATTTAAGAAAATAATAATAATATTTTATATGTTAAACAATTCCTCCTTCCCGACTAGTCAAGAAAAACACCCAATCCCCATGACTTTGAATATGCAGAATTTACTGAAAATCAGGAAGCGTGATTTTCTGAAGTTGATACATGAAACATAATATATAAATCATTAAATCAGACCCATAAGGTTACTCATGCAATAGAAGAGAAATAGTGAAGACTTTAATGAAGAAAAACCCTCCTTAAGAGGCGCTGCAACAATTGTATTTCACTGTAAAACCCTAACAGTGTTATTTTCTGAATCAAACAACAGCTTTAGGTTAGAAATCAGATCTATAACGGATCAGTGTGCTAGCCACCTATAGAATTTTTTATAGCAAAAGGTGGCTAAGACTTTTTGAGCCTTCAAGGAACAAATTTCATTGCTAGAAATTGTTGGCTCTTGAAGACTCTTGAAGGCCTCATGCCTATCCTCTATCTGAACTTCACTTATGTTCCCATTTTACACTTAGAAATCCTGCTGATTTCCAAGCCAGAATACTGCTACAAGCACCTTTTCCCCTTCTTCCAAAACTAACTTTCATTTGCTCCCCTTTCTCCATAAAACTCCTCTGTTTTCATGATTCCTTTTCTCCCTTTCATGAAAATCCTCTTTACATGGTTTAAAAATCATTTTTAAACTATGTCGAAACCCTAAATTTCCTTGGAAAACCATTAAAAAACCATAAAAAACCCACATGTTGGACATATATGGGTCCTAGCCCTTTTACCATTGACCCTCGGTCATATATTTCTACACGCGCCCAAAGGCCCCGCAATCGGGCACCAAGCCATTTTTAATACTAATTATTTCCGCCCAAAGTTTAAAACCTTTGGTTATATATTAAAACTCGTCAGCTTTATTATATTGTAAATTTTCGCAAGTTCAAAGTCTTAGTCAATCTCCACCATCGATCTGATCTGCAAATCGCCGGTGCAGAGTCCATCTCCCTAGTGGTCCCTGCATTCCACTCACTTGTCCAAAAACTGCGCGCTATTCATCGCACCACCTTTGGGCGAGGGCAGTTTTTTCTTGATTGGCAGCGATTCCATTCAACGGTTGACACGCATCCTGGGCACTGTTCATAAAACCACCGTCCATCGCGCGTTAACGTTCGGACGTGGGTCCCGCGCGATATCGCTGTACACCGTCTGATCTGGGGTGGGCTATCTGATGGCTATCACTCACTGAAGATGCTCGATAGTTAACTGGGCTACGACGCGACATTCAATAGATATCCGCTGTCAATCTGATCTTTAGATCGACGACCCATATTCCATCGCCCCGATTCATCGCCCGGTCAAACATTTTCCGCTTTGACTCTCTGTTTCCCCTCCCGACCGTCGATCTCTGTGTGATCGACAACTCTGATTTAAAAAAATCTTCCGCCTTCTCTATCACTTCTCCTGATCAATCCTGACCGTTGGATGATGCCATCCAACAGCCATGCTTCCCCCACACGTCATCTGCAGCAATAAACCTATATATGCAGGATTTTTTAATATTTTTTTGTATTTTGCAGGATTTAAATGGTTTTCTCGCCATTTTTGAAGAAAATTCAAAGGAAGAGGATGACGATCTTCCTGCCTTCGATTCACCAAAGAAAATCATCACAGGGTGTTAAAAACACATTTTCATCAATCTTTCATGAAGCATTGATGCCACATAACCCTACACAACCCTGTACATCAGCAAAAACCATGAATCGAGCGCAGTCAGAGAGTATCAGTGACGAAGACAAAAATTTATCAGAGCAGAGGATTAAGGACAGATTTTGCGGGGATCATGGCTAAGAGCAATTATCAAAAGCCTAATCCCCTATTTAAAACACAGTTTAAAGAAGATCTTAAGGGTTTTATCAACAAGAGTGCTTCCACTGCCACATCTGAGGCAAATTGTTTCCTCCCAGCTACCACGATGCCACCTGTGCCTCAAAGTATTCAATCAGAGGCCGAATTTATTGATTAGGATCAGATATTTGTCTCGAAACACAGCCAAAGAGGAAACTCTGCCAAGGAGATTAATGACAAACATCTGTAGAGTTACTTTGACGCCACACAGAGCCTCAAATGTCAACAAAAGTTCCCACCGAGCTTAAAATTTATGTAAAACATTTAATACAGAGTGCACCCATGTAAGTTTCTTCATTGAGCCCCTCAAAGGCCAAGAAGTCATTAAAAATATATTAATTTTAATTGGAGATCTCTTATCAGATCTCACCTCATCATTCTTCTATATATACTACTGCAGAAGATGAGTGAGGGGTTGGTTGCAGAACTTTGATATACACTTGAGCTTAAATTTTTTATTATAAATAGTGTTCACTGGCTCTTGGAGCTCTGCTGGTGGTAGATAGGTTAGGCTGAGATGTGTAGATGGTTGCTAAACTAAAGCACTGGACTTAAAGCTGTAACTAGTTTGGAGCATCAATACAATCTGATTTATGGGATCTTGGTCTATGTTGACGGTTATGTTTTTCTCATTGTAACTTATCATTTTGTTTCTGTTTTCACTATGTTCCAATTTCTCTTATAAATAACAGCATGCATAGATTTATGACCTACTGTACATCAGTAACCTTCTCTGACTGAAAATCTTTATCTAAATGTTTTCTTCCAAACTGTGTTATTTAGGAATGATTTAATTTAGTTCAAGCATAGGAATGTTGGTGTTCCCTCGTCTTATTGTCTTAGCTGGATGTTATTCTTAAATTTTATTTTTAGTATATGTTTAGTGAAGATGAACTGAGGAAGATATGGTGAGCCCTAGTCCCAGTTTTATCCCCACAACTATCTGAATGTTTCTCTTGGAATGTGTTAAAAGCTGGCTAGTTTAAAAGTACTTACCAGATCTTAGGCCATTCTGAGTTATCTTTGTGTTTGTCTTGAAAGTAACCAAGTAAAGCAGAGCTAGGAGAGGATTTATGGTGAGCTCGTCCCGCTAGTTTCTTCTCCAAAAGTTGCCTTCAAGTTTCCCTTTGTTTTAAAGTGTTTTCTATTGAAAGTGTATCAAAGGCTGGCTAGTTTAAAAGTACTTACCAGATCCTAGGCTGCTCTTTGTTCTGCATCTGTTTATTTCTCTTTATTATTGTATTATTTCATTCCATAAATCAAACTTTAAAGAGATCCTTAGACATAGATGACTTGCCCCATGGACCACTCTTGCCTCTTGCTGTTCCAATTAAACCCTATTATGACTCCATAGCCCAATGGACTAAAACCTACAATTATCTATATTTTTGGTCGAAGCTTACTCTGATTTCTTGCAACTTCTCACCTTTGAAACTCTTTGCATTTGGGACTTTCCACCTCAAACAGTAATCATGCTTAACCATCCAAAAACAAAACAAACCCTTGGCCTTCATAACTAGCCTAATACCATTACCCCAAACTTCAAAGACAAATGCATCTTTGCACTTATTGGAGAGATCCCTCTCTGGATTCAGGAGGGTTAGATCCTAGAATCCCAAATTTGGTTGAAATGATGTTGTTTCTGTAGTTTTAGTCTCACCAATTTGCTAAAATTATAGATTCCTAACATTTCTGGCAACTCCGCTGGGGATTTCGAGTCTTTTTCATTTTAAATACTTTTAAGACTCAAAGTACCCATGATCTCTTTAGATTGGTATATGGTGGTGGACCATTAAACATTTTACCTCCTTACGAGCTAAAAATCTTCCACCTTGCGACTCCACACTCTGAAACTCCCAGAAGACCAAATGACTCCACTAGTAGAAGACCCTGAACTGATTGACCAGACATAGTGACCTCTTTCTTGATTTACAAACATGATTCCAAGAATACAACAAAGATATGCCCCAATGAGTAGAGATCATATCCCTGGGTTTCCACATAAGATGCCCCAGGTGAATTGGGATGACAACCTACCTGTTTTTCAAGGTGAAAAGTTTGATGACCCTCTATTACATCTCATCAAATTTCATATACATGTAGGAGGTTGAAAGTTGAATGGCATGAAAACTACCTAATGAAAATTTTCATGTTAACATTAGAAGGAAAAGCTAGGGAATGGTATGAATACTTGAGATCTAGTAGTTTGTTTTCTTTAAGGGACCTTGAATATGTGTTCTATGAGAACTATAAAGAAAACACTACATCATTATCATTGGGTGCGATATATTATGATCCATCACAAAACATCACCCAACACATTATAGATAATGAGGAAGCTTTGAAAGAGATGCATCCTGAAGATCTTTTAACAGCCATTCATGAGTTTAATCTCCTATTGAAAATTTTTAAGAACATAGATGAATCAATTAAGGAAGAGATGATCCAAGAAATAAACAACATCCCTCAAGATATCCCTATAAACTCAGATATTGATTCATCATCCCTTATAGCTAAGGCTCAAGAAAACATCCAGCCTCAAAATCAGTCTTCACAAAAGACAGAGAATTGTTGTACTTCTGTTCAAAGGGACATGGAAACATCTTCCCCTTTAACAGAGAAGGAAATAGGTCAGACTATTTATAAACAGTCAGTCTCTGAAACTTTTTGCAAAACAAACACTCTTGCCCATTCACATAGAGAACTTTGTTCTACATATTTAGAAAGTTCTTTTGTGGATCAGAATGAAGAAGGACCTATTAATATCCCAATATGTTTGACTGATGAAAATGTTTATTCTAATAAATTTTCAAATTTCAATCAGTCTTATGATGATGATGATTTCCAAGCATAAACTAATCATGCGGGGCAAACAACATTTGATTGGTGTTATGACTTTCACCATCATCAGCTTGAAAACCGCAATCATCCTTTTTGATCCATCATAAAAGGCTTTCACTTTATTGGGAATCAGCAGCCTTTCAACTCAGAAGGTGAAGAGAAGAGTAATGAAGAAATTTTTGAGCAAGAGGAAACCATTGAATACACCCCCACTCAAGAACATAATAACCTCTTCACAGAGTTCAGCCCACTGAAACCAAGCATACCAGGGCTACAAGAGGAAAACACTACCAAATATGATGAGTCCTCCAGTTCAGATTATGATGAAGAAGAGGGAGAGAAATAGATAGAAGACTATCCTACTGTGGATATACTCTCTTTTCAAGAAGAAAATTCTCCTATCATTGATGTCAAACTATCATCCAAAGAACCTGAATGTATATTAGAAGCAAGCATATGTTTAGAGAAAGAAAATATTTCACTGTTTGCTATTGTGCAGGTTAAAGATGATGATGCTTCCAAGCAACTTTCTGAAGATATGCTCCTCAAAGATGAAGCCTTGGAAGCAGACAATCTACCAAACATGGAGGGCTAAAAAGAATAGAACCTTCATCTTTTCTTTGTTGATCCTATGGAAGAGTGTGTGGAATTCCCAACTGGCTCAAATTATCAAGAAGTGATCCTTTGCATGAGCTAGAGACATGAAAAGTTGTCACCTTTTGTGATAGCCTTGATATTGAAGATTAATCTTCAATATGTTCTATGGATACCTCTGACAAGAAGCCAGAGTTTCTACTTCTTCTTGACATTACTCAGCTGGCTGCATTGGCATTTTTGTATCATATGATAAATGTAAATACTCCATGTTTATAATAGGTTAGATAGGAATGTCAATAAAGCTCAGTTTTGAGCATGTAGGTAGTTATTGTTTTCTTCTTTGAAGAAAAATCAAAAAATCGAAAATACAAAAAAAAAGAAAAGAAAGAAAAGAGGGCAGATTGTCAAAACAAGAAAGGTACAGCCCCATACCAAAAAAGAGAAACAAATTCTGATAGTGTGCAAGCTTAAATGCCACTCCTACAAAACACACTTCTAGTTAGTCAAACAGCCAAATCTTGACTAAATTAGTTTTAAATTTTCTGCTGATAGGATAATGAATTCGATTTTCCAAACTGTTTAATATTTCCTTATCAGTAGATAGATTAGGATAGAAAATAAAGGTTCAAACATGTTCAAAATCTGAACCTAAGTTTCCAAAGAGAGATGACTCAAATCTATTTTATTTTCTGAGTCAAAGAAGAAGTAAATCTGGTTCTAATTAGCTCAAAATCTAAACCAAAAAACAAGGAAGAGGCAACTCAAACAAGAGCCAAAACAGAGATGTAGAAAGAGAAGGCCATGATGAGAAACTTTCAGATCTTAAGCCTTCCATTGTGTTTTAAATTTTCTGCAAAATAAATTTTCAGTGTGCAGCCTGTTTTTATGCCATAGACCAGCATCAAGTTAGAATATTCAATCCTGACTTGAATTCTTTTGAATTTCTGTTGTAGAATTTAGAGAATAAAGTATGTTGGACAGTTTAATCCCAACAAACAGTATAACAGGTAGAGAATCATATGGGCTCAACTATTTAATCTGGGTCCATGGAGAAATAAGGAGTAGAAATAGATTAGATTTCCTTCTTTCAAAAGAATAAAATCTTGTAAAATAGTTTGCCAATCCAAGTGCACTCTAATGAAGAAAAAATGTTAGATTAGTAGGATTAGGTAGGTAGAAAGTTTGTATTGATGAAGGTCCATTGTTTTCCTGGCTGCTAATATTTTTTTAAAGAAGACCATCCCAGCAAAGGAAGGGCAGCCCAATGGATCAGGCACAGGTCAGCCTCCCAGAGAACACAATGGATGAGGCAATTGATCAGCCTCCCAGAGAATGCAAGTTTGAAGTTCTTGATGCCTTCAAGAAGGCATCATCCCCAAGTGGAGCCACTGTTAGCCACCTATAAAATTTGTTATAGCAAAAGGTGGCTAAGACTTTTTGAGCCTTCAAGGAAAAAATTTCATTGCTAAAAATTGTTGGCTCTTGAAGACTCTTGAAGGCCTCATGCCTATCCTCTATCTGAACTTCACTACTGTTCCCATTTTACACTTTGAAATCCTGCTAATTTCCAAGCCAGAATACTGTTGCAAGCACCTTTTCCCTTTTTCCCTTCTTCCAAAAATAGCTTTCATTTGCTCCCCTTTCTCCATAAAACTCCTCTATTTTCATGATTCCTTTTCTCCCTTTCATGAAAATCCTCTTTACATGGTTTAAAACTCATTTTTAAACTATGTTGGAACCCTTAATTTCCTTGGAAAACCATTAAAAAACCCACATGTTGGACATATATGGGTCCTATCCCTTTTCCCATTGACCCTCAGTCATATATTTCTCCACGCGCCCAAAGGCCCCGCAATCGGGTGCCAAGCCATTTTTAATACCAATTATTTCCGCCCAAAGTTTAAAACCTTTGGTTATATATTAAACTTGTCGGCTTTATTATATTGTAAATTTCTGCTGGTTCAAAGTCTCAGCCGATCTCCACTGTCGATCTGATATGCAGATCGACGGTGCGGAGTCCATCTCCCCAATGGTCCCCGCATTCCACTCACCTGTCCAAAACCGTGCCGTATTCATCGCACCACCTTTGGGCAAGGCCAGTTTTTTCCCGATTGGTAGCGATTCCATTCAACAGTTGACACGCGTCCCGGGCACTGTTCATAAAAACTCCGTCCATCATGCGTTAATGTTCGGGCGTGGGCCCCGCGCGAGATCGCTATACACTGTCCGATCTGGGGTGGGCTATCCGACAGATATCGCTCACTGAAGATGCCCGACAGTTAATCGAGATACGATGTGGCATTCAATAGATCTCCACCATCGATCTGATCTGCATATTGACGGCCCATATTCCATCACCCTGATTCATCACCTGGTCAAACATTTTCTACTTTGACTCTCCGTTTCCGCTCCCGACCATCGATCTCTGCGCGATCGACGGCTCTGATTTAAAAAAATCTTCCACCTTCTCTATCACTTCTTCTGATCAATCTTGACCGTTAGATGATGCCATCCAACGGCCATGCTTCCCCCACACGTCCTCCGTAGCAATAAACCTATACATGCAGGATTTTTTAATATTTGTTTGTATTTTGCAGGGTTTAAATGGTTTTCTCGCCATTTTTGAAGAAAATTTGAAGGCAGAGGATGAAAATATTCCTGCCTTCGATTCACCAAAGAAAATCATCACAGGGTGTTAAAAGCACGTTTTCATCAATCGTTCGTGGAGCATTGATGCCACATAACCTTGTGCAGCCATGCATACTAGAAAAAACCATGAATCGGGCACAGTCAGAGAGTATCAGTGACGAATACCAAAATTTATCAGAACAGAGGATTAAAGACAGATTTTGTGGGGATCACGGCTAAGAACAATTATCAAAAGCCCAATCCCCAAGTAAAACATAGTTAAAGAATATCTTAAGGGTTTTATCAACAGGAGCGCTTCCACCGCCACATCTGAGGCAAATTGTTTCCTCCCAGCTACTAAAATGCCACCTGTGCCTCAAAGTACTGAATCATAGGCCGAAGTTATTGATTAAATGAAGATATTTGCCTCAGCGCAGCTAGAAAGTTACTTCTGGAAGGAAACTTAATGCAAAGGATATCGACAGAGTAACCTCGACATCACACAGAGCCTCAAAGGTCAACAAAAGCTCCTACTGAGCTTAAACTTTATGTAAAACATTTAATACAGAGTGCACCCATGTAAGTTTCTTCATTGAGCCCCTCAAAGGGGAAGAAGCCATTAAGTCTGTATTAATTGTAATTGGAGTTCTTTTATCAGATCTCACCTCCTCATTATTCTATATATACTTCTGCAGAAGATGAGAGAGGGGTTGGTTGTAGAACTTTGATATACACTTGAGCTTAAAATTCTGATTGTAAATAGTCTTCACTGGCTCTTGGAGCTCTACTTGTGATAGATAGGTTAGGCTGAGATGTGTAGATGGTTGCTAAACTAAAGCACTAGACTTAAAGCTGTAACTGGTTTGGAGCATCAATACAAGCTGATTTATGGGATCATGGTCTATGTTGAAGGTGATGTTTCTCTAATTGTAACTTGTGATTTTGTTTCTGTTTTCACTATGTTTCATATTCTCTTATAAAGAACAACATGCATAGAGTTAGGAGCTACTGTACAGCAGTAACCTTCTTTGACTAAAAATTTTTATATATGTGTTTTCTTCCAATTTGTGTTATTTAGGAATGATTTAATTCAGTTTAAGCATATGAATGCTGGCGTTCCCTCATCTTATTGCCTTAGCTGAATGCTGTTCTTAAATTTTATTTTCAGTATATGTTTTGTGAAGATGAACTGAGGAAGATATGGTGATCCCTGGTCCCAGTTTTATCCCCACAACTATCTGGATGTTTCCCTTGGAATGTGTTAAAAGCTGGCTAGTTTAAAAGTACTTACCAGATCTTAGGCCATTTTGTGTTACCTTTGTGTTTGTCTTGAAATTGACCAAGTAAAGCAGAGCTAGGAGAGGATTTGTGGTGACCCGGCTCGCTATTTTTCTACTCCAATAGTTGCCTTCAAGTTTCCTTTTTTTTTTAAAATGTTTTCTATTGAAAGTGTATCAAAGGCTGGCTAGTTTAAAAGTACTTACCAGATCCTGGGCTGCTCCTTGTTTTGCATCTGTTTATTTCTCCTTCTTATTGTATCATTTCATTCCATAAATCAAACTTTAAAGAGATCCTTAGACATAGATGACTTGCCCCATGGACCACTCTTGCCTCTTGCTGTTCCAATTAAACCCTATTATGACTCCATAGCCCAATGGACTTAAACCTGCAATTATCTATCTTTTTGGCCGAAGCTTACTCTGATTGCTTGCAACTTCTCACCTTTGAAACTCTTTGCATTTGGGACTTTCCACCTCAAACAGTAATCATGCTCAACCATCCAAAAACAAAACAAACCCTTGGCCTTCATAACTAGCCTAATACCATTACCCCAAACTTCAAAGACAAATCCATATTTGCACTTATTGGAGAGATCCCTCTCCGGATTCAGGAGGGCTAGATCCTAGAATCCCAAAGTTGGTTGAAAAGATGTTGTTTCTATAGTTTTAGTCTCACCAATCTACTAAAATTACAGATTCCTAACACAGTGTACCAAATTTTGGATCTATATGAGATCCATACACTAGATTGTCCCTATTTTACATACCCTTTGGGGTTTTCAGTAGAAAATGGAATACATGGAGTAGATCTGACTTCTTATGCAGCAGATCTGTAGATTTACTGTAGAATTTCTAAAGATGAAATTCTTATGAATATATCAGATTTGGAAGTTACATGGATTGTTGGCCGATCCATGGATCACCACAGTGAGGGAACTTCCCAACACCATAGATCTCTCTCCCAAGAGATTACTGAAACACCCTGCAACTCCTCCTTTGCAAATAAAGAAGTCTAGGAAAATGGACTGCGATGTCGGCTTAGAAATATGTAATGCCCTGATGCCAAGATCTGAAATGAAGTTCCAATCATCCAATACAGTCCTTCCAATAGATTAGAACCCTCCTCCGCTGGAAATAAGTACTAGAATGCCTTAGATTTGAAAAGATCTAAGCTCCACTTGCTGCAGCTTTCAAAATCAAGCAAACCCTCAATGGATCTTCACTGCTATTGGAAGTAGAAGCTTGGCAAAAATGCCGGATAGTGGACAAAGTTGAACATCCTCCTCCAAGGAGCTACTCCATGGAAGGAGAGAGGATTCCTAAACAGGAAATCCTCTTCCCTTTGGCTAACTAGCCAAGAGAACTCGAGCTTCTAAAGCAACTTATAAAATCATCAACAACCTTTTCTTTGAGCCTTCTCCTTCCTTTTATAAGATGAGGATGGGCACAACCCTAAACCACTTTCAAAACTTAAGCCCCTTTCACATGTGCAACCTCCATCTAGATCTGCGCTGGCCAAAAAGGAGGTACATTACACTTATACAACGATGTTAATAAGGTCTTGTTGACCCAATCAATTGTCACAAACCCTTTTCACACATAAGGGTTTCATTAAAGCAACCCTAATTTAGCCTTGTTCATATTGGGCATTTATTTATTCCATGGATTTTTTGCATTTTATTGATCTCCCTTACCATTTTATTCCTTATACAAAGTAAATAATACAAAAGTGAATATTCCTATTAAATTAGGAATATTACACAGGTCTATCTTGTGGGGTTTGGATAGTCCGTAGAAAAATGCCTTACCTCTCCATAGTTATAACAGATGAGTTTCCCTTGTCCCCGACCTGCGCTACCACCTCTTCCGATCCCCTGCCCCTTGCTGGGGAACCCCCTACGCTTGAGAGGGATCTGGGTGAGGATGGATCCGACTGCACCGTATGGAGATTCCCCCGATCGATCATCAAATCATACATCTTATAGTTCTATTCATCATGTCCTACCGACCTGCAGAACCTGCACCATTACTGTTTTACTTCTGGGACGTACGCAACAACGCGGGGACAATGGTTTGTGTCATGCAGCTGTGTAATGCGGCAGTCATCGCACCATAGTGCTGGCCCACTTGGTCCTACTACTTTCCTAGGGCACAACGGACTAGGTCCCTCGGCCTGCATGTAGTCTTTTAACAGTGGGAAGTTATCCATAGTGTGACCATTCGTCCTGCAACGTATGCACCATCTTTCTGGGCTAGCCTATGTGCCTCACTCCTTTCGTAGGTTCTGGATCTCTATGTGCATCACCTCCAGTTGTCCTTGGATCTACTAGACGCCTAGCTAGGAATCGTCTCTGGGTGCAACTTCTAACTTCATAGCAACCTCTAGGGCTTTTTCCGGTGATTCGAAAGTTTGGTGACCCATAGGTACGCGCAGGTGACGCAGCAACATGGCAATGAACCACTACATGTGTTATCTGTTGTTGTACTGAAATCATCCTTCCTTGATCACCTACTTCAGCTATTGATCAGCCTCCCATACAGATTTAGAAGGCCCTTGCTTGAAATGCTTTAGATCGACCACTATTTGAGAATAGGACTTAGGTTTCTTGAACTGTTGTTTTAAGGTGTTCTTAACCTCTTCGATGGTTGAGTTTTCATGTTGTCCAATATATCCCATGTACCAAGCTCTTCCTTCGAAGGCAAGGGACAGTTGTTCCCTCTTCATTATGTCAGTAGCTAAATTCTGCGTAGTCCATACTGATTCTACGACAAACCAGAACTGCTTCATGTCCTCATCTCCCACACCCTTAAAGGTAGGAAATTTCATGTGCGTAGCCATGTCGTCTTCTGAAATTTGACCAACCCTGTGAGCCACTCCTAGAGCTCGATCACAATAGTTACAAAGAATATCTCATAGATATCTGTGAAAATATACCTATTTTTCCACTCTTCGGTGGTCAACCTCCTACTGCGGTGCTCTTTCACTGCGAGTTCCTGAACTTGTCGTTTGAACCCTTCATCAATTTATTTTCTTTCAGGTTTCCATTACAGCCTTGGAATTACCCAATCCCTCTCTCAAAATGTTCCCGATCCCAGTAATGGAACCGTTTGTTGGCTTGAGGGGTCCTCACCCAGGTTCGGAGGCTAAGGTTTGCCAACAAACCCCCATACTACTAGCCCTTTTGGTAGTGACCGGCTTGCACAGGCCAAAGTCTCACCCGAAGCAGTATGGGTGGGTGCTAGAACTAGGTTTCCGCACCCTAAGAGAGAGAGAGCAGGTAAGTCGAACCGTTCGGCAACTATCAGATCTACGTAGTTAGAGGTTGTTTGCAGGACTTTCAATGATTAACCAGAGTACAATTTTACTAGATTTATATAATAGGCTCGCACCCATGTGTGGACAGCCAAGTATAAGCATAAATAATATATTCATAGCAGAATTAATCAGATTGCAAATATAGTTATCATAACACAGATAATTCGCAGCTCATAAACAGAATCACATATAATTCGAGTCCTCAATAACCATAACTAGATAGATCAAACAACATCAGATATCCATGATAATTCACATATATTACTTATCAAAAAGTCTCTTACATACCCAAAAAACTAACCTGCACACACAACAGAAGGGTCTGCACACAGTAGGAGTGAGGATCTCTACGCACATAGCCAGCAGGAGTCCTTTCCCCAAAAACCCAAACAGATCTACTAATTCACAATTCGCATCAATCTTAATCCCAGTCTATCTTATAACTCAAAAAGGTTCAACTACTTATACTATTTTAGCCTACGCATCCAATGGTCTGCAAACCGTGGTTTGCAGACTCTTGGTCTAACCTTGACCCATTTACAATGCATTAGGGGCTTTGACCCACCTCAAAACCCCTGTGTTAGACTAAATATAATAAAAAAATACAAAATGGACCAGTTTCGCAGCTCTTGTAGGAGACCCTGTTCCAAAAAGACTGGAGTTTAGCGACCATGGATTTCTACTTCTCTTCCAAATTCAGCCATTTATCCTCTGAGATGAGGGTGATTGCGTCTACGATCTACTCTAGGTCTTCCTCTACTAGAGTAACTTTAGTCTCCCGACCCAACCTTGTAGCTCGTCAATTCTTTCGTTGGCCTTTAATAGGGTCACCAGTCCATTTCGTACCTTGAGGGGAGTTAGTACCCTCCACATCCATACCCTCTGCATCCAGATCCGACTGCGAATCCTTCTATGATTCCAGCTTCGCACCCTTCTCGACATTCTTTCCCTTTCCTTTGGTCTCTTTGGTGGTGTCAAGTGGGGTAGTCTTCTTGGTACTCATACCTGGAGTGTCGTGCATACTTGATTTGAAGCCTAGTTTCCAGTGTCGAGGGTAAGTAGCAATAATATGGTCAATCTCCTCGTCCACAACCATATATGGCAGTGATACCTGTTATTTCCCAAATCCACCTCAGGCTGAAGGAAGGCGGGATTCAGGGTAACACCAAACCACGCTCAGTCTGGTAGCTATCCCTACCAGAACAGGAGAGGGCTCTCTCCGGGTCAATCTCAGGAAAAATGTATCAATAGGGCTTGAGATGACTGAAATGAGTGCTAATTTTAGGCTAGGTATATGAATCAAGGAGTTTCAAATGATTTTTAGGGGGTTTTTTGTTGGAAAAAAGGAAAGGCAATTTTTGGGCTTGGGGATGAGGCCAAATTCTTGCAGAGTTCAAGTTGGGGTAGGGAAGGTAATAGATTTGATGTCTTAGATTCAATGAATGGATAGAAAATATTGCTGAGGAGCTAAAGAGGGTAGGAAGGTGCAAGGATCCTCTTCAAACGGAGGAAAACATATAAAACTAAACAAAAGTTTAAGGCAGAGCGTTAGCAAACTAACGAATTCTACCTTAGTTACTCATTTGTTTAATTCAGAAGAAAAGAGAAGGGAAATGGCATACATAAAAATTAATGAAAATTACAGATACATGTAGAAAAACATCATCAAAACTCAGAGCCACAAGGATCCCAACAAGTGCTGTAAAACCTTGGTCTTTCCTTTGCCAAAAATGCAGAAGTGTATGTATAATGAAGTGCCAAACTTTTCCCAAATATCCAACCCTGAGAATGACTGAGAAAATATATCATATAGGCAAGCCTAACACCATCCCATGCCTCTAGGGGTCGAGCTCATCATTCTAGGAGCTGTTTCAACCAATTCTAAACTAGGAACTGAAATCTAGGTAATCAAACAACTTGCCTCTATATGGAAGGAAACTGATTCATTCATTTAATTTTCACTTTTTAGTGAATGAATCCTCTAGAACAAGTAAATATGTCCCAAAATTACATCATAGTCACCAAATTACATCAAGGTAGATAAAAAATTACATCAAAAAGTGAAACTAGTCAAAACTGGGCGAAATTCTGAGCTGAAGGGTGAAAAATAGGCAAAAGTCCTCTATGCGCCGCGCCCAAAAACTCAATGCATCACGCCACTTTGAGCCTATTTTTGAGGCACTTCCCAAAGTCCAAATTGAGCTCACGATAGCTCGTTGGAAATCCCTGCCTGTCTACTATCCAACCCAAGTGGAATTTTTCAATTTGGAGTTCATTTTCCCCTCCAAAAATTCAATATCCCAAAACTGGTTCCTGTGTGTGCAAAAGGTGGCAGAAAGGCCATTTTCAAGGTGTTTTTGACCCTTTAAACCACCCAGAACTTGATGAAATATTTAGGCCATTCCCGAGCATGAATAAATTTTCATAAAAAATCCAAAAATGTAAAGTTTTCCTCCAGAAGATCTCTCAAACGTAAGCGCGCGCAAGGTGGCGCGACACGTCGGGCAAGAAACCCTGTTTTGTGACCAAAAACTCAAAAATGAAAAAAAATTCTCCAAATTTGCTGAAATTTGGAGTGAAAGTCCCCCAGCAAGTATCATGCTCAGCCAAAGAATCTTCGGCCAATATTTGAAGTGGATCAGGCCTTTTGCGCCTCCTTAGTGCCCTTCTTAGCCTCGCTTTCAAGATCTTCATTTTCGCTTTGAAAACATGTGTGCGGGCCCAATAGTGGTTCTTCATGTGCCTAAGCATGTCCTTGTCCCTATTGGCCTTCGCCAACAGCCTCTCGAGATGAATATTGATCCTCTTAAGCCAAATATCCTGCTCAATGGATGTATCGGTATCTGTCTCCATGAGAATTTGCAAGGTCTATGTTGGCTAGTATGAGATGAAAATGTGAATTTGGGCGCTTTTGATTTAGTGCCAAATGTATGGTAGTGTGCGAAGGACTATGGGGAAATAGGGCAGTAGGAACAATGGACTTCAATCAAGTGACAACTGAAGTGTAGGGACAGTCACTTGATTGTTTGGGAAACTTGGGGTTTGGGGAAATTTTACAAGTGGAAAAAGGAGAATGGGAATGAGAGAGGGATGGAGTGACTTTAGGGATGAAAGAGGATAGGGGAATGGGCTATAGTAATAAATGAACAGTGATGAGGGATGGGAGAGATAGCAATGTTTTGGGGATATTTGACTAGGGTTTGGAATAGTGGGATTAGGGATTTAGGGTTAGTTGATTAGGGATATGGGAAATGTGGAATGGGTAGATGAGAATGTAAATAAAGGGAGAAAATGATTGAGGGAATGAAGGAATCAGGGAGTGATGGCATAATAACCAAACTCTAAACCCTAAGGAAACAATTCTTGAGCAAGAAAAGAGGGTTTGAATTTTCTTCACCTATTGAAACACCATAAACACTGATGGAAACTCATTTCTTGGAAATATGGAGATGTTAAATTAGTTGTGGAATGAATAATTTGAAATTTTGGAGCTTTTGGAGGAATAATTGAATGGTTTTTCAAGCTTTTTAGCCCAATGTGCCGCGCCAGTTCATTTTTTACACTGCAGAGGGCTACCCAATGCGCCGCGCCATTTTGCAAGAGACTTTTGGAGACCTTCCCGATGTCCAAATTGGGCGCGGGATAGCTCGTTGGAAATATATTTGAGTCTAATTTCCAACCCAACTATAATTTTTCAATTTTAAGTTCATTTACCCTGTCAAAAATCAAATCTCCCAAGACTGGTCAAAATGTGCAAAATGAGGTTGCCTCAAGGAAGAGTGCTGTTGCAGTCAACTTTTGAAGGTCTTCCTCAAATCCAAATTGATATGATGATAGCTCATTGGAAATATATTTGTGTCTAGTTATCATTTGACTCATCAAGCAAGTCATTTTGACAACCAAGCTAGGATAAATATTGATTTTCCCAAGGTCACTTCAGAGGTGCATCAATTCTCCTCAGGCGATGGTATTTTTGACATTTCTATAAAAAAATTACACCTGTGTAAAAATTGAAGGAGTTTTTTATTCCTTGGCCTATTTTGGACAAAAACCTCTCTCATTTTTCTCAAATTCATCTTTTATTTCTCATAAACATCATTTGAGTGAAACCTATCCCGATGTGTGGAACAAGGGATTTGTCGAAATGAGGCAAAATGAAGGGGATAAGGGGCTTCTAAATTCTTGAGAAAATTTTTGGAAGTAGGGAGGGATGTTGGGAAGTAGGGGACAGTGGAATCTCAGAAATTGAGTGAAGGGAAGGGGTCCAAAAGGGAAAAACATAGGCCTAGCCTAGAAAATTGCCAAGTTGTAGCAAGAAACTAGGGTTTGTGCAAAAATGAGGAATTTGGGGGATCTCAGTGATGGGAAGTATTTAATAAGGTACATTAAGGATAAGGGAAGGTGTATGAACATCAGGATACAAGTTTGGCTGATGATTTGACCATCCAAGAGAAATTACCTCCAAAACCCTAGGAGAGGGAAATGAACCTTACCTAGGCACAACTGAAGCATGAACAAGGTGTAAAATGACCCAGTGGAACTTGACATGATGATGAAAACCCTCTGAATGATGGTACACTCAGCTGAATGGTGACATGGACCAACATTTGGACAACTTTGAAAGGAGTGAAAGCAAACCCTAGACCTAATACTTAGTGACCAAATTTTGCTTGAAGACTCACTGAAATGACAAAATTTGACCTTGACACCTTAAAATCACTTTGTAAGAGAATGTTTGAACACTGGAGGAAGGCTACAAAGGCTGACACTAACATTGGCTCCAATGGGGATGGTAGCTCCTTGGAGGTGCCAAGAACTACAGATCTTTGGAAAGCAGACAGTGCCTTCATCCATTGGGCAATGGAGTCAAAAACTCAAGCTGAAATGCATGACTGAAAACCGACACAAACTAACTTAATAACAAGACTGAAAACTAATTTTCAAATGACTCATGATTGACTTAACTAAAACAAGTACTTACAAATATTTTTAATGGCAGCAGTCCATCAAGATTCGAGGGTTTCAAATGATGATGACAACCCACTGCCTGCTGATGGAATATGTACAATCATGTGTAGTGTGCCTTCCAATGTAACCAATCAAGTAGATGCCTCCTTGATTGATTCTCCTGGTCAGATCTTTTGGTCAACAATAGATACTTGTAACTGGGCATCCAAAAACATAATTGACCATGATCTCCTTCATCATTGAATATTGCAATATTTACCTTCACTGCTCACTGCAATAGATTTGCCACTGGATCCTGAAAAACATGAAGATTTACCTCTTTCTGAAGAAACAAGGTGTCCTTTTCTCTTGATTCTGATCTGTCTTCATAATGTACTTCAGTAAGAGTATGTTCCTGGTCTTCAAAAAATTCTGAACAAGTAGATGAGCAGATCTCCTCTTGGAAAAACATTTCAAAACATGAGACATATGAAGAAGAATCTGAAAGGCAATGCTGAATGTTCTGATCTTCTGTAGTCCGAATATTATTTTGATCATCTTCATATGATATAACAGCCAGATTATCATGTTTCTCATTACATTCCTCAATCATAAGAAAAGAAACTTCAGATGATTCTTGATACTCAAATATGACATTTCTATCATCTACCAACGATTCATCCAAGGAAACTTTTTCACTTACTTGAGAGAAGATCTCATCTTGTTTTTCATAGAGGGAATGGACTACCTCCTCATGAAGATCTAGTTCTGGTGGGATGAGAGAATTTAGGTTTGTAACTTTGTTTTCTTCATTTGAGGCAACCTCAACAATACAACTCTCTTTTATGAGGTCAGGAACAACATGTTTTTCCTCATCATAATTTACCTCTCGATCTGATTTATCGTCATCACTATCTGAGATTGGAACATAATTTTCCTGCTCATCATTTTCAGCCATATGGAAATCTTCAACCTGCTAGTCTTGATAGGAATCCTCTAAGATTTCTGTGTGCTGCTGAAATGAATTTTCATACAATGCTTCCATGATTTCTCCGTCCATCAATTCATTATCTCCATAAAAATTCTTAAGATCTTCAATGAAACTACTAACGTGTTCACAACAATTCTGCACTAATATTAAGGATGGAAAAGATTCTTTATACCTTTCAAAGAATATTGTATGAAAATATTTTAGAAAATAAATAGAAGCAGGTGGCAAACTTTCATACCAATATCGGGCTTCATCTTCCAGAGTAGCCATAAACATTTTCATCAAACAGTCTTCAGGAAAATCGATCTTTAATTTATGCACATGAATGTGAAATTTCACCAGATGAAGAGCAGCGTCATTACCTTCCACATTTCTGAACATAGGCAAATTCTGCAGCCAATCCACTTTGGGAATTTTATTTGGAAAACCTGGGATGTGATCTCGGCTCATGGGAGCATATCTTCTTGCAACTTGTTCCATCTTGAAAATCTTAAAGCTACTGATCTTCCTGCAGTGGAGTCACCATGAAGGATTGATTTCTGGATTTTTCAGTGAATGGAGTCGCTAGGTGAATGTTTTCAGCCTTCATATGTCCGATCATTGTCCACCATCAAAAATTAGATCTGAACTTGATACACGTACTAGGGCAATTCACAAGTTAAGTGTCACGTTCACAAGCTAGACCGGAGATTGACTAAAGCAGCATTCATCTACTTCCGCTAATGCAAAGAAAATGCGTTTCGAAGGCTACCTGGCTAACTTCAGGCTCCGTCTGTAGCTTATGAAACAAATAACACCAACAAGCAAACCATTTTCTTCCCCAGTATGGTCGCCACTATGTTATTGCCCAAATCTACCTTAGGCTGAAGCAAGGCAGAGTTCAGGGTAACATCATACCACGCTCAGTCTGGTAGCTAGCCCTACCAGAACAGAAGAGGGCTCTCTCCGGGTCAATCTCAGGAAAAATGTATCAATAGGGCTTGAGATGACTGAAATGAGTGCTAATTTTAGGCTAGTTATATGAATCAAGGATTTTGGAATGATTTTTTAGGGGTTTTGTTGAAAAAAGGGAAAGGCAATTTTGGGCTTGGGGATGAGGCCAAATTCTTGCAGAGTTCAAGTTGGGGCAGGGAAGGCAATGGCTTTGATGTCTTAGATTCAATGAATGGATAGAAAATACGGCTGAGGAGCTGAAGAGGGAAAGAGGGAGCAAGGATCCTCTTCAAACTGACGAAAACATAAAAAACTAAACAAAAGTTTAAGGCAGAGCACCAGCAAACTAATGAATTCTACCTTAGTTACTCATTTTTTTAATTCAGAAGCAAAGAGAAGGGAAATGGCATACATAAAAATCAATGAAACTTACAGATACATGAAGAAAAACATCATCAAAACTCAGAGCCACAAGGATCCCAACAAGTGCTGCAAAACCCTGGTCTTTCCTTTGCCAAAAATGCAGAAGTGTATGTACAATGAAGTGCCAAACTATTCCCAAGTATCCAACCCTGAAAATGTCTCAGAAAATACAATATATAGACAAGTCTAACCCCTTCCCATGCCTCTAGGGGTCGAGCTCATCCTTCTAGGAGCTATTTCAACCAATTCTAAACAAGGAACTGAAATCTAGGCAATCAAACAACTTGCCTCTATATGGAAGGAAACTGATTCATTCATTTAATTTTCACTTTTTAGTGAATGAATCCTCTAGAACAAGTAAATATGTGCCAAAATTACATCATAGTCACCAAATTACATCAAGGTAGATAAAAAATTACATCAAAAAGTGAAACTAGTCAAAACTGGGCAAAATTCTGAGCTGAAGGGTGAAAAATAAGCAAAAGTCCTCTGTGCGTCGCACCAAAAAACTCAATGCGTCGCACCACTTTGAGCTTGTTTTTGAGGCACTTCCCGAAGTCCAAATTGAGATCATGATAGCTCGTTGGAAAGCCCTGCCTGTCTAATATCCAACCCAAGTCGAATTTTTCAATTTGGAGTTCATTTGTCCCTCCAAAAATTCAATCGCCCAAAACTGGTTCCTATGTGTGCAAAAGGTGGCAGAAAGGCCATTTTCAAGGTGTTTTTGACCCTTTAAACCACCCAGAACTTGATGAAATATTTAGGCCATTCCTGAGCATGCATAAATTTTCATAAAAAATCCAAAAATGTAAATTTTTCCTCCAGAAGATCTCTCAAACGTAAGCGCGCGCAAGGTGGCGCGACGCGTCGGGCAGGAAAACCTGTTTTGTGACCAAAATCTCAAAAATGACAAAATTTTCTCCAAATTTGCTGAAATTTGGAGCGAAAGTCCCCATCAAGTATCATGCTCAGCCAAAGAAGCTTCGGCCAAGATTTGAAGTGGATCAGGCCTTTTGCGCCTCCTTAGTTCCCTTCTCAGCCTCGCTTTCAAGATCTTCATTTTTTCTTTGCAAACATGTGTGCGGGCCCAATAGTGGTTCTTCATGTGCCTGAGCATTTCCTTGTCCGTATTGGCCTTCGCCAACAACCTCTGGAGATGAATATTGATCCTCTTAAGCCAAATCTCCCGCTCAATGGATGGATCGGTATCTGTCTCCATGAGAATTTGCAAGGTCTACGTTGGCTAGTATGAGATGAAAATGTGAATTTGGGTGCTTTTTATTTAGTGCCAAATGTATGGTAGTGTGGGAAGGACTATGGGGAAATAGGGCAGTAGGAACAATGGACTTTAATCAAGTGATAACTGAAGTGTAGGGACAGTCACTTGATTGTTTGGGAAACTTGGGGTTTTGGGAAACTTTACAAGTGGAGTAAGGAGAATGGGAATGAGAGAGGGATGGAGTGACTTTAGGGATGAAAGAGGATAGGGGAATGGGCTGTAGTAATAAATGAACAGTGATGAGGGATGGGAGAGATAGCAATGTTTTGGGGATAGTTGACTAGGGTTTGGGATAGTGGGATTAGGGATTTAGGGTTAGTTGATTAGGGATATGGGAAATGTGGAATGGGTAGATGAGAATGTAAATAAAGGGATAAAATGATTGAGGTAATTAAGGAGTGAGGGAGTGATGGCATAAGAACTAAACTCTAAACCCTAAGGAAATAATTCTTGAGCAAGAAAAGAGGGTTTGAATTATCTTCACCTATTGAAACACCATAAAAACTGATGGAAACTCATTTATTGGAAATATGGAGATGTTAACTTAGTTATGCAATGAAGAATTTGAAATTTTGGAGCTTTTGGAGGAATAATTGAATGGTTTTTCAAGCTTTTTAGCCCAATGCGCCGCGCCATCTCTATGCGCCGCGCCATTTTGCAGGAGACGTTTGGAGACCTTTCCGGTGTCCAAATTGGGTGTGGGATAGCTCGTTGGAAAGATATTTGAGTCTAAATTCCAACCCAACTAGAATTTTTCAATTTTGAGTTCATTTACTCTATCAAAAATCAAATCTCCCAAGACTATTCAAAATGTGAAAAATGAGGCTGCCTCAAGGAAGAGTGCTGTTGCAGTCAACTTTTGAAGGTCTTCATCAACTCCAAATTGAGCTCATGATATCTCATTGGAAATATATTTGTGTCTAGTTATCATTTTACTCATCAAGTGAGTCATTTTTCCAACCAAGCTAGGATAAATCTTGATTTTCCCAAGGTCACTTCAGAGGTGCATCAATTCTCCTGAGGCGACGATATTTTTGACATTTCTATAAAACCATTACACCTGTGTAAAAATTGAAGGAGGTTTTTCTTCCTTGGACTGTTTTGGACAAAAAAATCTCTCATTTATCCAAAATTCAGCTTTTATTTTTCATAAACATCATTTGAGTGAAACCTATCCCGATGTGTGGAACAAGGGATTTGTTGAAATGAGGTGAAATGAAGGGGATAAGGGGCTTATAAATTCTTGAGAAAACTTTGGGAAGTAGGAAGGGATGTTAGGAAGTAGGGGAAAGTGGAATCTCAAAAATTGAGTGAGGGGAAGGGGTCCAAAAGGGCAAAACACAGGCCTATCCTAGAAAATTTCCAAGTTGTAGCAAGAAACTAGGGTTTGTGCAAAAATGAGGAATTTGGGGGATCTCAGTGATGGGAAATTTTTAATACGGTATATTAAGGATAGGGGAAGGTGTATGAACATCAGGATACAATTTTGTTTGATGATTTGAGCATCCAAGAGAAATTACCTCCAAAACCCTAGGAGAGGGAAATGAACCATACCTAGGCACAACTGACGCATGAACAAGGTGTAAAATGACCCAGTGGAACTTGAAATGATGATGAAAACCCTCTGAATGATGGCACAATCAGCTGAATGGTGACATGGACCAACATTTGGACAACTCTGGAAGGAGTGAAAGCAAACCCTAGACCTAATACTTAGTGACCAAATTTTGCTTGAAGGCTCACTGAAATGACAAAATTTGACCTTGACACCTTAACATCACCTTGTAAGAGCATGTTTGATCACTGGAGGAAGGCTGCAAAGACTGAAACTAACAATACCCACGCTGGATCGTTGTGGCCCCTGATCTGCACATTTTTCATTGTGACTTTAAAAGCTGCAATGCTCTTATACTTTTCATAGATTGCTAGTGACAAGTGCGGTTGGGAGTGGGTTTCTACTGCGAGCTCACTTTAAAATAAGACCCAGAAGACTTTATTATCTTTGATGTGATGCTCATCCTTTGAATGCCACATATTTTCATACCGTGCCCCTTCGCACATATCCGGCTCAAGCTCAGGGAGGACCGAGTCTTCCGGGGCATCCCATGTGACCAACGTGATGAGAAGCAACCAAGAGTAGCAGAATTCCCTTCCATGATCCTGGGCTTCTCGCACGTTCTCTCGAAATTCATTACAGAGGAACTGGGACTAGTTGAAGCAAACCCCTTTCTCGTAGTGGCCAGCCAACTAAATTACATATGTAGGGACCATGGCAACCTGGAATTTGTGCATCATTTTGCATGCTAACAACAAGGTGCCCATGTGCGCATCGGGGTCGCTAATAGTGCTAATCATGAACCCCCTAGTGTTTCGTTCAACATAGTAATCATCACACACCTTATCAGTGATATGTTGCTCATATTTCTTACCAGCATGCTCCATGTGATTTAGCCCCTTCATGAGAAGACCAGTAATACAGTGAATGAGTGCTGCATCTATAGGAATGTAGTCTTGGATCCACAAGAATTCGTCATGGACCAGAGCTAGCAACTGTCGCAAAATTCAGTTAGTGACATTGTAGTGACCAAAGTGAGGCATCCACAGCAGATTTAATAACCCTAAACCAGCCAACCCACTTTCCCACAGCATGGGGACTACCTTCAGCATGTTGTCCTCCAATACCCTTTCGAGATATAATTCCAGTGCAAATTCGGGGTAGGCCTCTAGGTTGTCTAGGTCATGATCATTGAATTTGACCATGTGGAGCTTGCCAAAGGATTCTCTAATGATGGGGACCTCGCAATCAGAGGCATCTGCAGATAGGTGCACATCCCATCAAGATTCTTAGGTGTGTGCACCGAGGGCTTGCGAGGCCAAACATATGGTGGTAGCAAGTTTATTGGTTCCGCAATTCGAGGTTCCTCTTGAGCAGACAGAGGTCTCTTTGATGGGCTAGGTGAATCTGCCTAGGGCACCATTCAGGGGAACTTCACATTCTGAGGGGAGGTGCATGGCTTTCCTCCAGCCCATTTTCATAGTCCTCCCTTGCGCTTTCTCCTGTGCTTTCCCCTTACCCTTCTTCTTTTCAACCTTCTTTCCCTTTGTTGGCGTGGACACAACCTCTTCAACTTCAGGGGTGACCTCTTCAACCTCATCAGTGGAGACCATGATCTATGATGATTCAATTGGATTAGTTGCAGTCATTCTCACTTGGAAGATAAATTCAGGATTGCTACTATTAGAGGGAGTAGCTCACCCAGACATTAACAAAGTGCAATAGTCACAGAATTTCCCAAAGCAAAAATTGTTCAAGATGCACGGAACCCCCTTCTGATCTACCCTTCTACCTTTATTGCCTTGGATATCAACCAACGGTTGGATGAGGCTTATCAGAAACTTACCATCAAGTAAACGGTAAAAAACCTTTGGAAATCGCTGCATTAATTGTCATATGTCGGCTCCTTTCAACGATAAATTTTGATTTTTACCCAGTTTTATTGTTCCAATGGATATTTTTCGCAGTTGTATATTACCCCTATGCTGCTAGCGCACCTCCTGCACTTCCAGTGCACCCCTGTGCTCCCAGCGCACCTCTCCAGGCCTCCAAACCTATGATTGATCCCTGTGCGTACCACGGTCCATTCTGCATTTGTTCCCCTGCTTGTGCATATTCTGCCCCATAGAGCTACTCCAGCCATATAGTCATTCGATGCAATATGGTTTGAGCCTGCTGCCATTGACATATCCTAGTACCATATCACTGTGTAGTGTGGCTAACTGCATAGCTCCTCCATCCATAATTTCCTTTAACATATAGGGACCTAGCCAGTGCTGACGGAACTTCCCCGGGTGCTTCACAAACTGGCTATCATATAGCAGGACCAATTCTCCCTCCGCAAAGATCTTTTGTCGAATATGTCGATCATTCAATGCTTTTTCTCGAGCCTTTTGAACTTGCTGATGGAATTTAGCAATGAAACGATCTTCCTCCAAGTCCATGAGCTACGCTAACTGCTCCTCCATGATATCAGGCTCCACCATGTTTGTAAAGGTTGCAATTCTTAGGCTAGGAAAAATATACTCCATGGGCATAATGGCCTCCTTTCCATAAACCATCCGAAAAGGTGTTTTCCTAGTCGATTTCTTGCAGGTGGTTCAATAGGCCCAAAGGACTGATGGGATGCACATGTCCCAGTTGCTGCGATCGACATCACAGACCTTGGTCAGTGCATGTTCCAAGATTTTATTAAAATCTTCTACAACTCCATTTTCCTGTGGATGATACGGGGTGATTTTCGCGTGGTCGATCCAAAATTCTTCAGTCAATGCCTGTATTGTTTCATTAAAAAAATGCATACCTCTATCATTCTTCAAGATCTTTGGACAACTAAATCTGGTTAGAATATGTTCAAAAATGAAGTGTGTAGTGGTATCTACAATTCTGTCCTTCACAGCTTGCACTTTGGCCCATCTGGTTACATAATCAGTCGCATTGATGATGTAACGTGCAACTGTCTTCTTCCGTGGTGGGTTGATGGGCCCAATGAAGTCGATGGCCCATTTTTTAAACACTTACAGGGCCATCTGGGGTTGCAGGGTCGTTTCGTCTCTACGCAATGGCCTTCTTGTCCTTTGGCATGTGTCAGAGGCTTTGCAATAGTCGTGAGAGTCGCTATGTAGTATGGGACAGCATAGCCCAACTCTGAAGATCTTCTCCACCATTGCTTTCCCTGTGTACTGACCTCTTTCTACACCCCCGTGGGCTTCTGCTAAGATGGCATGCCTTTCATGCTCCAAAACGTATCTTTGCAGCACCTCATCAGCTCCCTGCTTATACAGGTGGCCCACTATGATGGTAAAATCCACTGCGCGGGTTACCAATTCTTTCCTTTGTTGTACCGAATACTTTGCAGGCACCATTCCCGTAGTTGAGAAGTGAATGATGTCAGTGAAGTGTGCATCAAATACCTTAATAGAAAAAAATTGTGCATCAGGAAGTCCTTCTTCGAGGTTGGTTGGCTCTTTGCCACTTTCGATTCAGGATAAGTAGTTTGGCCCAGCATTTATTTTCCCCGACTTCATGATGATCTCAAAGTCATATTCTTGAAATAGCAATATCCATCGGCAAATATTCCCCCCCAAAACAGGCTTATTCACTAGGTACTTCAAAGCCAAGTGATCTGTAAACATATTGAAGTGCCCTCCTAATAGATAATGCCATTATTTTTGTAGGGCGTATACAGTTGCCAACCCTTCGCGCTCACTAGTGGAGTATTTGCGCTCAGTACTAGAGAGTTTTCTACTAGAAAATGCAACTGGATAGTCGATGTCTCCTTCCCCAGGCTACGTAAGGACAACTCCCAGTGTAATCCTAAAGCATCTGCATGTACATGGAAACCTTTCATCCAGTTAGGAAATATGAGGATAGGTGCAGAGACCACCTTCTCCTTCAGTAACTCAAAGCTCTTCTGACACTCTGCATCCCAAAAAAATGAAACATCATTCTTTAGAAATTTCTCCATAGGTGTTGTGATTAGTGCGTACCCTTGAATGAACTTCCTGTAGTAGCCTATATTTCCAAGGATGGAGTGCAACTGTTTCTCAGTTGTAGGGACTACCAAGTTGATGATAACCGCTACCTTGGCGGGTTCAACCATAAGTCCTTGTCGACAGACTATGTGGCATAGCAAGATCCCAAAAGGTACGCAAAATATGCACTTCTTAATATTTAGGGAAATTCGATGCTTCCTACAGGCATCTAACGTCATGTGCAGGTTTGAAATGTGATTATTTACCAAACCAAATACTATCCAATCATCAAAATACACCTTCAAGAACTTGTGGATGAATTCCTTGAATACTGCAACAACCACTTGCGAAAAGATGGCAGGGGCATTCCTGAGCCCAAACGACATGACAGTGTACTGGAAGGATCCCCATTTAGTGGCGAACGTAGTTTTGCAGTAGTCTTTAGGTGCGGTCCTAATCTGATGGTAGCTCGAGAACCCGTTACTGAATGAGTACGCTTCCTTCCCTCCCACGCTATCAAGAATTTCATCAGAAAATGGCATAGGGAAGGGATAGTGAACGCAGGAATCATTTAGTTTGCGCAGATCAACATAGATTATTATTTATCCTTTGGTATTTCTCTCCTGGACCACCATAGGACTTACCCAATTAGACTGTTCTATTGGTTCTATGTACCTGCGGCTATCATTTTGTCAAGTTCTTCCCTAACTTTATACTTGTACTTGGGGTTCAATCGATATGGGAATTGTTTAACAGGGTGCGCATCTGGTTTTAAAGTGATGTGCATGAACCCTGGGTCCCTTGTAATCCCTTTTAGTTCCAAGAATTTTTTAGGAAATAGGCCCTAGTATTCAATGAGGAGTTCTGTGACTCTCGCAAAAGTATCATCATCCCAGTAGTCCCCAATTTTAGCTAGCTTAGGTTGCTCTTATGTTCCAATCTTGACTTCCCTTAGCTTAAGAGGCTTGGTCACATCAACGGTTTGCAATGGAGGTCCAAAAAATGTGTGTTATGCCTCTGATTCCAGGATAGTGACATTTCACGAGTCTTCATCACATTCCTTCATTGATAGATTGAGGTAGTTGAAAATATCCTGCATTTGTGTATCCCACGTTGGTGTCCCATACGCTGCACGAGGGTGTGATTCATCAAATACAAGAGCATCTATATCCTGCAAAGCTTCGTCGAGTTCCTCCGTTCCACATATCAACCCGAACATCCCTACAAACTCGTCCTTCAGATTTTCCCAGTGGTTAGTGCGCTGATGTAATTCTACATCTAAATACCATGCGGTGGGGATTGGCCCCAAGGCATGAATGAATAGGTGTACCCATACGTCCGTAGTTATTTCACACCATTCCTACATCCATGCGGACAAGTGCTTCTGCGAGTCTCTTGGGCCAAGGAAATTCTTCACGCGTAGGTGAATTAGGGATTCAAACCACAGGACCATAATCTCATGACATTCCTCCCAATCCTGGAACATCCCCTTATGTGTTTCCCACCACCGCATCGGGGTTACATGCATTGCTAGGTTAAGTGCCCAAATTCTTTGTTCCATTGGGACTTCGGCTTCAAATTTTCGCAGAAAATATCTAACACTACCAGAACCATCAAACTAGGGCAGTTCTCTTGCCTTTGAGGAGATACATCGGAAGCTTTTCATGATCGGGAGACATCACAGCGCAGATACATCATGTAACCGATTCTGCTAGTTTTCTATCTCCCCGTCGGAGTCAGAGAGGCATTCACTATATTTCACCCATAAAAGCACACCATCAGCTATAGGATTAATCCAATCCTCGTCCCAGGTAGTTAGTTTATAAACTTTATCCACGTCATCTTTGTCACGCACCAGTTCTGTATATCTCTCTCCTTCCACAGGGTCTAGTGGGACTATCACCCTCGTACCCTCATTTTTGAAGACCATGCTCCTTTTATTTAGGTTAATAATGCCTCCCATTTCTATCACCCAATCTAGTCCTAAGAGCGTAGGATAAGGGTCCACATTTTCTAGAATCTGAATGACTTCAAAATCTGCGCGTACCTTAACTCCTGTGATATCTACCATAATCTTTGACAACCTCCCTAATTGTAATATTCCAAAATTTCATGGAATATTAAAAAAATTTTGTTTTACACTAGGAGGGTAATAAATTGGTAATAAAACCCATTGATAATAAAATATGAATAAAAATCCCTTACAATTTGAAAAGGGATTAAGAAAGAACTAGATTTCACACCCCATGTGTGAAATGAGATAAATTGCAAATGGATAAGTCTAAAGGAGGCCAAGTCAACTGCACAATTATGAGAGATAAGGATCACTTGGTGGGGCAATGCAGTTTGCATGAGGGGAAGATCACTTGGGGGAGGAAACCCTAAGGTGTGGGGCCCATGGCAAGGCACCTTTCATTGCTTAAAATGAGAACGAGGCAGCCATAGCTCTTCATGTTTTGATTATCATTTTTCTTATCTTCTCAGATAAGTGCATTCTCCAGCTGTTTAGCTGAGATGCAGTGCTACCAGCATTGGGTGTTCCTGAGCGAGAATCCCATATCTTCCATAGATTAGATCTTGGAAGAGATTGTTCTTCATATTTCCCATATTCTTTCTTGAGGCCAAAGCATTCCATTCAGCTCCAGCGTAGTCATTGGTGGTTGAGTTGTGTTGCTGGGTGTTGCAGGGGAGGGTTCCTCAACACCACTTCCGGCATTGTATTTCAGAGGAGGAAGTATCCATTCCTTGGGAGATCAGTGAGGGAGTTTCTAATATTATTCCCATCATCATTGGCACCAGGCCAACCATTTTCCATCAGCAGAAGAGCATCCCTCTTCCTTGACTGTGCAGTTCCTAGAGAGTATTTGCAGTGAGGGTTGCAGTATTTCATCGGGAGGTGATATATTCAATGATAGGATCAGCCTATCATTAGGAAGGTCAATATAAGGGTTTTATTTCATAGGGTTCATCATCTACAACAAGCTCCTTCTATTTCTAGTTCTTGAGTTGCTGCTACCCAACAACTCCGACATTTCTACAGGAGTGCCATTTTGTCTAGTTTCCAGCCAATCCTCTTAAGCGATTGATGTATCATATTTTCAGGGGTTGAGAGCTTGCTCCCCCCATATTTCTTTGAGATTACATTGCTGCATCTTTAAATTTATGTATTTACTGATGCAATATCTCCTATAAACTGTGCAGTCTCAGCCTAGAATAAACCATGTAAAGAAGTGTTTCTCTATTCTTATGAATATGTCTTCTTGAGTCTCTTTTCTTGATTCGAGTAATATATTCCTCAATAATTTGTCTAAATTTTCTATTTTAAATACTTCTAATGGCTTATTACATCTTCATATGACATGGGTCACTAATAATTATGCTGTCATTTCCTTGCTTGAGTAAAGTATTGCTGCAACCCCTTAACTCAGCATTTTCTGGAGAGCATCAGAGGTGGGAGACTTGTTTAAACCATCTAAGAGGATTTCTTTGGAGCCTCCTCTTGGATTTTAGACTTAGATAATCTATTATAAGGGATCCAAGTGCTGGGTTCAAGTATCATAGTAGGAATTCCTGAAAAATGTGTTTTTCAGGCATGCCTTGCTAAGCAATCCTAAAAAGGGATATTACAGTGGTATCAGAGCATTGAACTTGGAACAGCCTATGAGTTCGATATCAGAAGAAGATGATGAATAATATGAGCTTGATATCATCTATTTTTAGAATAGAGAAGAGCCTCCCTAAGGAGGAAGAGCCAACAGAAAGGGAAGGCCCCTGCACTTCCTATTCTCACCTAGAAGGAAGCAAAAAGTTGAGCATGAGAGAGACTTCATCTCTTGGAAGGAAGAAGAAGGATAGACTCACAAGTCTTCTTCCCAAATATGTGAAAAAAATCCATGAATATTTCAGAAAGATTAGGAGGGAGATTGATGTAAAATATCAAAGAAAATTTGAAAACAGAGTAAACCCTAGATTTTCACATGGTGAAGGTAAGCATACAACCACACACCATGATGAGCAGTGCAGTCAAAGGTCCAACATTCCTATGGGAAAGATGGAAGAAGGAGGAAATGTGACTAAGGATGAAACCCTTAGTGATTTCCTGAAGGATTATGAGTCTCACGCTCAGAAATTCATAAACCATCTCACTTTTTTTGAGTTTTGCAAGATTAAGGTGAAGGGAAAGGAGCAGCAAGATAGATTTCATCTATCTAATTTTGGAGGTTCACCTTCATGTTCAGCCAAATATTGGGTGGATGAGCTAAACACCTTCCAACAACAACACCACATTTCAAAAGAAGAAACCATCAAGGTTGCAATGCTGCATTTGAGAAGTAAGGCCCATGCATGGTGGAAAATTGAGTCCATTTCTTTTGAAAATGTTAATGCTTCATCTTATGTAAATTTCACTAAGTCATTGGTGAAAATATTTGACCAGAACACTCTTGAGACTTATGTGATGAAGTCATACAAAGAGACTCAAACAAAAACCCTGCATAGAAACGTAGAACCACCTCAGGAAACCATTGGAGGAGCTGAAAACTTGCATCATGCCTTGTTGGGGGAAAAACATTCATCCCACACCTTTGAGCCACAGAACAAAGGGCTCTCTTTTTCAAAGGTGGATCAAATCATTGGGGTGTTGCCCAAATTTATTGTAGAAACAAAGGGAAACGACACTGCTAAGTCTAGAGATCATCTAGTGCCTCATGCAAAGGAAGAAGGAGATTTTTCTCCAAATAGAGGGATTCTTGTATCTTTATAAGAAGGTCCCTAGGATCTCATGCATGGAGATTAGGGCACACTTCATGATCCATATGTGCCATGGAGGAAGACGTGTGAAACTAGGAAGACTCAGATAGAGAAGAGAACCAGCATCATGTGTTGAGGAGGGCACATTCCTATCCATTTTCAGAGGTGATTGCACCTAGGAAGGTGATTGGATTGCGCAGTGAAAGCATGGACAAATTTTTTCATATATATATGAAGTCATATTCAAATGAGAATATCTCATTAAGTGGAGACATTACACCAAGGAGACCATTGGTTCTGATGAGGAGGATAGATGTTTCAATCAATGAGGCCCCAATCATTAATTTCAGCAGTAAGGAAACCTTGGGACAACTTGTTACAACATTGGGAGTCTTGGGTAAAACCATAGAGGATAGAAGCATTCTCTCACTATCATTAGTACCCACTCTTCTTACATTTTATGTGTTGTGGAAAGAGAATCAAGGGAAGGGCAACAAATTTCCCACTTGTACATTTGGTAGGGGAGCACTATATGCACACCACTCCTTTGAGGAGTTGGCATAGTCACTTCTTTCCCCTTGGAGGAGAAGGAGAGAATCATTTATGAGTTTTTCCCTTTTCATGATAAAAAATCATGGTAAGGACATTGGTCATTTATGTGATTTACATGTTGATTCCTTAAACATGTATATGTAGGATATTGCTCCAAGGAGGAGCATTCTTTGTCTAAGACTCCTTGGTCTACTTGAGGCCAAGAGCGTGATTGATGACCATCCTCTTGATGGACTAGGGGAATATTTTTATTTTGGAGGGAATTCTCACCATGTATCATACATCATTCATTTCCTCCAAAAACATGGGGAGAATGTAGCAGCACACCAGTGGTTTAAAAACCACATTCTTTGTCATTCTCTATTGCAATTTATGATCAAACTGCGCTGGTTACATCTGAAGGATCATTTCCCTACTCATTTGCTACATATGGTAGCCAGCATGACTTTCATTTTGGCTCCTTGTTCTGCTATTGATCATGTTATTGTCATGAGCGTGATTGGGAGAGAGGCACATGGGATGAATGTGTCATTTGGGGTAGAAGATCCCCATAATTTTTGCAGGACATGCTCTAATGGGAGCATGGGAGATAATGTGGCCACCATAATTCAGCATTGGTACTCTCTTGAGGTGAGCCACATGATTGATAGGGTGCCATATGATGATGACCTCATGTCCATCACATATGAGAAGCATTGGGCTAGCTTGATTCACAATGTAGGAGGAAGGATCTTTCGAGATCTAGACTTCATCTTGACATTGGAAGGCCACATTGTTGTAGCCCAAGATCGGCCTTCACTCTACCCTTGTCATAAGTGGAGAGGTGAACAGTGTGGGGTAGGCTATGATGCTTACCACTTGGAGATTTTCAGCCCACCTTATTTGTCGGAGATCAAGGTGGAAGAGGATTTTCAACAATTGCCTTATCTAGAGGTGAATATATTCTTATGGATGATTGCTTGGGGGTGGAGGATCTACATGAGGGAAATGTTTTCCCAATAAATATTGAAACCATGCCTCAAGGAGACCTTTGGATAGCACCATATTTCCTTCTTGAGTACATTCCATGTTCATGATCATAGCCACTCTGGCTAGTTTACATGCTTGGGAGGAGTAGTATGGAGACTCTTGTTGATACAGCATCTCATTCTTCATGAGGAGTTCATCATAAGTAGATGCTACAGTTGGAGGATGAGGAAATCCTACAGTTCTATCCTTGCAGTTGCTTGAGGAAAAGAAACATTTGGGAAGGGAGGACTATAATATTCCAAAATTTCATGGAATATTAAAAAACTTTTGTTTTGCACTAGGAGGAGAATAAATGGGTAAGAAAACCCATTGATAATAAAATATGAATAAAAATCCCTTACAATGTGAAAAGGGATTAAGAAAGAACTGGATTTCACACTGCATGTGTGGAATGAGATAAATTGCAGATGGATAAGTCTAAAGGAGGCCAAGTCAACTGCACAGTTATGAGAGATAAGGATCACTTGGTGGGGCAACACAGTTTGCATGAGGGGAAGATCACTTGGGGGAGGAAACCCTAAGGTGTGGGGCCCATGGCAAGGAACCTTTCATTTTCTTAGAAGGAGAATGAGGGATCCATAGCTTTTCATGTTTTTATTATCATTTTTCTTGTCTTCTCAGACAAGTGCATTCTCCAGCTGTTTAGCTAAGATGCAGTGCTACTAGCACTGGGTGTTCCCGGGTGAGAATCCCATGGAAGATATTTTTATTCATATTCACCATATTCTAGCTTGAGGCAAAATCATTCCATTCAGCTCCAGCGCAGTCTCCATTGGTGGTTGAGTTGTGTTGCTGGGTGCTGCAGGGGAGGGTTCCTCAACACCACTTCCGGCATTGTATTTCACAGGAGGAAGTCTCCATTCCTTGGGAGATCAGTGAGGGATTTTCTGAGCTTATTCCCATCATCATTGGCACCAGGCCAACCATTTTCCATCAGCATAAGAGCATCCCTCTTCCTTGACTGCGCAGTTCCTAGAGAGTATTTGCAGTGAGGGTTGCAGTATTTCATCTGGAGGTGAGATCTTCAATGATAGGATAAGCCTATCATTAGGAAGGTCAATCGAAGGGGTTTATTTCATAGGGTTCATCATCTACAGCAAGCTCCTTCTATTTCCAGTTCTTGAGTTGCTGCTACCCAGCAACTTCAAAAATTTTGCAGGAGTGCCATTTTGTCTAGTTTCCAGCCAATCCTCTTAAGGGATTGATGTATCATCTTTTCAGGGGTTGAGAGCTTGCTCCCCCCATATTTATTTCAGCTTCAATTTCTGCATATTTACATTTATGTATTTACTACTATAGTATCTCCTATAAACTGCACAGTCTCAGCCTAGAATAAACCATGTAAAGCAGTGTTTCTCTATTCTTATGAATATGTCTTCTTGAGTCTCTTTTCTTGATTTGAGTAATAGATTCCTCAAGAATTTGTCTACATTTTCTGATGTACATACATCTAATGGCTGATTACATCTTTATATGACATGGCTCAGTAATAATTACGCTATCATTTCCTTGCTTGAGTAAAGTATTGTTGCAGCCCCTTAACTGGGCATTTTCTGGAGAGCATTAGAGGTGGGAGACTTGTTTAAACCATCTAAGAGGATTTATTTGGAGCCTCCTCTTGGATTTAAGACTTAAATACTCTATTATAAGGGATCCAAGTGCTGGGTTCAAGTCTCATAGCAGCTATTCCTGAAAAATCCATTTTTCAGGCATGCCTTGCTGAGTAATCCTCAAAAGGGATATTACACTAATGGTATGATTTTTTGTTGGTTAGCCATGCGCAGCTATATAGTGGATCATTCCAGCTTAGGTTCTCCCATCCACTGCCATGTTTTCTTAGGTATTATGTTTTCATCTGATCCCAAATCCAAGATGACCTGATCCATTTCATAGTCGTCGATCCGCATTGTTAGCCGCATCTCCCGCCTAGTACTATTCTTGTGCTTGTACAGCTTGTAAACATCTCTAACCTCTCTAGGAGGGTCAGATATTTTTTCGCAACTTTCTGTTAGTCATCGGTAATTTTTTCTATTTTTTAGATGACTAAATTCTTGTCCTAAATTCCTAAAAACAAAATTCATGAATATTGTGAGTTTTAGAAATCTCACTGCCTTCATTATTCTTAGGATTAATTTTTCACTATCTCACTAATCTGCTTTTCCCTGGTTAACCTATCACTCCTAGAAGACCCCTAATGGATTCATGACACTCATCTCTATCCCATTTTCAGACCCATAACCTTAATACTTTGTTTTTCCTATGCTTAACCCTTCCACTTCCCATCTAAGTTTTCCAAACAACCTACCTTCTCTCATGTTCATCCAATGCCTCAAGCATGGATAGTCTTAAAGCTACCTCTATAGGCTCTTTGAATAAATCAATAATATTGGGTTTTGGATCCTCAATACACCTATATGTCAAAAAATATGCTTTCTCATAGTTGGAAATCATAATCCAATTCTTTCAGTCAAAGTGCCTCCCACTAGGTCACTAGGGTTTCATAGGTTGTAGGGTTGTCTTTTATGTTCGAAATCAGTGTTTTTTCATGTGCCAAGAAGGTGAATCAAATGGAAAAGAGAGTCAACATCTGTTGTTACCAAAATAGATCAAAAAACCTTCAAGGAGGACCTCCTTAATCAAATTTAAAATCTGCAAAGAACAGCTATCCATGATTGACATTTCTGCAGGAATGTCAAGGTAACTATCAGCAAAAAATTAGGGAAGGTAAGAGGCCAGCTCCTCACTAAAAGATAACCATAACAAAGAAGAGGAAATAGCCTATATTCAGGGAATATCATGGTTTATAGAACTGACTGGACCAAAAATAGTTCCAAGCAGGCAAGCCAATGTAGAAAACCACAAGGACAGATGGCATATCAGCACAACCAAGCATGATTTGAAGATTTTTAGAAGTTATAAATGAATAATGGAAAAAGGTGAGGTGAATTGGACAGAAATGAATGAACTTGAATGGGCTACATATAAATTAGAAGAAAACACTAATTATTGTTCTCTAACAGCCCTAAAACCTAAGATTTTGGAAAGATGGTCAAAGAGGATGAAACTAAGATTATGGGCCTCCATCATGGCAGCAGAAAGTTTTCAGAAGCTGTTGAAGGTAATTTCTAGGGTTTGCCAAGGTAACCATTCTTCACTGCATCAAAGGGAGGGAATGCAAAGAGTATCAATGTGATGAAGATCAAGTCTTCAAGTGTAGTCAATTTCTATCCAATGGCCAAAGGAATGAAGGCCTAGGGTTGAGTTTCAAAATGAGAGGTCAAGCTAATAATGAAGTTACTATTATATGACTGAAAGTGTCAAACTCCAAAATTGTCAAAAAGGGGCAAATTCAATATGTCATAACACCTGCAAACAAACCAAAAGTGGTCAAAGAGGAGATATGGCATACATGGTTATGAAAGAGAAAAAACACTTGTCAAAAATAGGTTTATTATGCCTCACTGCCAAAATCAGTAAAGAAGGAAGAAAACATGTTTACATGACACTCACACTCATAAATGTCAAAAAGGATAAAAAACATGTTTTTTAGTTTCCCACTACAAACTAAGGTTTGATAGTGCCTAGGCACTCAAAGGTTAAAAGGGACCTCTTCATCTCTCCACCAAGCCATCACCAAAGGAAGAAGAATTACTTTGAAAAGTTTCAAATCACCTGCAATAAAGGGTCAAAGGATATTATTCAAAAATGATAAAGTGATAAAACCTTAGCAAAAGTGGGTTTGCTGATTTTAATTTATTTCTGAAGGATATAAAAGCATATCAGTTATCATTTTTAGCTCATTTTTCATTTGCAAGGAGAGAAAAGAACTTCCAGGAGAAAATTCTAAGTTTTTGAGAAATTCTAGGCAAGTTCACTGGCGCTCCACTCAGAGCCCGGCACTACGCTCACAGACCCCGGCGCTATGCGTAGAGAGGTCCCCACAGTGTAAATTTTCCACTGCACTACACTTATAGCGGGAGGCACAGTGCTTATAGCCTGGTGCTACACACAAGAAAATCTAGCACGCCCAGGCCCAACTCACTCATTTTTCGGCCCGATGCTGCGCGCAGAGGGCATCCCGATAGGCCTGGTGCTACATACAAAGGCCCGACAGGCCTACACATTGGTAGCACTATGTCCAGAGCAGGACCTGACTCGCCGAGTGCTACGCACAAAGGGAGACCCGACAGTTTGGGCAGGGTGCTATGCTTATGCCAAAATTCTCCAAATTTGCAAAGAAGGCGCCAAAGGCTCAAGAAAAACCCTCCAAGCTAAAATCAGGACCCTGCAAACAAGCTGATTTGGTAAGTGGATTTTCATCCTTTCCCTCCAAGTAATTTTTATGTTTTAATGGTTAAAAGAGACGATTAAACCCCAGGCTTTGGAAACCCTAGGTCTTCATGACAAGTAAACCTCTGTTTTTTACCTCCAAGAAAGTAATTGCCATTTAAGAGGGGGTGAAACTAGGGAAAGCACAGTTCAATTCAAGTAAAGGCCCTCATCAAGCTCAAAAGCACCCAGTAATATACCTCACCTCCATATCACTTATTTTTCAAGATCTACCCACCATCATTTCCATTTCACTCCTCCTGCCTAAATATCACAAGGAGACTTAACTTTGTCCAAAGGCCATACCAATCACCATGTCAAGAGAAGAGGGAAGTATGAGCAGTCATGAAGGGAAAATGCCTATAAGGCCAAAACACAAGGGAGGGAAAGTGAATAGGTTTGAACCCAAAAACACAGTGGATATCACCTCATCTCCCATGATCCTCTCATGTTTCCAGAATATAGGGTGTTTCCAATTTTGTGAGAGAGTCTAACAAGTGCAAAGCCACCCAGAGCTTACAAGGTGAGTCATCCTCAATCTGCACAACAAACAATCAAGCCTTGCAGGGGTGTAATTTTAACTATTATAAAATTCCATCTCTAATGCTATAGGTATCCCTACTATTGGTGAAAGGTGGTTCAAGAAGGAAAGATTAAACATGAGCTATTATGAGCCTTTTGTCAAGACTAGGTACAAAGAAGGCTGTAAGGAAATTTTCCCTTTCTCACATCTGAAACACAGGTTTGCACCCTTGATGAAGGTTATTATGAAGTACTTTACTTATGAGGGGAGATAATCCAGGCTATACTCCTACCATGTTAGACTCCTCATGCATTTTACCAGGGTTAAAATGCTTCATTTTCCTCACTACTTGTATAGGAGCATTGATAAAATGTCTTCTTTTGTCCGAAGGAGAAGTTATGCCAAACAAATGAAAAGTTTGTTCCACAATTCCTTGATCAAGATGGTGGTTCTACATCAGTTGGAATAGAAGGGCATACCTTGGGAAGTATTCATAGCCCATGAAGTCTTCACAAGCCTATAGCCACATCATCAACCAAACTTGCCCTCATCATCTCATCCTCCTCCCTCCACTCCTCCATCACCTCCTACAGATCATGCCTCATCATCCACGCATGTGTCCTCACCTCAAGAAAACCTCCCTTCCTCCCCTTATCTTAATGCATCAGATGAAGATGGCAATGGAGAATCAAGTGAAAAAGAGGGTGAGAGTGAAGATGAGTCAACTCAAAATGAGGATGAGGGAAATGATGATTTTAGTCCACCAGAAGCAAAAAACATGGAGATAGATGGTGATGATGAGTTGAGTCAACAAGAGGAATAAGACATAGAAATAGGAGGATTTTGAAGATTTCAACAAGAAACAATGAGGAGGCATCCTGAAACACCATTCCCGATCATAGTTGGAAAAGTGATCACCAAAACTAGGCGGGGGCCACACAGGTGATTTTTTGTCGCAAAGTCTATTTTTAGACTATGTATATTTTTAGACATATGGATCATGTTCTATAAGTTGCGGGATGATATTTTTGGATGGTTGGTCAAGTTGGAAAAATATATGGACTTCTATTTTTAGACATATTGGGCAGAATCTATTTTTAGATTTTCAATCTAAAAATAGATATGTAGAATATTATTAGCTCTTAATAATATTTGGACTCTAAACATTATATTATTCTCTTGGAGCACTTCAGTTAAGTGCACAGATGTGGCACAGGAGCTGACAGAAGGAATTATGCTATTCCTGAGGGTTAAGTGGAGCTATTGCAAGGATACTTCAGTGAGAACTCATGTGACAGAGTTTGGTGGAGTTGATTGAGGGAGTTAATGGAGTTGTGTTCATTTTAACTAATCTAAACATAGTTGAGATATTTGTATCTAGTTTAAATAATTGATACAATTAGTGAGAGTGGTTTGAATTAATTATTAATTAATTTACTAATTATAAACTCATTAATCAACTAAATAATACATTAGTTAACTTCAGTGCATGGACAGTTTCAGTGGAGACCAGTGAAGAGATAAGTGAAAGGGCAAGTGTGACTATCAGTTGTGACTATAAGTGATGCATGGTTTGCATCCAACACTCAGTAGAGATGCATATAAATACTGCGTGAGAAAGGCAGGGGTAATAAATTCTCATCAAGAGGCATTCTTCAGCAGGGATTGCGCAATAGATGCAGGCTATCAAGTGGCAGAGATTGGAGCATGTGTTTTGCTAGATCTAGCTTGATTAGTGTGTAGCAAGTGGAGATTAAACTGAGAGCTTGTGAGGAGCTTTGTATGATGATTTTTACATGATATCTATGACATATATAATATAAAGATAGTTGGGGGTTTTCAGTTTTATGCTTTCCCATTACATATTGTGTTCATATGTGTGAATTTTTATGGTTTTAATGTGTGCATGCAGTTGATTTTATTTCCGCATGTGATGATCAATGGTAGAAGAGATTCTATATTGTGCATGAAGATAAAATAGTGTGTGATCAAGAGAATCTCAGTGGATAACATATCAGTTATTCAAATTTCTATAGAGGATGATAACAATGAAACAAATAATGAAGAGGACAAAGGAGACAGTTTGAGTAGTGATGATGATTTGGGCTAACAAGAGGCAGAGGACATGGAAACAGATAAAGAGGATCATAGCGAAGAAAATGAAAGAGATGACAGTGAAAATGAATTGAGCAGTAATGAAGGGGACAACCAATATAAATATCTAAGCAGTGAGGAAAATACAGAGTCTAAGGGAAGCAGTGACACCCAAGAAGCAAGCCTCAATGTTGGACAAGATAACAAAGAGGAAAATGTTCATTATAGTCATGAAAATCATGAATACAGTCATGAAAAAGATAAAGGAGATGAAGGGGCTGATAGTCAAATTGAAAATCACATCGATAAAGAGGCAAGTAGCTTTGATGAAGAACAAAATGACAATGTAGAAAACAGTGAAGAGGTTGAAAGTGGTGATGATGTTGAAAACAAAGAGTACAATGCTTAAACATGAAACATAATGACTGATGCTACTAATGACGAAAATGAAGATATTAATGACAGTAGAAAGGATCACAACTATGATCAAGACACCAACAGAGCCACAATCACACCTCTTTCATTGACCTATCAAAGAGGGCCAAGGCTTTTGTTTTCTGTTGTCAAACCAACTCTAAAAATAGAAGAAAAGAGATATCAACGCCTTACAAGTAAGCCACTTCGAGGGGGAAACCTCCAATACATTACATGAATCAACAATTCTTGGATGATACAAATGAAAAAACCTCCTTTCTATATATAGGAGTCCATGGGGCCACAATGTAATCCTAGTGGGGCCACATTGTAATCCTAGCCGACCTAACAATAATAATTTAAGGGCACAATAATAACAATATGGGGGTTACAGGGGTACAACAATAACAATAAGGTGGGCTACACTAACATAATAAGGGACTGCACTATTAATATAGGGACTTAACATGCCCCTCCCCTTCAAACAAGTGTTGTCCTCAACGCTTGATTATTTCTTGATGCTTCTGTATGAAATTCTCATCCTCTCATGTAGAATATTCTACAAGAAAGTTCTTCCACTTGCTGAGATACTCTGAAATTGATCATACTTGTCAAGTTCTTGTTTCTGTGACTACTTCAGAACTTCTTTTGATGTGATGTTGATCTTCCTATTGTTTCATTAGATTCTACACCAAAGTTAGGTTATCCTTTGAGAGTTGGAGAACTTGTTGTTGATGCTCGATGTGATCTTCCACTAATTTATCATCCATATTAGCTATTATTTTATCCTTCAAACCATCCAACTTAGCCTCCATTTCTACTTTTATACCATCTATGTTATCTTCGGTTGCTCTTCATAAGATCGAAATTTGTTGCACTTGGTACCATAATTTTGATATCTTATACTGTAATTCTTCCTATTCATGCGTCATAGTATAGATTTTCGAGGGCTTAATGGGTATGGAATTATTTTTTTAACACATTATAGAACCCAATACTGATAAAAATTCTAAAATTTTCCCTTGGAATCACTTCAAAATTCTTTTTCAAACAAACATTATGCAATTTTAAAAACCAAATACACACCTTTTTCTTGCTTTTGAGAAGCTTGATATTGAAACTGAATTATATACATGATTTCAGATCCTCAATAACGAAAATTTGGCCCTGAAGTAGCCCTTTGAATCTTCTTTTGAATATCACGGGGCTAACCTAATTTGGACTCTTCAAGGAAAAGTTATGTCCAATCTCCCACAATGACCTAATTATGGACTGGTTCAGTAGAGAAAATTTGTACGACTTGCCACATGTCAAATTTTCTTCTTCAGCTTTGAAATTTATAGACAGGAAACTAAAATTCGTGTACTTGCCACTGCTTTTTACAGAATCTCAATCTGACGCACATAGAGAGAGTTATGATGTTTTTCCCACGGTCACCTCTTTGAGATGAAATTTGGGAGACTGAAAAAATCCTAACTTCCACAGATCATATCTCAGACAATATTGCAAACCAAGATCTGGAATTTTTACAGAAGGTTCTTTGGGATTTCGGCTTCACTCTGCGCAAATGACAGCTTCTGAAACCTTTTAGAACAAAAGTTATAGTGAAAATTCCGGGATGAATTTTTTAGGTTAAATTTAGGAGCCTGCAAAAAGACCTAAGTTCCACAGATCATATCTTCAAAAATATTGTGAACCAAGCTCTGAAATTTTGCGATGATGTTCCTCAAGATTTTGGCTTCGCACTCTAAAATTTTAGCTTATGAACCTTCGTAGAAAAAAATTGATAGTGAAAATGACATGATGACCTATTTGGAGCAATAAAACCATAGAATCCAAAGCTCTAATACCAAATTTTATGAAACTAACTCCAAACATAAAAGAAAAGAGATGTCAATGCCTTAGAAGTAAGCCACTTCGAGGGGGAAACCTCCAATACATTACATGAATGAACAATTATTGGATGATACAAATGAAAAAACCTCCTTTCTATATATAAGATTCCATGGGGCCACAATGTAATCCTAGTGGGGCCACAATGTAATCCTAGCCGACCTAACAATAATAATTTAAGGGCACAATAATAACAATATGGGGGTTATAGGGGTACAACAATAACAATAAGGCGGGCTACACTAACATAATAAGGGACTACACTATTAATATAGGGACTTAACATTTTCTACCTCAAAAAGGAAAGGGACCAAGCCATCCACCTCAACTCTAAAGCTTGTCAAAGGCAAAAAAAATATGAAAAGAGTTAGGAAAGGTAAGAAAGAGCTTAAACAAGAACTTGGCATCATTGACCTAGAAAGCGAAAGTGAAGACAAGGAGAGGGCCAATAACATACTAGTTCAAAGAAAAACTGCAAAGATTAAAGACCTAAAACGGAGTCTTGGCATGGCACAATACATCATTTATTATTACAAGAATGAGCACAAGTACCCGAAGAAGGTGAAAAGAGACCTAGGCTTATAGAAAAAGATGGTCAAACACTATGCCTTGAAAAACAAACTCACTAGTGCCAAGCTCAAAGAGGCCCTCATTGAAATTCAAGCACTAAAAGGAGGCAAAGACCATGAAAAAATTGGAGTGTTGGCTGAAGCTTCCCAACAGCTCTCTAAAACCCCATGAGGGAGGCATCCACCAGTTTTGAAGAAATTTGGACAAGTTTTGGTTTTTTGAGAATTTGAAGGCCTATAAGCGTAGCACCCCTAGTGCTACGCTTTTTACTCAAGCATAATTAGAGGGAAAACTTTAAATTTTTGGATTGGTCATTCCTATTACACTATGCTCACCAAATTTTAATTCATTTGGAGCATTTTTTACCCCTCAAAAGGTCAAAAAACACCTCTTTTTCTACCTTTCTGCCTCATTTTCAGGCTTGGCACTACGCTCAGAGTAGTGTTGGGAATTGGAATTTTTGGACATGCTATAGAGGCTCAATCAGAAAAAAAAAGGTATATTTGGAAATTAGACTCAGAATGCTTTCCAACGGGGCATCACAGAGAAAAATCTGACATCGGGGAAGTCACCAAAACTTGGCTGCAAGTGGGCCTATTTTCTTCCTGTCAAGGCGCTGCACTTATAGACAACACTGTGTGTTTTTGGCCAAAAGTCAACAAAACACACTCATTTATTGTAAAATGATAGTTTAATGTTTTTTGAGGAAAATCACTCTATAATTAGGTGCTATAATTTATTTTTGGATTTATTTCATGGGATATTTTGGGCCTTGGGCCTTGCATGGTCTCTTGGGCATTTATGACATTTATGAATGATTTTGACATTTTCCAAACCTATCTATGGTTTTTCCCTCCTTTTCTAGATAAATAGAGCAAGAGGGCTTCATTTTAAAGGTTTTAATTTGATGACTCTTTGGAACAATACATATTCTTTTAAAGGTTGAAGATAAATTTGGTGTTGTGGAGCTTGTGAATGGCTTGTTTTGCTTGTTGATGGAGGAGGTTTGCTTGCAGGATCCCTGAGCTTGGTTAATGGTGAAGTGATTCTATTTCAGTTATTGTTTTCTCATGTTTCATTATGTTTCAATATTTCTATGTTGCAATAGAACAAAGGATTTAGACTAAGAAATGTTCTTCAAAGGCACCTTAGCTCTGTTTGTTCTTCATTGTCTCTATGTTTTCTTCTACTAGGTCTTTGTAGAGAATTCTTAACTACTCTCTAGACCCCCTAAACTTTTTTATTTTATGAATTTTTTAATACAGTAGGTATCAAAGATTATTTAAGGTTAGCCCTGCTTGTTTTATGTCTCTAAAATTTTTTCTTGAGGTCTCTCTCTAAATTACCATTAATTAGGTCTGCCAAAGAGGTTATGTTTCGATCATACCCTATAATATTCCAAAATTTGCTTGCAGCAAATTGGGATATTAATTTTGCTAGTGTCAATTAGGAGAGGAATAATTGGGTAAGGAAGCCCATACTTTTCAGAAATAAGGATAAAATCCATCATGGTGTGGAAGGCGATCATGGTGCCAGCTGGATTTTACACTCTCATGTGTGAACAAGGACATTTTGCATGTGGACAAAATCAAGTTTGACCAAGTCAACAACATAAAGGGAGGAGGAGTGGATCAAAACATAAAAGAGCTCAATGTGAATGAGGCTAAGCCTAGATAGATATATGTGATCTAGATTGAAGACCCTTAGGTGTGAAAAGGGCCGAAGCAAGTTGAAGAGGTGAACTTTGACCAAATCAAACAGTGCAGTTTAGAGGAGTGGCTCTAATGAAGACACAATGCAGTTTTGGAGGGAGATTGTTTGTGTGATGGTGGGAAACCTATTGAGTGGGACCCAAGGAGAGGAGGATCACTTAGTTTATAAGGAGGAGGATGGAAGCCATTTGAAGGTTAGCTTATGTATTAGATTTTCATGTCTACTTAGACTTTTTCTCTCCTAGTTGTTTAGCTAAGATTGTCGGTGCTGCTTAGCACTGAGGGATTCCTGTTCAGGAATTCCTTCTCTTCCCTTTGAGTAAATCTTGGGAGAGATGTTATCCATCATTCCTCATATCCAGAATTGGTTCCAAGATTTATTCTATAGTTTCAACGCAGTTTCTGCAGGAGGTTGAGCTGAGTTGCTGGGTGTTTCTAGGGAGGGTTGAGAAACCCATTTTCTGGATTGGTTTTGCACAGGAGGGAGGTTTCCTTCCATTGGAGAATAATTTTGCAGAATTATTGGGCTGATATCATAAATTTGGCAGCAGGAAAACATATTACCATCACTTACAGTGTTATTCCACTAAGGAATTGTGTTATTTCTGCAAGGCATTTTTAGCAGTGACTCTTGTGGCTCTTTTGGGGAGTTTTCTTGTGATTGGAGGATGGATTATTCCATGGGGGAAGAACCTTATTCAAATCTTCATTAGATATTAATTTTTACAGCCTTTTACACTCATGTGCTTCAGTTGCAGTGATTATTCAGTAATTTTTTGAAAATCACCATTTGTATTCAGAGTGTTTGACAAGAAACCCTTACCGGGTTCTCTTGTATTTTGTATAAAGGAGACTAGATCTCATTATTCTGAGCATATTGTCTAATATAATTCCAGATCTATTTGTCTTTACCATTTATATGTATAAACCTTCTCTTAGACTATGTAGTCACTTTTATGTAGTATTTCTTGTGTTGCAATGTTTGGGGTTTTAGCTCTTTTTGGCAATCCTAGGTGTGGGAGATCTATCTAACCAACCTAGTTTGATTTGTTTCATCTCTATTCTTGGATTTAGGTTTTATATTGGCTGATATACAGGATCCAAGAGTTAATTTTTCTATTTTATAGCATATGTTTCTGGGATTGCGTTTTTAGTGCATGCTTGCTAAGCATTCCCGATTCTAGGATATTACAGTGGTATGAGAGCAATATCTTTGGCTTAGCCTGTGGGATTAAATCAAAATGCTATAAAATAAAGATAAAGGAAAGAATGATGAATAGGATGAGCTTACTCTCATCACTTTTCAGATCTAGTAAGAACCTCTCCGGGGACGTTGAACAAGAAGAAGAAAATAGGAGAAGTAAAATTCCTAGAGAGTTTCAAAAGCAGGAAGAACCATGCACTTCCTATGATTAGAAGAAGAGACCAGTGTTGCAGAGAGCTCCAGAGTAGTGGGACATATCCTTTCTCTTTTGGAGGAAAGATAAATTGTTGGAAGATGGGGGACACTTGGATCACATGGTTCTAAGTGAATACCTTTTTGGGTGCAAATCCCAACCTAGAGCCTTCAAGGAGACTCTAGCTTTCCCTCAGTTCATTCATTTGGAGGAAGAAATAAGACCTTGTGGCCAAGGAAGGATCAAGGGAAATAGGTTTCTATTGTCTACCTATGATGGGTCATCTCCAGCAAGGGTTTGGGTAAGGAGACTTGATGCATTCTTCCTACTACATCCGGTGGTAGAAAGGGAGGTTGTAGAGATTGCAGCACTGCACCTAGAGGGTGAAGCAAATATTTGGTGGTTCAGCCATTTGATCCATACAGAAGTGGTCAATTTTGATGAATTTACTCAAATATTGATGGAAGAATTTGGTGAAGGAAAATCAGAGGAGAAGAAGCCCTCACCACCAGTGGAGGAAGCTTATACCAGCACTGTCACAACTATGGGGGAGCATTCCTCAACATCTTCAGTTGGAGGAGCCAACTTATTGGAGGGAGGAGCCCTTATAGCCATACAAATTACTCCCATATTTGATCAACGCATGCCAAATTTTTCATCTCCTATTGTTTCAACAAACCATACGGAGGATTGTATACCATTGCATGCTGCTCATTTGGAACCACATAATAGCACTGCGCTGTGCCACCTTGACTTGATCAAGGAAAGGATGAAACAACATCCTAATGGGTCACTAATGGGCTGCACACCACATGTGAGGTTGGGGTGTGAATTATTAGAGGATGGGGTAAACTTTGCTCCTAACAAATATATGCAGAATCAAATGTTCATCCAGGAGTTGAGATATGAGATAGCCAAAACAGCCTGGAGGAGGGTTACAGCGCTTTCAAGAGGTAGCAGTGAGGAGGCTTTGCCTTAAGCCCACTTGGATCCTTATGGGTTCAAGATGATCATTGGTGTGAGATATTTCCTAGGAGATCTCCAAGGAGTTGCATTTCAGCATCCCATGGAATGCAAGAAGGAAAATCTGATGTGGGAGGAGGGTATTCTTCTTTGGAACGGTACCAAGGTTGATCATGATGGGAGGCCCTCACATCGGGAGAAATGGGAGTGGATAGAGAGCAAGAATCTGGTAGGCTAATTGAAGATATATGATACCAGGCAGAAGGAGGCTTGGCTGCGTTGGCTGCTCTTGAGATAGTTTCACCATCATGAGACATATCCTTTTTCCAAGGGTATGTGGATGGAAGGGACTTGGCAGGGTACTTGCATCACAGAGCACCAAGGAGTGTGGATGCATTATGATGATATGTTCATTATGTTTTCACCACATGGGTTGTATGATGGAGGTATGATGAGGTAGTAAAGACATTTGTTGCTTTGGAGGATTGAGAGGGAGCAAAGGCAGATTTTCTCTCCCATTTTGCATGATGTTGCAGGAGGAGGAGATGGAAACATTATGGGAGGAGTCTTTGACATCAAACATGCCAAAGAATGGATTTATGAGTTGGTCGGGGCCTACTTGCATGGTCCAACAATGTTGTCACTGTGGAGTAGGGATTTGTTGATGGAGTGTTCCTAGGATCACTTCATATTTGATGCACTTGGTGGGCATGGAGGAGGTGAGATTGGTAGAGTAGTGGATGGACTCATCTGTTATTTTGGTATGTTCTCCTTGACTTGGATTTCCAGGCATGAGAAGGGGAATTTTCATGCAGCATATGGTTCATTCCTCTTCATATGGGTATGTCATACCACTATGGAGGACTCATCTATGGATCTTGTCACCATCTTTCTTTCATTACATGGTAAGAAATATATTTTTGCATTTGTTGATTGTTCAACCCAATATTTGCATGCTCTTACCATTTCTTTGGAGTGCATTGCTCTACAAAGGGGAAAGTTTTTCTTGGGGTTCCATGGACCAATTTTGGCCAGCTATTATGATGGAGACAACCATCTATTACATGACCTTGGGCAAGTGTTTGGTTACTCTTGGTATGCTCAGTTGTTACATTCAGTAATTTACTATTTGCTAGTAGATGTGATGACTTATACAACTAGCCATTTGTCAAGAAACAACTTTCCATGCTATTTTCTGAAGCTGTAGTGGAAAATACTACACTATGATCATTGGGGAAACAGTTGGTACCTTCCAGTACCACATGAAATCTTCAGTACTCCCTTCATTATGATGTTGATCATGAACCTATTTGCTGATATTTTTCTTTCTTTTATGGGGAGCATGATTGGGGGAGAAACACATTGGATAGATGTGTTCTTTGGGGAGAAGGATCCCCACACTTTCGGCATTACATGCTCTAAGAGGAGCATGGGGAGAGGTATGGCCGCTACAGAAATTTTTTTATGTCTTTATGAGGAGGTCCATGAGATGGATGGGGTGCCATATGATGGTGATTTATCATCCATCATGTATGAGATAATTTGGGCCAGTTTGTTTCACAGCGTTATAGAAGAGATCTTTGGAGATCTAGCCTTCATCTTGCCAATTGAGGGAAACATTTTTGCAGCCCAAGATTAGAAAATTCTCTGCACTTATCCTAAGTGGAGAGGAGGAAAGTGTGGGGTAGGCTACTCTGCCTACCATATTCATATTTTCAGCCCACCTACTTTTCAAGAGCTCTAGGTGGAGGAAGAATTCCTGGAGTTGCCATGGTGGAGGGTGACCCAACTTATATGGATGATTTCTTGGGGATGGAGGATCCACTATGGGGAGGTGTTTTCCCCATTACATCTCACCCTCCATTCCTTGGAAGGAAACTCTTTAGTTCTATCCTTGCAGTTGCTTGAGTACAAGCAACATTTGGGAGGGGAGGACTGTAACATTCCAAAATTTGCTTGCAGCAAATTGGGATATTAATTTTGCTAGTGTCCCTTAGGAGAGGAATAATTGGGTAAGTAAGCCCATAATTTTCAGAAATAAGGATCAAATCCCTCATGGTGTGGAAGGGGATCATGGTGCCAGCTAGATTTTACACTCTCATGTGTGAACAGGGACATTTTTCATGTGGACAAAGTCAAGTTTGACCAAGTCAACAGCATAAAGGGAGGAGGAGTGGATCAGAAAATAAAAGAGCTCAATGTGAATGAGGCTCAGCCTAGATAGATATATTTGAGCTATATTGAAGACCCTTAGGTGTGAAAATGGATGAAGCAAGTTGAAGAGGTGAACTTAGACCAAATCAAACAGCGAAGTTTAGCGGAGTGGCTCTAATGAAGACACAATGCAGTTTTGGAGGGAGATTCTTTGTGTGATGGTGGGAACCCTATTGAGTGGGCCCCAAGGTGAGGAGGCTCACTTAGTTTATAAGGAGAAGGATGGCAGCCATTTGAAGGTTAGCTTATGTATTACATTTTCATGTCTGCTTAGACTTTTTCTTTCCTAGTTGTTTAGCTAAGATTGTCGGTGTTGCTTAGCACTGAGGGATTCTTGTTCAGGAATTCCTTCTCTTCCCTTTGAGTAACTCTTGGGAGATATCTGATACATAACTCCTCATATCTGGAATTGGTGCCAAGCTTCAGCCTACAGTTTCAACACAGTTTATGTATGAGGTTGAGCTGAGTTGCTGGGTGTTGTTGGGGAGGGTTGAGAAACCCATTTTATGGATTGGTTTTGCACGGGAGGGAGGTTTCCTTCCATTGGAGAATCAGTTTGGAGAATTTTTGGGCTGATATAAGAAATTTTGCAGTAGGTGAACATAGTACCATCACTTACAACATTATTCCACTCAAGAATTGCATTATTTTTGCAAGGCAGTTTTAGCAATGACTCTTGTGGATCTTTCGGGGAGTTTTCCTGTGATTGGAGGATGGATTCTTCCATGGGGGAAGAACCTTGTTTAGATCTGCATTATAAATTAATTTTTACAGCCTTTTACACTCATGTGCTTCAGTTGTATTGATTATTCAGTAATTTTCTGAAAATCACCATTTGTATTAAGAGTGTTTGACAAGAAACCCTTACCGGGTTCTCTTATATTTTGTATAAAGGAGACTAGATCTCATTTTTCTGAGCATATTGTCTAATATAATTCCAGATCTATTTGTCTCTACCATTTATATGTATAAACCCTCTCTTAGACTACGTAGTCACTTTTATGTAGTATTTCTTGTGTTGCAGTGTTTGGGGTTTTATCTCTTTTTGGCAATCCTAGGTGTGGGAGATCTATCTAACCCACCTAGTTTGATTTGTTTCATATATATTATTGGATTTAGGTTGTATATTGGCTGATATATAGGATCCAAGAGTTAATTTTGTTATTTTATAGCATAAGTTGTTGGGAATGCGTTTTTAGTGCATGCTTGCTAAGTTGTCCCGATTTTGGGATATTACATACCCCTTGTCCATGCTTGAATCATTGTTTTGGAGATCTTCATAGCTATGATAAATTATGTTTAGGCTTTCAATCTTCTCTGATTGAAGTTATATGTGTATCCTGAATGTTTTATAACCTTGAAGGTGAAATCACTAGAAGTTAAATGATTTTCCCGCCTTCTATATTTCATTGGAATGTTTTTCTTGAATGCTTATTTTCTTAAGTTGAATCAAAGAGTTACTGGTTTTCCTTATGTATTAATTTCTTCTTCATGTTTATGTATTTAAGTCCCTTCTTGTTAAAAAGGTTACATGATAAAAAATTCTTGATTGCCCTTTCCCCTACCTTTGTTCACAAACTTGATGTTCATCTCATTTCCCATAAACCTTGAAAATCCATTGACCAATGCTAGATATACCCTGTGATGCTCCATGATCAATTGTTGAAATTTCCATGACTTTTATAGACTCCATAGCCCAACGAATTGAAGATTTACTCATTCCATATATTCTACTTGACCATGTTACCCAACCAAAATAATAATAAAAACCCTACACTTAACAAGTAGCCTAAAATAAAACCCTAAAAAGTAAACAAGTTCACGTCCTTTGCATAAATAGAGAGAGCCTTCTCCAAGTCCAGGAAGGCTAGGTCATAGGAATTCAAAGACTGGTCTGATGTTACCTTGTGCATTTGATCTCACCAATCTAACAAATCATGGGAACCTAACACTGTCTATCACTATTTGAAGATTTTCTACCACCTTCTGGTTGTGTAGCAGCTTCATGCATGCTTGTAGGACTGGTTTAACTTCTTCGTCCACTCTTAGGTTTGTTGGAGCCTTAGAGGTAGATGTCTCATCCTTGGAAAAGTACTTGCAAACTGCGACAAAGGTTTATTTCTCCTTTTGTAGGTCCAGGCTTTCCTGTTTGATAGCAGCCTTCCAAATAAGGGGTTCAACCGTAGCTTTCTCCTCAACTCCCTCAGTCCCTCATCACGCAGCTCTGCCTTAACCCTCTTCACATTCTGTGTTGGTGTCTGCTATTTTTCTTGCATTTTTGCTGTCAGTACTGGGAAATATTTGATCATGTGATCCAATTGTATACAATATCAACAATATTGTCGTGCAGGGTTCGGACAATCTCTTGTGAAGTGCCCTATTTCTCCACAGTTGTAACAAATCAATTGCCCTCTTCCCCAACTTGCACCTCCACCCCTTCCCCCTCCCCTGCCTCTTGCTGGGGAGCCTCCTCTACTTGAGGGAGATAGTGGTGAAGAAGGGTCAGCCTATACCCTATATTAGTTCCCTCGGTCTATCATCAAGCCATACGTCCAATAGTTATGCTCATCATGTCCCATAGAGGAGCAGAATCGACACCATTGTTGCTTTAATTCTGGAACATAAGAACCAAGATAGGGACAGTGGTTGGTATTGTGTAGTCCGACAACACGACAATCAGTGCACCATAACGTTAGACCACTTGTCCCCACAGCTTCTTTAGTGTGCAATGGGCTGGGTCCCCCATCCTACATGTAGTCTGCTAGTAGAGGGCATTGATCCTTGGTGTGGCCAGACACCCTGCATCGTATGCACCATACATATAGGCTAGTTTATTTCCCTCATTCTTTTCGTAGGTTCTATATTTAAGGGTGCATTGCCTCCAGCTGTCCTTGGATCTGCCTCACCCAAAACTAGGGATTGTCTCTTGGTACAACTTCTAGTTTCATAGCAATCTCCAAGGCTTTCTCTTGTGTCTCAATCGCGTGCTAATCCATAGGTTTGCATAGGTGAGGTAGCAGCATAGCGATAAACCATTCTTTGTGCTTCCTATCGTCATACTGAAATTCCTCATCTCTGATAACATTTTTTAACCGTTGATCAACTTCCCATACAGACTCATTAGGTCCCTGTCTAAATTCTTTTAGGTTAGTTACTAGCTGCGAGTAGGACTTAGGTTTTCGAAATTTATATTTTAAAGATTTCTTAATCTCTTGAATACACGGATCCGCATGCTAGCCTACATACCCCATACACTAGTCCAAGGCCCTTCCTTCAAAGGAGAGGAATAGCTACACTCTCTTTACAACATCGATAGCCACATTCTGCGCAGTCCATACTGATTCTACTACAAACCAAAATCGGTCCATATTTTCATCTCCTACACCCTTGAACATGGGTAGCTTCATGTGTGTGGAAATATCTTCTTCTGGTGGTGGCGGAGGTGTGGATTAGTTCTTACCCTTATGTTGACTTGAAGGTGGTGCAATTGGAGGACTATTTCCTGCATGCGCAGTGGACTCTATTAATGGATTGTAGATGGATCTATCCACTTCTCGATTGGTTCGGTAGTACTTATGTTGGCAAGTGATCAGGTCTCGCGGGCAAGACCCAGGTTCAGGAGTTGTGGCCAACACGGGAATCCACTGTAGTCTAGGATCACGCTGGCATTATCACCCTACTCTGGAGAGTAGAGAGTCTCACCCGAGGCGTGCCGCGACCACATGCATGAGGGGAATAGACCAATGGCAAGGAACGGATCCGCAATTCATTCTTATCAGTGATTAGATTGCATAAATAGAATCACATACACAACAGCATGCAGAGAGCATATAGATATTAGACAAATGAAATTTTAAAGCATATAAACCAACACACATGCATGTGAATCACACAAACAGATAGTAACCTGCAATTATATTAAGCTCTTGGCCGAATCCCCAGTTACATAGCTTTGCAATGGGCTTACAAATCTGATACATATGCCTTGCAGAACAGAGATGTACATCAATAGAACCCTAGGAACTACAGAGACCTCATCCATAATCTGGGTTCCTGCTGTAGCATGCGTTTCTTCTCCTTTAGTCGCTCTCCTCCCTCCTTCCTTCCAGGTGACGGCTATTTATTCACCCGCTATCATGACTATTAGTTCTTCTTATGTCCTTCTTCAACTGCTTCTGGCTTTTCTCTAATTATCTGTGTGTTCCTCTTGCATTCTTCTGTTGTATCTTCTCCTTATCTGTACTTATGCATCTAGTTTCCCCCGCTATGTGCCTGTTCCCTCGCAACCTTGGTAGCTCCGCCGTTTGATGTGGTTGCGACTTGGTTGCGGCTGCCATGTGCCCTTGTTCCGCAATCCCCAAAATCTGGACGTTGTTTCAATTCAAAACGTTCAAAACAAGGTTTTTCAAAACAAGGGCCCCAACAGGCCCTGACCACAGTTCCTTGACTCGTCCTCGAGTCAATCACAAATCACAGTTTCTACCTCCATTGCCCTGCTTGACCCCGTGCCCTGTTCGCCCTGTGTGCCTTCATCTTGTGCTCGTTCCTGCTGTGCGCCTTCAGGCGGCTGTTCAAACAAGGGCCCCAACTCCGGGACCCTTTGGAATGTTGTAGCTCGAAGCTCAGTAAAATCTGACATAGCTTGCTGCCACCCCTGGATGAGCGAATCTGTTTCCTCAGCGAGCTTGGTGACAACAGCCTCCTCGATGGGCGTTGGGACAGCTCTGAACATTGTGCTAATCTGGGTCACGGCTGCCGCTGCGAGCTGTTGTATGGTCTGGGCGCTAGATTGAAGGGGCGGCTGGAGCTCACGAATGACGCGTTTGGCCTCCACCGAGCAAGCCTCTGTGTGTTGGAGCTGTGCCTCAAGTTCATCAGCCTGGGCGTATAATTGATCCAGACTGGCGGGGTCCGTAGCCTCTTGAATTTCCCTTGAAACCTGCTGGAGTTGGGCTAAAATTGGCTGGGTCTTGACAGTGAGGGCTAGGGAGCATTCCTGAAGGCCCTTTAGGAGGTCACGAGCCTCTCGTGCCGTGGAATGAAGTGCTTCCTACATCTGAGCTGCTTGGCCCTACTTGGCGGCCACCTGGGCTGAGTAGTCGACCTCGGGCTCGGGCGCCACGGGATGGGTTGCTAACGCCGCATGAAGCTCATGATTATCCCTGTATAAGTCCTCAATGGCGATGTGGAGGTGGATAGCTTGCTCGGAGAGGCTGGCCGCAGCGATTTCGGGAGGCAGCAGGGGGTAATGAGGCTCTAGGGAGGGCTAGAACTCGGAGAACATCCGGGTGAAATTGGTGATCATTACTTCCATCTGCTCCTGTGCTATTCGGAGTTGGTCGTGCTATTCAGTAAGCATGGCAATTTGGTGTTGCTGCTCGGCATACTGCTGCTGGAGTCCCAAATGTAATCTTTCGGCTTGCTGGGCCGCCCTTTGAATCAGTAGGTATAGCTGAGCTGGATTGTCAGGCTGGAAGGTAGCACTCCCAAAAGCGCTCTATGTCGGCATTCGCTCCAGTAATGGTTGCCCACCGGCAACTGTTCGAGTGACATGCTCAGGAGGTGAGAAGGGCGTGGCCTCTGGATGTACAGAGTTAACCATATTCAGATTCGGCGGTTCTTGGTGATCAATGTGGGCCGATTGTGGGGGGACTTTGGCCTCAGGCGGAACCTCGGCAGAATCAGACCCGGTGCACAGCTGCTGTGTGCATATATCCGTGAAAGGAGGGTGGGGTTCGACCGCTGGGTCGATCGGTGGTATTATTGTGGCAGCACCAGAGTCAACCTCAGCCCCACGGTCCCCACCCATGAGTTCCCGGATAATGGGGTCGGACACCGTAGCTGAGGAATTAGACGGGGCAGATGAAGTGGTAGGCGGATGAACGGTGGATGGAGCGATGGACAGTGTGGTGGGGGTATGTGGTAAGTGAATGTTGATGAATTCAGATGGGATGATGAGGGGTTGCTCTTGAATCAGTACCCCCGTGCTTGGGGCCAGTGGTGGATCATCAGCAATGAGGTCCACCACCGGATTTGCCTCGGTGGTACGGGCCCTGTTAGCTTGAGGGGCCTCGGGTGGATCCCTAGACCCGCTCGTCTCGCCCATCGGGGTTGTGAGTGCATCAGCAGAGGTAAACAGGATAGTGGGGATGGGGGAGGTGAGGGGAGCGGTACGGGGGTGCGAAGTGGAGCGAGTGAGCTGAAATTCAGAAAATAAAGGAAACGGGGTAGCACCGCCAGAAATAACCTAGGCCGCCGCATTGAGATACCGTACCTGGGTATTGAAGTGGTGGACGACGGGGATGAGCGGTTCGGAGATTTCTTGTGATGGCGCTTCCACCTCCATCTCGGTAGGCTGTTGCACTGGTGCCATCCTGTCAAAATTGTATCTGGGGAGCCCGTCTCGCATGTGCTTCGTGACCCCCGACCATGAACAAACTTCACAATGGAAGGTAGCATCGTCCAACTGAAATTTCAGCGGCGTCATTCGGAAAGTGTCTACCGGAACGCAAGTGGGTCGAAGGTAAGTATGGTTGTGACTTACCCTGAACCACACTTGCTCGCTATATTCATCCACTAGGTTCCTGGGCACCCATTGCTGGCATGCCACCACATCTGTCATTAGTCGGTACCACGACTGAAACACATCTGCATTCACCAGTTTGGTACTGGGGTCATTTGAGACCTGCCATGGAGTGAATTTCATCGCGAGGGGCTGGCCCTCAAGGATCTCTGCTAGGAACCGGATGTGTGGAGTGTGCCATTTCCACATGGTAAAAGCAATAATCAAGTAGCCATAAATAAAAGTAGTTGCACGCTTATAATTCTCCTCGCACGCATCGAACAACTCTTTTAACAAGAAGTAACACCAATTCAGTTTGGTGCCTTGGACACAATGTTCAGCAATAGAAATAGTATCAAGAGTGCATTCGCCCTTGGTGTAATGCCTCATTGTCTTGCTGGCAATGAGGTAACAGGCGAATCGAATCTCGGGCTTGTTAATGAGGTTGATCTTGGCTCCTTTCCCCCCCTTGCGTGTGCTATATTTCGCATAGAGGTCCACATCGCCCGAATTTCATGCGTGCTTGGAGGAGTTTTGGCAGGTCGTTGAGACGTTTGCGCCCGTCTGCGAAAGCCCTGTGAGGTGATGAATATCTTCGGCGTGAATGGGAATTTCCTGGGTCAGCCACAAGGACCCATTCTGAATTCAGCTGAGGAGGAAGCGTGTACACTGCAGAACTGGTCTGGTGGTACCAAAGACCAGAAGATTTCTCAAGTTCATCAGGGACGAGTTCTGAAGGCCCCTGAACTCTGGTAACAGGCGCTTGTCAGGGTTGCCGGCTGCAGTGTAGTAGTGCTCCATATATGCCTGCCGCTGGAGGGATGGAAATTTGGCAGCATTTGAGAGGTTGGCATCAATCAAGGCTGCATTATCATATTTTCCCACAAGGGACTCGGTCTTGTGAATCTGAGTGTCAAGCTCTGGTTCAATGATGGCTGGGACAACCTTCGGCATTTTGGCCCGGCGCTGATAGACCTGTAGACTCTGCCTTAGTCGCCTTTCCCGGTGTGGTGCGTTCTGAGAATTCAACAGCTCTGGTGCTGCTGCAATTGCTAATTCAAACGGGTCCGACATTCTCATGCTTTTGGATTCCATGCAAGTTATGTCAGCACCTGGCACAAGTGGAGTTTATGAGACCCCCTAACGAGTTAATTCCTGCTGGAATTCTTTCTATGATAATAGTGCGATCAATCGCATGCCAATGAGTGTTGTGACAGTTGCTAACGGTGGCATGGGGAAATTGGCAGATGCGACGACTGAGGTTGTTGCGAGTGATGGCCAAATGATGACAGCGCGGTTATTTCCAATTATGGTAATTAATGATGCAGATCTAGGCGATCCTACGGACTGACACAAGTATGTGGGTGGACTGAGCTAGACTAACGTGGAGACTGGTACGGATCCTACAGGGATGACATGCTGGACCGGCGCCGCCCCGACCACAGTTAGTTGTGGTGCGGACCCCGCAACTGAGTGGTTATTGACACACTACCTATGAAAAGAGAATACCTCCTACGCTCATCCCGGTTGCAGGAGAGTTATTCAACTATGCTATGCTACGGGTGCTCTCGAGTGCGAGATTTATTGATGAGAAATGAAAGGTACTTACTCCTGGTAGGGTTTCAGGCGTGCGCCATTCACCCACCCAAGAAGAACCGTACCGTCCAGCTGTGCCAACCGAACGGCTCCAGAATCGCGAATCTTGATAACGAAGTAGGGTCCCAACCAGTGCATCTGTAGCTTTCCTAGGAACTTCTGGAACCTGTTGTCGTATAAATGAACTTTGCCGCCAACCTGTAAGATTTTGTGCTTAATGTGGCAGTCGTGCCACACTTTCTGCCAGTCCTTCTGAACCTTCTGGTGGAATTTGGCCAGGTAGCGGGCCTCATCCAGTTCCTGTAATTCATGGAGGTGCTCCTGGAGGGAGGCCTCTTCTGAAAACTTCAGAGACGTGGCGATCAACAGGCTTGGTACAATAAACTCGGTAGGGATCACAGCCTCTCGGCCGTACACGAGCTGGAACGGCATTTGATTGGTCAAGCACTTCACCGTAGTCCGATAGGCCCATAATGCCGCTGATAGGCGCTCGTCCCAATCATCACGCTGGGCATTGCAAATATTAGTCAAGCCTTTCTCAATAATCTTATTGAATGCTTCCACCATACCATTAGCCTGCTGGTGATACGAGCTACTCTTGTGATGCTAAACCATGAAGGTGTCCAACAGTGTCTTGACCGTGTCATTAATGAAGTGCGTACCCTGATCATTGGTTAAACTCCGCGGGCAGCCAAACCGGCAAATGATGTGCTCAAAAATGAACCGGGCGGCTGTATCCGCCGTGCAGTCGCGTACCGCCGCTGCCTCAGCCCACCTGGTGAGGTAATCCATGGCGGTAATGATGTACCGGGCCTTGGAGTGTCTGGTGACCAGGGCTATGGGGCCCACAAAACTGACAGCCCACTTCTCGAACGGCCACAACACATGCACTGGGTGTAACAGAAGCTCGTCCCAGTGAGAGGGCCTTCCCGTCCGCTGGCAGACGTCGCATCGCTTCACATAGGCCTTACAATCGGTATGTACTGTTGGCCACCACAGGCCAGCTTTGAGCACCTTTCTTGCAGTGGGTTTCGCACCCACATGCCCTCCCGCAACATCGCTATGACATTCCCACATTACCACTTCCCGTTCGTAGTCAAGGACGCATCTACGCAAAACCTCATCGAGGCCTAGTTTGTATAGTAGCCCTGCGATCAATTGGTAGTTAGCGGCACGGACGACCAAATGCCATTTCTGGAGCGGGGTGTAATCCTGACGGCATTGCCCCATGGTCAGATAGGCGGCAATGTCAACCAAGTAATCTAGTACAGCTTCGACTCAGAAGAGGTCAGCGTCTGCCAGCTGATCATCGAGGGAGCCGTTATTCTCCCCCCTCTCCAACCTGGATAGGTGATCGGGCACGACATTCAACCTTTCGGGCTTGACGATTACTTCAAACATGAATTCTTGAAATAGCAGAAGCCAACGGAAAATCCGTCCTTCCAGAACATGCTTATTGACCAGGTACTTCAGGGCAGAGTGGTCTGTGAAGAACTTGAACTTGCCCCCTAGAAGATAGTGGCGGAACTTCTGAAGAGAGTACACCATCGCCAGCGCCTCCCTCTCAGTCGTGGTGTAATTCTTCTCCACATTGGACAGTTTATGGCTGGCGAAGTAGACCGGGTGGTCAACTGTTGTATCGCTGGGTTATGCCAAGACAACCCCAAGTGCAACACTGGAAGCGTCGATATGCACATGGAACTGCTTATCCCAGTCTAGATGAACTAGAATAGGCGTCGATGCCAGCTTTTCCTTCAGGGTGTCCAGGGCTACCCGACACTCCTTCGTCCACTGAAAGACTGCGGACTTCCGCAAAAGTTGTTCTAATGGAGCAGTGATCTTGTCATAGTTGTGGATAAACCTCCTTTAGTATCCCGTGTGCCCGAGAAATGCCCGCAACTGTTTCACCGTCTTGGGGGCTTCCATGTGTACGATCACCGCAACCTTAGCGGGGTTGACGCAGACCCCTTGCTTGCATACCACATGTCCCAACAACGTGCCGAATGGAACGACAAAAATACATTTCTTTAAGTTCAAGGAAATCTGCAGCTAGCGACACCGATCAAACATGACCCGCAACAGGGTAGCGTGTTTCTTTAATAAACTGTAGACAGTCCAGTCGTCCATGTATACTTCCAGGAACTTGTGAATGTACTCCCGGAAGGCAGTGATGACAATTCGGGAAAACATGGCCAAAGCGTTCTTCAAGCCAAACGGCATGACATGGTAGGTGAACGACCCCCATTCGGTGGTGAATGTTGTCTTTGACTTATCTTCTTCCGCAATACGCACCTGATGGTAGCCTGAAAAGCCATCAGTGAAAGAGTAGGCTTCGTTCCCCGCAACATGGTCCAACACTTCGTCGCTGAAAGGGGTGGGAAATGGATCATGAATGTAGGCATTGTTCAAACTGCGATAATCGACACAAACCCGTATCTCCGCCTTGTCCTTCTTATTTTGGATGACGATAGGGCTCACCCACTCTGCTTCCTCCACAGAAATATTAGACCCGCGTCCAGCATCTTATCGATTTCCATATTAACCTTCTCTTTAACCCACGGGTTCAACCGATAGAGTCGGTGCTTCACAGGCCTGGCACCCAGTTTCAGCACGATGCTCATTTCGCCAAGGTTGCCTTTGATGCCCTTCAAATCTACTACCGACGAAGGGAACAAGTCCTCATATTCCTGGAGGAGGCTGAAGATCTCCTTGGTCGTCTCTTCGTCCCAGTAATCGCCCACTGTATCCAACTTAGGCTCCTCCTCCGTATCGATGTTTAGCTTCTTTGTCTTCAGCGGCCGTAAATGGACCCCTTCGGTGGCTGGCTCTTCGTTAACATTCTGCTCACCTTCCTTCTCTTCGAAATATAGGTGCCTCAGGTCCTCCAGACCATCGTCCTCCCGATCGTCGTTAATATTTTGGAAAACCAACTCTCGCATGGCCTGAGGACGGGCGGGCAGTGTGCAACCATTAGTCTGCGGATCGCGTAAAAACAATACCACCCTGATAGCATGCAATGCCTGAGATTCCAAATCTGTGTCTCCCGCGAAAGAGAAGTACCGCGCAAATTTTCTCGCGACTTTCGTCCAAGAACTAGTCCCTCGTTTCCGTTCTTCCTCCAAGTACCATGCGTGGGGAATGGCGTCTAAAGAGTGGACAAACCGATGAACCCACAGCTCTTCCGGGTATCCTATACTTCACCACTGCTCCTCACAGGTCCGCAAGTGGTCCTGCAGATTGGAAGTCCCAGAGTACCGTTGCCTGCTTCGAGGGGCTTCATCTTCTTTGAACTGCGTCCATAGCGCGTCCGCCACACTACTCCACCACGACAAGGTATTATACTGATTTTTCCACCACCGGGATGCTGTAGACTGTAGTGAGACGTCCAAAAGGGGTAGTCTGCTCCCTTCCGGCACCATGTCCTCAACCTTAGCAATAAAGGTATTGACAGCTTGCATGTTTGATAGGGTGGGGTATTCCCTGAACTCAACACCAATCCAACTGACGTGGCCAACATGAGCACATCTCCGCGTGCTAGTCTCATACCCCCCCTGCTGCCAGTCTTCCCACGCGAGTTCGGATCCCAGCTCTGAGCTATGGACACTCCGCCAACTGACAGAGCCAGTCGCGGTCGAGTTAATATAGTCTTCCCACATCCCTGTAGTCATCTGGTAGAGGTGGTCCATCATCTGAGCATCCTCCCAGTTACCCACCGTCTCGGTATACCTCGGGCCTTGATATGGGTCGAGAGGATGAGTGACCCGGACCTCCCCATCTTCAAAGATCATCGGCTCCTTTTTGAGGTCGATGATAGCATAATTCTCAAAAGCCCAATCAATGCCTAACAGGGTGGGGTAAGGATCTTTGTCTCCCATAATATCAATAACCTCAAAATCGGTGTAAGTCTTTACCCCCGCAATGTCGACCTCGACACCTTCGAGTCAGCCAATCAGCAGAATGAAGTACTGGTTCACCATTCTGAGTTGGATGGGCGAGTAGGCCAGCCATGGCTTTCTGAGAGCCTCCCATGTCTTGCGCAGCAGGATGTTGACGTCAAACCCTAAATCAAGCATGGTGTCGCTGATTTGGAATCCCCCAACCTGCGTATTGAGCCGGAACTCTTTACCCGTTCGTCGCTTATTTCGCTTGATGCGCTGCACCGATTGGGGGGTTGTGTTCACTGGTTCCCCCAATCCTGTCCTCCCCTACAGTGCCCCTTCCAAGGTACACTTGAGCTACTACCGCAGAGCATCACTGTTAACAATCTTGAGGAATAGCTGGAGCCACTCTTCAATCAGGGTTCTTGGGGCGTGCTATGGCCCAGGATCTGTCGGCAGGGGTGCCTCCAGGCCTCCCGCTTCGCGCAGCTGAGAAAATGCCCCAACCGCCTCCTAAAAATACTTCTTCTGTGCCTCGGGCCTGATTACTCGGTGCGGGGATGCTGGCCTGACAACTGGTGCCGACTCCTTTCTGTGAGCGTCCTCCCCGTTTTCTTACCACCCCTCGTCACAATAGCGATGTTCTGCATGGCCGGAGTCATAGTCGTGCGCGGCTCGGCGTTTACCAAATTCGTGCCCCTCTGCCGTGCACATTCTTCCCACTTTTTGATGAGCTCCGTATAGTCTTCTGTTGCATGGGTGTTTATGCGGCACTGGGAACACCACGGATGGCGAGGGAGGGGACATTCACGAGCCACATGGCCCTTCTGGTCATAGTTACAGCATTTCATCGGCCCACGCCCCCCAGCGTGGCCTCCGCGCACCCCGCCCCCTCTTCCTCTAGGAGCCTCATTCACCCTATAGGAGGGTCGATCCAGCCGGTCCGCGAGTGCATCGAGAGCCCGACATTGCTCAGTGTTGTGAGTCGTGGAAGTGAAAAACTCACAATATACGTTATTTGGCACGTTGGAGTACTTCTGTAGGATCGGGCACATCCAAGGTGGATGTCCCACTGTCCGGAAAATCTCACAATACTCTGTGGCAGCTGGGTTGAGTTTGGAGGGGAACCCTGCATAAGGCTATTGCGGCTGGTATACCCCCTGTGGATTCAGTGTCGTGCCACCCCCCGTGGGTGGCCCCCCTTGAATTTCCGCGACCGAGGGTCCCAGCCCCGCGCCACGCAACTGAGGACACTCAGTTGCGACATGGCCTTCGACCAGGCAGTGACTGCACCAAACGTTCAACCTGGCTGGTCTGACCGGCTGTATCTCCTTGAGATTTTCGGTCAGGCTAGCTATCTGATGCTGTAATCCCACCAAGGAGGGATCCTGCGGGCCCAGCCCTCCCCGATATTCATGAGGGTAGCCCACCATGGCCTCGATCTTCATGGCCTGCTCCAAAGCGTCCTGCAAATTGTCAATATTCTATTGGGTGAGGGGGGTTCACGTCAAGGGAAGCAAAGCCTTGATGAACTAGTCCCTCTGATGGTTTGGATCGATTGGGTAACTGAGTTTCCCGATTGCGTCCTTGAATCGCCGCATTAGCTCCCATGCGGTTTCTCCTTCCTTTTGTTTAATTTCCCAGAGCTCGGACAGACCCTGTTGGTCCGTCTGGGGAAGCTTAAATTCCCGGAAAAAATCCCGCTTCACTTCTGCAATGATGGGATTCGGGTGGGCCTCAGACCACTTGATGAACCATCATAGAGTCCTCTCTCTGAGCGTGGTTTGGAACTATATTAGTTTCCCTACGTCCGGCGTCTGCCGATCCCTCCAAATGGCTTCGCACAGGTACCAGTGTTTCTCTACATCATCATTACCCCGGCCCGAGAACTTGGGATACCGGGTAAATGACCCAGCCATGTTCACTTGCAGCGGGTTGACCAGGATAAATCCTCTGGGTCCTGGTTGCGTGACTGTTCCACTCGGGAATGCAATACTACTAGTGTTGTTGCTACTAACAGGTGTCGCCGTCGACACTGAACTACTGTGCAATTGACTCAATGCTTGGAGTTTAACGAAAATATTACTCAAAGGTTGATAAAGTACCAAGGGAAGGTAGGGATCCTGGCCATGCAGATTGGGGGGAGTATGGCAGCCTGGAGAACTGAATGTCATCCGCTCTTGAAACAATTGCTGCATCACAACGTACCACTCACCATCAGAACTTTCCTCGGGCTGCATACCTTCATCATCTTTGTCAGTCACCATCTCCCTTGCTCACTTGGCTAGGCTCCTATGCACCCATCGCACTCCCACAGCGGTCCCTTCTCGTCCCTGGGTATCTGCGTCCATAGTTCCTACCCTCTGAGGCGCCTCCTTCTGATTCTTCCTCTCGATCTCTCGTCTTTTCAAATCTCGCATCACCCTTCTTCGCCACCTATTGGCAATCTGTGCCCGCCGATGTGCACGTCGCTCCTTCAACGTCCTTGTGGCCTCAGCATCCATTCCCCACTCCCCACGTCACACTCTACGTGGCATCGATCCCTTCAACCCTTCCCCCAGCACCGGTAGTTTACGCTTCCATACTCGTCTTGTGGAATTCTATTAACCCTTCATCCACCATCAGAGCTTTAATCCACAACAGAATCTCCTTAAGCAGCTTCCCTCTGAGCCCGGAGCGGAAGATAACCTCGGCCTTCGAGAAGGATTGATAGCACTCAGTAGCAAAATCCACAATGTATCCTTCCAATGTGGTCTCCACCCAAAAATCCACCGCGCGGGTCAACTCGGTGTTCAACCAATGCAGAGCCACCAGATCTCTGTGCGCCCACCTGTAGTTTATCTTCCGCGAGCCATCTCAAGGCACCTTCGTCTATAACCTCTGCAACCAATTGTAAAGGTCGGTAGGGAACTTTCCCCATAAAATTTCGTATGTATCACCGGCTAAATCTGAGAAAAGGACGAGTTCCTTGATTGTTGCCTCCCCTTTCTTAGTCAACTCCGCTTGCTGAGCAATGAAATGGTCTAAATGATTATCCCACCATTGTCGTATCTCCCCTTCGAAGATCCGTGATACCATGGTCTAGATCCCCTCATATCATGCGGGTTCCAGCAACGGAACCATTTTTGGCGAGTGATCAGGTCTCGCGGGCAAGACCCAGGTTCAGGAGTTGTGGCCAACACGGGAATCCGCTGTAGTCTAGGATCACGCCGACATTATCACCCTACTCTGGAGAGTAGAGAGTCTCACCCGAGGCATTCTGCGACCACATGCAGGAGGGGAATAGACCAATGGCAAGGAACGGATCCGCAATTCATTCTTATTAGTGATTAGATTGCATAAATAGAATCACATACACAACAACATGCAAAGAGCATACAGATATTATAAAAATGAAATTTTAAAGCATCTAAACCAACACACATGCATGTGAATCACACAAATAGACAGTAACCTACAATTATATTAAGCTCTTGGCCAAATCCCCAGTTACATAGCTTTGCAATGGGCTTACAAATTTGATACATATGCCTTGTAGAACAGATATGTACATCAATAGAACCCTAGGAACTATAGAGACCTCATCCATAATTTGGGTTCCTGCTGCAGCATGCGTTTCTTCTCCTTCAGTCGCTCTCCTCCCTCCTTCCTTTCGGGTGACGGCTATTTATTCACCCGCTATCGCGACTGTTAGTTCTTCTTATGTCCTTCTTCAGCTGCTTCTGGCTTTTCTCTAATTATCTGTGTATTCCGCTTGCGTTCTTCTGTTGTATCTTCTCCTTATCTATACTTATGCATCTAGTTTCCTCCGCTATGTGCTTTTTCCCTCGCAACCTTGGTAGCTCCGTCGTTTGATGTGGTTGCGACTTGGTTGCGGCTGCCATGTGCCCTTATTCCAAAACCCCCAAAATCTGGCCATTTTTCAATTCAAAACGTTCAAAACAAGGGCCCCAACAAATTACCACTTTGTGTTGTACTTTTGCTCTAATCGGAGGTCATTCATTCAGTGTGGCTGCACAAAACACCTTTTTCACACAGTAATATTTTAATTAGTAATGGAAATTTTCACAAGAACTTACCTCTGAAACCTTTGAATAACCTCTACTCTACCTCAGAATAGGATACAAACTGATCGACTGCGAATTCCATTACAAATCCACCTAGCACATTGTCCACCCAATGATCTACCGTAGGGGTGATTGTGTTGTCAATCTTCTCGAATTGTTGAATCAATTCCACAGTCCATTGCGTAACCTGATCGTCCTTCCAACACATCTGAAATTATATGAGCCTCGCTAACCACTCCTGAAGCTCGTGCACAAAATTTACAAATAAAATTTCATAAAATTCAATGAAGATGTACTTATTCTTCCACTTTTCAACTGTCAGCTTCATGTTGCGATTCTCCTTTACAGAAAATTCCTGAATCTTCCTTTCAAACCAGTCTTCAAGTTCCAATTTCTTAGGTCTCCAACGGCCTCATGGCATTGCCTGATCTCTCTCTCAAAACTCTCCTAGTCCCGGCAATGGAACCATCTATTGGCTTGAGGGGTCTTGACCCAGGTTTGGAGGTTAAGGTTTTCCAACAAACCCCTATACTGCTAGCCCTTTCGGCAATGACCTAGTTTAGTAGGCCAAGGTCTCACCCAAAGTAGTATGGGAGGTTACTGGAACCAGGTTTCCGCACCCTAGGAGAGAGTAGGTAATTTAAGGTAGATTTGTGTTGTAGCTTATTAGTTTCGCATGACATGAGTCTATTTGCATCTCTTTTAACAGTATAATTAGCACATAACCATAAAAAAGCTATTATCATTAACAGATATAATCAATACATTCACATCCATGTGCACATCAACAAATACCATCACAGAACATCATAATAACAGCCAATTACAGATCACAGATACATTCGCAACTCAAATAAATAATACAGATGTGCTTCAGTAGTAGACACAATCAATCCAGATACTACAAAGGTACTTCAAATATATTTTGCATTCATTAGCATCAAAAATCCACTTACAACCCAAACAAAGCCTGCGCACACAGCCTAGCGGGGTCTGAACATAGTAGGTGTTATCACTCAGATTTTCCTTGAAGTTTTTGGAAGAGGAAAGGGGTCCGAGGTAACCACAAACCAACCTTCAGGTACAGAATCTAGCCAATCTGTACCCAGAGAGGGCTCTCTCTATAAAATTTAGCTTTGTTTTTAGAAATTATTAGGCTAGTTATAAAGTTCAGGGGTTTTGTTTGAATTTAGGTTGATGGAATTCTTTAGCTGAGGTTAAGATCAAATAGTTTCATTCCATTGGGCTAATGGAGTCAAAGGATTGGCTGCACTGGCTTAAGTTTTTTAATAAAAGATGGTTTATTAGGGCAAGATAATCAAACTAGAAACAATTATAGATCTAAAGTGAATGGAATGGAATTCAAACAGATGAAAGGAAATAAAGAATATTTCAACACATTCAAGAGAAGAGAAATATATTGATTATCAATAAAGAGCAGTTAATTATTCTTTACTAAATAACCAAAAATGTATGAACTAGACAAACAGGAGCAATTAAGAATTCGCAGTTTAAACCAGTTTAGAAGAAAACATTTAGAATAATAACGACTGAAATCAGATTACACCTAAGTACTTTCTGATTTAATCATTTTCGTTAAATATTAAGATAATGAAACACATATGATATTGTAAACAAATATAAAACTTCAAAACAGGGGATAGAGATGACTTATTGATCCTTCATTTGACACATGAATCCTGAGAAAAGTCTTCTACCTCAATTCCTTGTCCAGTTTTGCCACGAAAAATTTCTCCAAAGCTCTTTATTCCAAAATTTTCAATGTTACATCAAATTATCAGAATCCACAAAAATACTTCCAAGAGTGAAGTATTTATACAAATTCTAAACTAAAATATCTTGAAAAAATATCAAGATTAGTTCACAAATCTCTCCAACTATTTTACATAAATAGAACTTAAGTAAAGGACACTCAAAATAATGCATATATTTGGCACTATTTTGTATTTATAGGTGATGAAAAAGATGAGAATTCGAATTTGATCCAACTCTTAGTTGATGATGAGGCATCCATGTCACTAACTGCTTCCTTTCTTTGTGCATTCAGCTCCAACAATTCTGCAAAATTGGGGTCCAATGATACATTTTTATTTCTCAATCCGTAATATATATGTAAAAATTGAAAGAGGTTATTTTGGATTAATTATTTTTTGAGATAAACCTCTTTCATTTTCCTAAAATTCCTCTCCAGCTGTGCACAATAGGCTCTGTAAAAATATGTGTAAAACATAGTTTTACAGAGTCTGAAAAATAACCTGTAAATATGTGCATGTATCTCTCATTATGAAATAACTGTGAAAAAAGTGACATAGCATTTTGTAGATGGGTCTCTTTGGAACAAAAACCTCCATTTTTTTATGATGTAGTTTGGATTGGCCACAATATTCTCTGCAAAATGATAAATTAACTGGAATTTTCTGCAAAAAGTGCTTTCCAACATTGTTTAATATTTCCAAAACCATAATATTTGTTAGAAACGTGAGAGAGGTTTTTGTAGATGGTCCTCTTAATAACATAAACCTCCTTCAGTTTTGAAAAATTCATCTTGGATTGATTACAATAGTTTCTGCAAAACTATGACTTAAACAAGAAATTTCTTCAAAAATGTTCCTTCTTGTTGTGTTTTTCATCTTTTCACTTTTTTGTTCTTTTGACTGTTTTACTTTCACTTTGGATAAAATTCATTGTGGCTAGTGAAAGTATTTTCATCTTTGTTTAACCCTTAATATCTTCATGTTTATTTTCACTGTTTATTGTTTACTTTTTACTTTTTACCTTTTACCACTCTATTTTTATCTGTCTTCACGTTGTCATGAACTTGTATGTTCTGTTTTGTAACTGTCTTCCCTGCTGTTTATCTTCATGCTAGCTGATTTAATTGACTTGGTCTTCAATCTGATACTCTTTAATCCTGATCCTCTTTAACTGTTCTTTATTGTGTCCTTTTACGTTCAATGTGTAGTTTAGGTTTTTACTGTCTGTTTCAACAGTAAATCGTTTAATATCCTGTTTCCTTTGCTTGTCTTTCAACTGTATGTTTTATCTTCCATATCTGTTTGAATAGATTTGATAACACTCTTGGAGTAAAAAAGTCTTATGACTAGTATTAAGACTATTTATCCAAGGATGTGGTCTTCTGATCACCTGTAAAACAAAACAAATCGTTAAGAAAGCATTGGTTTGCAGGGGAGGTCGAAAAGGTTTCATTTGATTTTGAGAGGTCTGTGGAGTGAATCTAGAATGATTTTTGGGAGGTAAACCATGCTCGAATTGGTTAACATAGGCTTCAGGTGGCACAACTAGGTTACAAAGGGTTTTACTGCACAATCAGGTGAAAATGAGCAACACTAGGGTGTTTATGTTTAAACGGGTAAACGGTTGATATTGGTGGGTAAGATTTCAATGAACAGTGATTTGAACAGGTACTGGTTATGGCGGAAGAACCTTGGAATACTCGACTGCAATTCTCTTCAGCAAGGTAACGGTCGGCAGACTTCAACAGTTGATTTTTGAAATTTGCTGCATGGGAGACTGGTTAGTGCACGAGATAATGAAAATGACGCGGGCACGTTATTTTTATTCACAAAGTCAAAAGGGTGGCAAATTTTTTATTATTTTAATAAATTACGTCAATATGTACAACAAATGAGTCACGGGGGGGGGGGAGATGGTAAGTGGTTTTTTCCGCACCGCTTTTGAGGGAAGGCGGTATTGAGCAGATGGGCAGCGATTCCATAGAACGAATGACACATGGCCATGGTACTATTTGAAAACCACCGTCATTTGGCGCATTATTGTTCGGATTGGGGATGGCCAGCAGAATTATCAACAACTGTTAATCTTGAACGGGTCGATCGAACGGTTGACGGGACAGGGAGATGACGGGGTTTTAATGGTGCGGGCCCGACACGTTTTATTATTGATTAATCACAGCGGGAGCGTTTTGATTGGCGGAGTTAGGTTCTTAATTAATCGTGAGGATTAATTAATTCCTTTGTTTAAAAAGCGGAAACGTGATCGGGCGAGGGGAAAATATACATAGAGATGGGTTATTTTGAATTAAACTTCGGATTTATTTTTGTTCAAAACACATATATTATATGTTTAAAGTTTTTTCATATTTTTATTATATGATAATTGAATTAGATTAATCCAATTACCATAGGGGGCGGGATTAACATATAATGATATATTTTAACCAAAGGGGGTATAAAGTGAGTTTTTATTTGAACGAGTGAGGAATAAATACTTTGGTTAAAATCATAATACATGGGTTTTTGGGATATTATATAAAAGGAATTATATATAATAGGAGAAGGTCATTTCTATAAGGAGTTAATAAATAAAATCAATGTTAATATGACAAGGGGACAAGGCAAACTTTAAAATACATTAATATAACTAAGAAAGTGAAGTTTTTAGAAGCAAATTGTATTATAATCACTTCATCACTTAAACTTAGGATAAAATGTGATTTTGAGGGTTTTTTTTGAAGTAAATGAGTGTGATGATGAATGATTTTAAGTACTTAGGTTTTTTCCAATTATTGGGCTAAGGGTCCAGTCCCTCCAAAAGTCAAGGAAATGCCTTGAGCCCCTTTAATTTTCAAATACCTTAGCACTTAGGGGAAATTAGTGAAATGTTTAGGGAAAAATGAGAAGGGAAGTTAATAATTTGACTTTGCCTTACTTTGAAATTATTCCAGTGGAGTGTCTGCCTCTGCACTTTGTGATGAAAATAAAATGTTTCACACATCTAAAGCCATTGATCATCACATGTAATTCTGCAACATCGTCTACCTACCCTACCTACTTTACTCTACCATTTTTCTTCTTTATTAGGGTACACTTAGACTGTCAAACCCTTATCACACTTTTTCTTTTACATATGGAAATCTATCTAGTTCTAAACTTATTACATCCAAGGGCTCAGATTAAACTATTGAGCACCTTTTATTAACTCTACCTATCTACTTATCTACCAAGATTAAATAGTTTGGTCAAATTTTATTCTCTATTTCTAAAGCAGGAAATTGAAAGATGAACTAGCCAAGCTTAAATTGTTTGACTATTCATCAATTGTGGCATAAAATACAATCTGCACACAATTTGTTTATTACATCATAACAAAAGGTAGTGGAATTTAGATTTGCACACTTTCCTTGTCTATTTTTGTTTGGGGTTCATTTCTTTCACTTTTTTGACCATTTTATTCTTTTCACCCTTTGATTTTTCTTTTAGGGTATACCCTCTTTACATTTTTTAAATTTTTTGATTTTTTGAATAATATGGAAAACCTTTGAAACAAAAAAGGTATGAACATATTACATAGCCCATCAAGTCAATCATGAAATATGACACCTATTGGTATAGGATTCTAACACTGGCTCCACTTGGGGATGGCTTTTCCTTGTGAAAAGTCAAGAACAGTAGATCAGCTGCCCTTTGAACCATGAAATTTTCTCCTACTTATTGCTTTATTATATATATGATAGTAAAACTTCTAAATCTTGGGGCCTTCTCTTTGGGCTTCAACTCCAGTAGGTCACTATCCACTCCAAACTGATGCATTACAAAGGATATATTATGTACATGTTAAAAAAAAATCAGAACATCCTAGTAAATAGGATCAAAGTAGTGTTTTAACATTCGACCATTGACTGGTCCTTCCTCAGCTTCTGAACCATCCAAATTCTTCAAAAAATATGTGTTATTTCCCTATAAAGCATGAATGATGTAAGGTACTTTCCATAAGAAATCAAATTTCCCATGTTTTCCTTTATCTTCCCTTCTGGAATCCCATCTTAAAACTTTGTCTTCCAGTTGAAAATCTTCTGCTTTGGTCCTTTTGTCAAACATGCATTTGCTGTGGTTGAAAATCTTGAATTGAATATAGTTCTTTTTCTGCAACCTGAAATCTAATCTGGAACTAAAACAACACACAAAAATTTTCAAACCAACTTAATGAAAAACTAGCTGAAAATTGAAAACTAAAAAAAAATGCTCAAAATTATGAGCTTATTAACACTCATTTGCCTACTCTAATCTATTAAAATCTTATTAAATCAGGTAATACAAAAATGCCAATAAAGCCAATCAAGTAGCTGTAAAACTAAATGGATAACTTGATTGCTTGTGATCAAAATTGGAAGTATATTATGATCATGTGCCTTTATAATCAATGATAAGATGTGAAATGGAAATTGCTGATATATTTGATCCTCATAGATAAAACATGTTTGCAGATTTGAGGTAAAAATATTCTCCATATAATTTGCTATAGGATCATTAAAAGCATAATGTATGATTTGTGTTTCTAGGCCTTCAATGACTAGTTGCTCAGTTGTATTCTGAATATTAATCCTTGAAACTATTTCTTCAGTCTTGTGTTTGAAAGAATCATCATCCTCAATCTGCAAGTCAAAAGATAGTACAATTTCCTCTTGCTTTAGAGAAGGAAGATTTTCAAAGAATTCTTTAGGATTTCAGAAATTGTATGACTGAATTTGAGAATGAAAAAGTTTGATTTCACTTTCATAATTTTCAGAAATTATATCAAGAACACATATTTTCAATTTAGGAGAATATTTTCTTGATTTCAAAAGAAGAAAGAAAGTTCTTAGAAAATCCTCATCAAGCTGAAGTTCTAACATTTCATCCCTCAAAATAGCTAGTGATTGTTCTGGGAAAATATCTTGAATTGGGAGAACATAATTATCATCATACTGATCATATTTAGGAAAATTTTGAGAAGAAGGAATGTCATAAATTATAAACAATGGATCAGCAGATTTTTCTTCCAACAATCCTAATATATCTTGATTGGATTGGTTGCATTCTGTTTGAAAATCATTGTTTTTTTCAATAGGCGTGATATCAAGCAATGGGCCTTTTTGGGAAGGTAGAATAACATGAGCATCAACTTGTTCTTTTGTCCTTTCATGGAAAAAAACTTGTGTACATTCATCAACATTAGAAGAAGTAGAAACAATTTCTTCATTATGTAAATATTTTGAGGATTGTTGCGTGTTTAGAAGCAAATTGATTTCTTCTTCGGTGAGGGGGGGTGGGAATCTCTAAATTCTTAGATTGAAAGGACAATTGTTTTTTCTCTTATCTAAAAATTGATCATAAGGTTGCTTATTTTCTTTAACTCCATTCAAAACATTAAATGAAACATCATTTTTTAATACAAAGGGGTTTTGTGGATCTTGATTTATCTCCTGAATTATTTCACCTTTGTTTAACTCCTCTTGATTATTATGACATTTAACTTGAGAATGAAAGTTTTGGACTTCTTCTAATAAATCTTCAGGATGCCAATTTTCAAAATCTTCATCAATATTTTTAAGGTAATGTATAAGATCTTCAGCTTGATCACAACAATTTTTAGCTAATGATAAAGATGGAAAATCTTCTTTGTAATGCTCATAAAATACCTTATGAAAATATTTTAGAGAAAACAAACTTGCAGGTTTGAGAGCTTCATACCATTCCCTTGCTTTTCCTTCTAAGGTTCCCATGAATATTTTCATGAGGCAATCCTCATGCCAATCACCCTTCAATATTGATGAGTGTATATGAAATTTAATGAGATGCAGTAAAGGATCATCAATATTCTCATCTTTAAACATAGGCATATTTTCGCTCCAATTTACCTTTGGTAGTTTGTGTGGAAATCCAGGTATGTGATTTCTGCTCATGGGAGCATATCTTCGTTTTATTCTTGGATCATCTTGAAAATTAGCCATAATGAAAATCCACTTTATCTTATACAACCAAGTTAGATCTTTATATAAAATACAATACATATTGAATTTTAACAAGAAAGAACATAATGTCTTGGATTAAGATCCAAGTTGAAAGCCTGATCTTTGCATATTGTTCTTCCAGGTTCATTCCTCCAGTGGAGTCTTGATTATGAAATGGATTTGGAGTCGCCAGGTGGATGATTTTAACCTCTATGTGTCTGATCACTTTCCACCATCATAGATCAGATCTAAACCTATAAAACAATTCTGAAGAAAAATTTAGTTCTTCAGGAAACCAAATTTTTTGTGAATTTTCAAAACAACTTCTATGATTTCTTTAAGAAGCTTTAGATATGAGATTTAAAATTTCTTAAAGACTTATTTAAAAAGAGGAACTGATCAATTATTTGAAACCAAAGTTCAGTTCATAAAACTAAACCGGAGATAGACTGAAGTAGCATTTATTTACTTATGCAATTGCAGAGCAAAAGCAATTCAAAGGCTATCTGGCTAACTTCAGGCTCCGTCTGTAGTTTATAAAGAAAACAATAGTAACAATAAAATTATTCAGATCCCCAGTATGGTCGCCACTATGTTATCACTCAGATTTTCCTTGAAGTTGTTGGAAGAGGAAAGGGGTTCGAGGTAACCACAAACCAACCTTCAGGTACAGAATCAGGCTAATCTGTACCCAGAGAGGGCTCTCTCTATAAAATTTAGCTTTGTTTTCAGAAAGTATTAGGCTAGTTATAAAGTTCAAGGGTTTTGTTTGAATTTAGGTTGATGGAATTATTTAGCTGAGATTAAGATCAAATAGTTTCAGTCCATTGGGCTAATGGATTCAAAGGATTGGCTGCACTGGCTTAAGTTTTTTAACAAAAGATGGTTTATCAGGGCAAGATAATAAAACTAGAAAGAATTATAGATCTAAAGTGAATGGAATGGAATTCAAACGGATGAAATGAAATAAAGAATCTTTCAACACATTCAAGAGAAGAGAAATATATTGATTATTAATAAAGAGTAGTTAAGTATTCTTTACTAAATAACCAAAAATGTATGAACTAGACAAACAGGAGCAATTAAGAATTCGTTGTTTAAACCAGTTTAGAAGAAAACATTTAGAATAATAATGACTGAAATCAGATTACACCTAAGTAATTTATGATTTAATCCTTTTCGTTAAATATTAAGATAATGAAACACAGATGATATTGTAAAAAAATATAAAACTTCAAAACAGGGGATAGAGATGACTTATTGATCCTTCATTTGACACATGAATCCTGAGAAAAGTCTTCTACCTCAATTCCTTGTCCAGTTTTGCCACGAAAAATTTCTCCAAAGCTCTTTATTCCAAAATATTAAATGTTACATAAAAGTATCAGAATCCACAAAAATACTTCCAAGAGTGAAGTATTTATACAAATTCTAAACTAAAATATCTTGAAAAAATATCAAGATTAGGTCACAAATCTCTCCAACTATTTTACATAAATAGAACTTAAGTAAAGGAAACTCAAACTAATGCATCTATTTGGCACTATTTTGTATGGATAGGTGATGACAAAGAGGATAATTCGAATTTTATCCAACTCTTAGTTGATATTGAGGCATCCAAGTCACTAACTGCTTCCTTTCTTTGTGCATTCAGCTCCAACAATTCTGCAAACTTTGGTTCCAATGATACATTTGTATTTATCACTCCGTAATATATATGTAAAAAGTGAAGGAGGTTATTTTGGATTAATATGTTTCTGAGATAAACCTCTTTCAGTTTCCTAACATGCCTCTCCAGCTGTGCACAATAGACTCTGTAAAAATATGTGTAAAACAGAGTTTTACAGAGTCTGAAAAATAGCCTGTAAAGATGTGCATGTATCTCTCATTATGAAATCACTGTGAAAACAGTGAGATAGGTTTTTGTATATGGGTATCTTTGGAACAAAAACCTCCTTCAGTTTTGTATGATGTAGTTTTTATTGGCCACAATATTCTCTGCAAAATGATGAATTAACTGGAATTTTCTGCAAAAAGTGCTTTCCAACATTGTTTAATATTTCCAAAACCATAATAGCTGTTAGAAAAGTGAGAGAGGTTTTGGTAGATGGTCCACTTAGGAACATAAACCTCCTTTAGTGTTGGAAAATTCATCTTGGATTGATCACAATAGTTTCTGAAAAACTATGACTTAAACAGGAAATTTCTTCAAAAATGTTCCTTCTTGTTGTGTTTTTCATCTTTTCACTTTTTTGTTCTTTTGATTGTTTTACTTTCACTTTAGATAAAATTCATTGTGGCTGGTGAAATTATTTTCATCTTTTTTTAACCCTTAATATCTTCATGTTTATTTTCACTGTTTACTATTTACTTTTTACTTTTTACCTTTTACCACTCTATTTTTATCTGTCTTCACGTTGTCATGAACTTGTATGTTCTGTTTTGTAACTGTCTTCCCTGCTGTTTATCTTCATGCTAGCTGATTTACTTGACTTGGTCTTCAATATGATACTCTTTAATCCTGATACTCTTTAACTGTTCTTTACTGTGTCCTTTTACCTTCAATGTGTAGTTTAGGTTTTTACTGTCTGTTTCAACAGTAAATCGTTTGATATCCTGTTTCCTTTGCTTGTCTTTCAACTGTATGTTTTATCTCCCATCTCTGTTTGAATAGATTTGATAACACTCTTGGATTAAACAAGTCTTATGACTAGTATTGACACTATTTATCCTAGGATGTGGTCTTCTGATCACCTGTAAAACAAAACAAATCGTTAAGAAAGCATTGGTTTGCAGGGGAGGTCGAAAAGGTTTCATTTGATTTTGAGAGGTCTGTGGAGTGAATCTAGAATGATTTTTGGGAGGTAAACCATGCTCGAATCGGTTAACAGAGGCTTTAAGTGGCGCAGCTAGGTTACAAAGGGTTTTACTGCACAGTCAGCTGAAAATGAGCAACACTAGGGTGTTTGTGTTTAAACGGGTAAACGGTTGATATTGGCATGTAAGCTTTGAATGAACAGTGATTTGAACAGGTACTGGTTATGGCGGAAGAACCTTGGAATAATCAACTGCAATTATCTTCAGCAAGGTAACGGTCGGCAGACTTCAACAGTTGATTTTTGAAATTTGCTGCATGGGAGACTGGTTAGTGCACGAGATAATGAAAACGACGCGGGCACGTTTGTTTGATTCAAAAAGTCAAAAGGGTGGAAATTTTTTTATTATTTTAATAAATGATGTCAGTATGTACGACAGATGAGTCACGGGGGGGAGGTGGTAAGCGGTTTTTTCCGCACCGCTTTTGAGGGAAGGTGGTATTGAGTGGATGGGTAGCGATTCCATAGAACGAATGACACGTGGCCATGGTACTATTTGAAAACCACCGTCATTTTGCGCGTTATTGTTCAGATCGGGGATGGCCAACAGAATTATCAACAATCATTAATCTTGAATGGGTCGATCGAACGGTTGATGGGACAGGGAGATGACAGGGTTTTAATGGCGCGGGCCCAACACGTTTTATTATTGATTAATCACAGCGGGAGATTTTTGATTGGCGGAGTTAGGTTCTTAATTAATCGTGAGGATTAATTAATTCCTTTGTTTAAAAATCGGAAACGTGATCGAGCAAGGGGAAAATATACATAGAGATGGGTTATTTCGAAGTTTGGCTTGAATTAAACTTCGGATTTTTTTTTTTTTAAAACACATATATTATATGTTTAAAGTTTTTTCATATTTTTATTATATGATAATTGAATTAGATTAATCCAATTACCATAGGGGGCGGGATTAACATATAATGATATATTTTAACCAAAGGGGGTATAAAGTGAGTTTTTATTTGAACGAGTGAGGAATAAATACTTTGGTTAAAATCATAATACATGGGTTTTTGGGATATTATATAAAAGGAATTATATATAATAGGAGAAGGTCATTTCTATAAGGAGTTAATAAATAAAATCAATGTTAATATGACAAGGGGACAAGGTAAACTTCAAAATACATTAATATAACTAAGAAAGTGAAGTTTTTAGAAGCAAATTGCATTATAATCACTTCATCACTTAAACTTAGGATAAAATGTGATTTTGAGGGTTTTTTATGAAATATCTCATGATTTTCCTAAGTAAAATGGGATTTTGAGGGTTTTTTTTGAAGTAAATGAGTGTGATGATGAATGATTTTAAGTACTTAGGTTTTTTCCAATTATTGGGCTGAGGGTCCGGTCCCTCCAAAAGTCAAGGAAATGCCTTGAGCCCCTTTAATTTTCAAATACCTTAGCACTTAGGGGAAATTAGTGAAATGTTTAGGGAAAAATGAGAAGGGACGTTAATAATTTGACTTTGCCTTGCTTTGAAATTCTTCCAGTGGAGTGTCTGCCTCTGCACTTTGTGATGAAAATAAAATATTTCACACATCTAAATCCATTGATCATCACATGTAATTCTGCAACATCATCTACCTACCCTACCTACTTTACTCTACCATTTTTCTTCTTTATTAGGGTGCACTTAGACTGTCAAACCCTTATCACACTTTTTCTTTTACATATGGAAATCTATCTAGTTCTAACCTTATTACATCCAAGGGCTCAGATTAAACTGTTGAGCACCTTTTATTAACTCTACCTATCTACTTATCTGCCAATATTAAACAGTTTGGTCAGATTTTATTCTCTATTTCTAAAACAGGAAATTGAAAGATGAACTAGCCAAGCTTAAACTGTTGACTATTCATCAATTGTGGCATAAAATACAATCTGCACACAATTTTTTTATTACATCACACAATTTATTTATTACATCATAACAAAAGGTAGTGGCATTTAGATTTTCACACTTTCCTGGTCTATTTTTGTTTGGGGTTCATTTCTTTCACTTTTTTAACCATTTTATTCTTTTCACCCTTTGATTTTTCTTTTAGGGTATACCCTCTTTACATTTTTTATTTTTTTTGATTTTTTGAATAATATGGAAAACCTTTGCAACAAAAAAGGTATGAACATATTACATAGCCCATCAAGTCAATCATGAAATATGACACCTATTGGTATAGGAGTCTAACAGTAGGACTAAGGATCTCTGTGCACACAGCCAGCAGGAGTCCTTACCAAAAAAAATCCAGACAGATCTTAACAATTTTCACATAGCATCAACCTTATGTCCTACTTACTTACTAGACCCAACTATCTATCTGTTTATAACATCGTAGCCTTTTTATCCTATGGTCTAAAAATCATGGTTTGCGGAGCCTAGAGCTACCCTTTAACCCATTACAAAACATTAGGGGCTTTGACCCACCCCAACACCCCTACGCAAGACTGAATATTACAAAATTATGTCAAAAACACAGGTTAGGGAACCCCTTTCCAACACTCTCTCTCTTTCTCTATATCCAAGTGCGATGATGGTCAAGGCAGAAACTACTCAATAAAATTCGCCGATCTTCAAGCCTCATGCTACAACAATGAAATTCTTCTCCACATATAATCAAACCTTCGACTTTAGACCAAGATCCCACATCTCCAATTTATAGGAAATGAAGCTGGAAAACCTTGCCAACTCTTTCAACCAGTTCAAATAGGGAAAGATCTAGATGTGTCCTGGATTTTCTTTGCTTTTTCCTTCCATAGGAGTTCAGTTGTGTTTGGAAATGTCTAATAAAAGGTTTGTGCCATTAGTTTCTATTTTTGAACTAACTCTTTCTGAGGAAAAGCTGGAAATGCCAGTTAGTTTTCCGTAAGATATTTCCCTTTTTACATTCAAACACGGATAACACTGCTCCTTGGGGAAGAAAGAGCATTAACCTAGGCATTAAAGCTCCCTTTGCATGGCTAGGGTTTGTTATAACTCTGCCTATCTATTTCTGGGGTGCATTACCTTGGCAAAAATGGGTCTTGTTTAGGTCATTTTCTTCCTTCCATGTTACCTTTTCCTCTGAGCTGATGAGGAGGACATTTTTCCTGTAACAGTCCCACTCAGAAATTTTTTATCATTCCACTAGTTCATGCAAAAATTTAGTCACTCATGGTAGCCCTAGCCGAAAAACATCACTCTTCCTTAAATTTGATTACTTGTTGGCATAGTTTCATACCTTTCTAACTGTACATCATCCATAAAGCTAATGTCATCATGACATCACATCAGTTATGTCATCATGAAGTCTAGTCAATCAAGGTTATCAATAGGTTTTTAGGGTTTTTCAAGGCCCAATAAGACTTCATTTCCATTGCATAAGACCAGTAAGTAAAGGGTGATCCAATAACTTCTATTCACCATGTGAAGATGATTTGTAAAGAGAAATTCTTATTTCAGCACGTAATTTTGATTTCAAATGTAATATTTATATTTTCACTATGTAAATTTATATCATTCATAATGTAATAAGTTATCATGGTTCCAAGGTAGTTGCATACTCAAGGTTCCATCAGCCAAATTAGTCAAATTTTCAAAAGGCATCAGTGTTCCTAAACACTTCCCATCACTCTTATCCCTCAAAATCACCATTTTCCACAAGCACTAAACCCTAATTTCCTCTCCCATCGAGCTAGGTTTTTCTATGGAATCAGAGACATCTGAGAAGAGGAGGCATTAGGGAGGTCATATCAGAAATTATGAGGCCATTCCAACTCATAAACATCATGTCTCCATCATTTTTCAAGAAGCCATTCCAAGTGACAAATTATTTTCCACACATATGGCCAATATCTCTTCAAACTATGTTTCTGACCAAATAGTGATGAATTTCACAAACATGAAAGAGGTTTTTGTCCATAATAGGCCAAGGAAGAAAAAACTCCAATTTTTACATAGGTGTCATGGTTTTGGAGAGATGTCAAAAATACAGTTGCTACAAGAGAGCTTCTACACTTCTAGAGTGACCTTGGGAAAATCCAATTTTCTCCTACTTGAAGTGTCCAAATGACTTTCATGATAATTCAAATGATACCTAGCCAAATAGAGCTTTCCAATTAGCTATCATCAGCTCCATTTCGAGTTGAGGTAGGACTCCAAAAGTTTCCTGCAAAAGTACACTGCATTTTTGCACCCTCATTCTGCACTTTTTGAGCAGCCTTGGGAGAATTGATGTTTTAGGGGTTTTAATTGATCATTTTTAGTTCTTTATAGGTCCATTGTGTAGCCAAGAGAGATACATTTCCAAAGCACTATCATGAGCTCAATTTGGACACTAAGAAGACCTCCAAAAGTGTTCTGCAAGTTGGCATTGTGCATTGGAACAAGGGTGTTGCGCACGTGGCAGATAGGTGCTGAAAGTTTTTGATCCAATATCACCTCCCTAAGTTCCCTAAACCCTTCCCCTACTTCCCCAATTTTTCCTACCCCACTCCCACTCCCATTTCCTCATCCCTGGGGTTACAAGACTAAAAAAATTATGGAGGAGGAAGACAGAGAAGAAATAAGGCCACACAAGGTAGGAATAATTATAAGGTTTGAGCCTACCAACACTAGAGAATTAATGGCCTCACCCATGATAGTCACTTGCTTTAAACATGTGGGCTGCTTTGTTTTCTAAGATTTGTTCAAGAGCTACAAACCCTAATCAAACAGAAAGAGAAGGGTAAGTTGGAGTTGCTCATTGATGAATCCATGACAACATATCATACCATATCAGGTCTCCATGAAGTAATTGTAAAGAAATTTTGAGTAAATTTGAAGAAAATTTGGGAAAAGTTGAAAAACTCTTAGAAGGCACATTTTCCAGAAATGTCTTGTTTGGTCACCCTTTTGCAGAACATATTGTGGAAAAAAAAATGAATTTTGGGAAACTAGAGGAGGTTTGTGTTCCTAATATATCAAAGTACAAAAACCTATCTAATGTTTTACACAGGTATTACATAATGAGATATCCATTCACATCTTCACAACCTATTTTTTTGCCTATTCAAAATCCTGTTTGCGACACCATTTTGCAGAGAAGAGTGTGGCCAAAACAAAATGAATTGTGAGAAACAGGGGGAGGTTTGTGTTAAAAACATGCAAAATAACAAAACCATTTTCCAAAATCCCTCATGGTTAGTGAGATATGTCTGCATCTCGGAGGTCAATGTTTCTATAAAATTTAGAATTTTTACCCAGTTTGACTATCTTGTGCACAACACCCTAAGCGTTGCGCACCTTCTAAAGGCCTCCAAATGAAAAACAAGACCACGATTGGATTCATAAGGCAGAAAAAAAATCAATTTTGACTATTTTCACACCAAAATTGGTCAATATGACAAGGATAAATGGCCAAAAACACCACAAAAATCAGATTTCTACCCTCATTTTCAGGTAGGCGCTATGCCCCTGACCAGTCTTGTGAGTTTTTCTTTTTTGGGAGGTCAAATCAAGTCAACCCTGCAAACCAAGCATATATTTGTAAATTATACTAGATAATATTTCCAATGAGCTATATTTAGCTCAGTTTGGACATCTAGAACCCCCTCAAAACGTGGCTTGAAGATGGCGCTACGCACCTGAACAATGTCTGATTTTTCTGAGTTTTCTCTACAATTTTGATTTTCACCTTGGGAAATCATGTTTTTACTTATGTAACTGATGGAAGTAAATGTAATTATGGTGTTTTTACACTTAACTAGGGTAGATACATTAGGTGAAAAGTTTTGATGACATGTAATGAATTAGTTTTCAAAACGTGAGGGATGTGTCAGTTTGACCTCCCTACACTCTAGGTATTCAGCTCAGTTTTTGGTAGAACTACTCCTCCACTCATGGATTCGACCCTTGATTTGAGGTATATATATTTGACTTTTTGACTCATTTCAGAGGTTGGATTTTGTTGTATGTTGATGCATTGATCAAAGAATCTAGTGTAATCTATTTGGTAGGAAATTAATGAAAATGTAGCAACTATTTCTTTGGGATATTTGTGGTATGGAAATTTAGAATTTCTTTTCATATGTCTTATTATGTATGAATTTTTTGTTCTGTGGTCCATTTCATTTCTATGATATGTTGGTTTTTAATTTCATAAATAGAATACATCTCTCATGCTCTGTTTTGGGAAAACCTTCATAGTTTTTCCATCTTCTTCAGTTTAGAAAGAATTCATGCTTAGCCTTGCTCTTTCTAGCTCCTCACCTGTATGATCCATCCCACTGAAGAAACCCTAAAGTTTTGGGTTTTCTACCTACCTTGCCCCATTTAATTTCTGCAACCCTAATATTATTTTCCCTGACCTATCCTCTTTGACCTAATTCACTCATCCAGCAACCCAAATCAGTCAAATAAACCCCTATACTCGTATCTAGCCTAAAACCATAATTCATCCTACCCTCTTGGTTGTGATTTTGTGGAGAGATATCTCTTTAGCTTGGTAGGGCTAGCTACCAGGTTAAAATATCGGTCTGTGGTTACCTCTGTTGGGATTTCTTCTTCAGCCTTGGAGATCTGGTGAAGTGATAACAACTGGCATTGTAAAAATTGAATACCTAGTATTTAGCACCTGTGTTTGGAAATATAATCCCACCAAGAAATAATTTTTGTTGGCACCCTCCAAATAATTGATATATGAGCTCACATGGAGATGTTTAACTTATATGTAATGAGTTTTCCAATCCTAGAAAAATAATGTGTATGTGTAGTTCCAAAGTATAATACCTAGCTGGGACACTGACCTTGCCGTAACATCTAGACCTGCCTACTAAAACCTATTACTATACACGATATATCACCATGGAAATGTTTACCTAAATAAATTTTTATTTTAGACCAGTCATAGTAACCCCTACTAGATATTCCCTTGGACCCTTTCTAACTTCCATAGTTGGTAGTGAGGTAATTTCTATCTGGTAAAAAGGCCCATGTATCACATTCATATTGTAAAAACTAGTAGTGGTCCAATAGTTAAAGAAACAAATGTTTGATGAGATTTTTTGGATTTATTATCACAAATCTCTAAAAATATGGAAATCAAATCTCTTGGATCCAATAACCTTGAAATTCATAATGTTCAAAAAATCATGGATAGATGTATTTTTTGCAGATTTGTAAGAGGTTATCGAACCCCAATGGGAAGAGAAAAATTATATATTTCAAATAAAGGAAAATACAAATACAAATAAACACAAAAATTAAGAAATCAAAGACAAATTTGGACAATCAAAGCATGGAATAAAACCCAAGCCATCTCCATCCAATATAACTAACAAGATTATGTTTTTTGAATCACACAAATCCTAAAGAGAAAGGAGGCCTACATATGTACCCTTTTGCTTGTAAGTTGTAACTCTGAGGAAACTTCATCTTTTCTTTACAACCAAAATTTTGGCATGTAATGAGTGTTTGATTTCCAGTGTGAATGCTATCCTTGATACTTAGAGGATGCCTTGAGGTTTGGTTCCAACAACAGTTGGTGGAATATTATCTCCACTCATGAACCTCTCTTTTGTTTCATGTCAAATAGGTTCTTTGTTACCCTCATGTGGGATTAGTTTAGGTTGCATTTCATTTTCATTTTGCATTGTATAGTAGATGATTTCATTATAAAAGAACCAAAAAAGTGGACCAGGTCATAAATGATAAAACACGAAGAACATATGGCAATAAAACCATATAAAGGGTCCAAATTTTCAATGGAGAGAGTTCTAATTGGGTTCTTTTTTTTTTGAACTTGTGATGTTGAGTTGTGGACATTTTCCCACACAACAATACCCAAACAATTTCTTATGGTTTTATAAAACCATTTACAAGGAATGGATTGCAATATTATGGTTTATATAAAGAATTAATGAACAATGTTGAATGCCTACAACCTAATATATTCATCAATTGTTCAACTAAGATACAAAGTACAATGATACTCGGATACATCAATCACATCAAGCCTCTTAGGTCCAACCCAAGTCAGTTCACAACTTTGATTTTGAACTGAATGATTTACAGTGTCTTTGACATAACGTTATCACATGAAGAAATATACTTGTCATAATAAGATTTGTCACTATCAAGGAAAATAATCGCTATCAAGTGTTATCAATACTTTCATATATCACGAGTGAAAGTTTAAATTATTGTTATCATGGAGGAAAATCATTGTATCACAAGAGCTACATTTCTGCCATCATAACTTCACTATATCATAGGAGCCATATGTTGGAAATTGCAACTATTTTCGGTCTTCATAATTGTAATTTTACTCATATCATGATATAGCCATGTATCTATAAAAATAATAAAACAAAATTTTGTAAAGATAAAAACAAAATTATTTTATGAAGCATGGGTTTCATGCTTAAGCTATTTTGTCACTAGGTCAAGCATCCATTTAATGCTCTACTAGAGACGACTCTTGTACAAATATCATCAAGGATTACACAACAAGTTCTACCTCATAAATCCTACATTGAAATTTACAAATTATTTATATATTGGGATACTACCCAGACTAATCCACGATATTATTTTGAATATAATACCCAATCACATGTTGTAAACACTTGAGAAATAAAATCCAAAGGAGATGTTTCTCCTACCAAACCAACACCAAAAGAAGAAGCCACCATAGCATATAAAATTTTTCCCAAAACATAAGAATTAATATTACCAAATGATAAAGCATATTTTCATCTCTTTGAGATGTATTAGAATGTGTGCCCTTACCCATTTCCATCAAATTTAGCCATGGGGAATGATACACTTGATGGAATGAGAATGCAATAAGAATGGAATACATAGTATAGAAGTGTCATTTTCACCAAGTAGTTGTGAGTGAAACATTATTCTGATGTTCAAATAAAATCCATGGTTGGTAAATAGAGCTAACACAACCAATAGTAAAAAAGAAAAATGCAAGATGGTAGTTGCACCGACTCATATGTTCCAGGAAGTGTTCCTATACCTAATTTGCATTTGAATCTTGAATGTGTGGAGCATTTCATTAATATTCATAATAGTAGAGGAATTATAGATGGATTTTTGGAATCATGCAAAACTTTCTTAAGGGATCCCTCAAACAAGTATGCAACTACAAATTGAATGTGCTAGTAAAATTTTCCCTAGTTTTAATTTGGAAGATATGTAGAGAAAAATATGCAACCCACTTGAAGGAAACATTATTTCCATTGATGCAGAGGGTCCTCTATAATGGGATGATTTTCAATTGTAGTGATATTCTCTCATTTAATTTAAATGCTACAATAAAATGATCATGTGCGCCTCCAATAGAAGAAAAATCTCGAATATTACATGGCCTCCTATCTGTTGGGTGCATACCAACCTGGCCTAGGTTTTGGTAAAGACTCTACATTTTGTGGGGAAGAGTGCACAGTAGAGCATAGTTTGAGGAATTAAATATAATGCGTGGCGTCGTAAGGTCTTCACGGTGGGTTGAAGCCCCTCCTTTTTGCAAAAGTGCACAATTTTGTAGGGGATCAATGGTTTTGGGCCATAATTTATTATTTTAAGGAGTCAATGGTATTTTTGTATATAACCCTACAATTTAATAGTATATAGAGGGTAAAATAATAACAAAAGAAGAAATTTTTTTTTCCAGATCAGAGTTATGGTTAAATTATTGTGATATGTACTTTGTAGCGGAGGAGAGGCTCTGCACCTGAGTGTGTAGAGACCTAGAGAAGATTCTGCAGATGAGTGCTCAAACAAACTTCATATTAGTGCGTGGAGTAGTATTATTTACAGTTGTATTTTAATTCAGCGCATTAATGGTTTATGGTTTTTTATGGCATTTTTAAGTGATTAATCTAATGTGGTGAAGTGATTTATAAATGCTAAGAACTAGATAAAAGAATAATACCACATCCCCTAGTCCTTCAAGGTTGCAAAAACCTTGTTTTGAATCCTCTCATAATCCCTTCGGGTGACACTGCGATCTTCTTGCATGTCATTGTTGAAAGGCTAATAATCAAGGGTTTTGTTGGTGTGCAGTATAGATCAAACTTGAATCAGCCCAAACCAAGCCAAACAATAGTTCCATTGTTGAGGTTGGGATGTGTTTGAGGGATATGTGGATGTGGTACCCGTCGAAGAAGGAGATTCAAGACTAGATAGACCTAAAATTTTGAGAATTTGTAGATCAAGAAAACAAAAACCCTCTTCTAACATCCAAGTTTTGGCTACAGAAGTATATTTTTATATATCAATAAGAGATTTTTTTCGATTCTTTTACTGTTGAGTTGTACGAGTGAATATCGAGGTTAAGTGAAAGGAAGAATTGTCTTAAGGGTGGATAACCTATGGTGTGGACTCTTGAATTGATACAACGAGTCAAGGGCACTAAGAATATGATTTCAAGGGTTGTTGATTTCTATATTGATAACATCATTGGAGGATTCGTTATTGAGTTCTCTATAGACTAAATCGTGTCCTACAATGAAGCAAAATGCCAATTATTCAAAGGAACATAAGGTAAGTATTTGAAATATCTAAAAATTTGGATTAATATGCTTCTATGTGAAAAGGGAGTTTTACGGATGCAATCAGATTGCTAGTTTACTTATGTTTGGAAGAAGAGAGAATAAATTTGAGCAAGAGACCGACGCAATGCAGAGTGGAAAGAGATTTAAAGTAGATACTAGAAAGAGATATCGTGGACAAGACCTGAATACCTTTGTAGAGACTAATTATAGTCCTATTTTGAGTGGATATGAAAGTGAAAGCAAAGAAAACCACCCTGATAATCCCCAACTAACTTCACAGTATTCTCCCTCCCAACTTGAAAGTTCGCAGAAGATAGAATCTAGTAATAGTCAGGGTGTTGGTGGCTTCCCCCATTGTTGAGAATTTGGAGGGCTAGTGATTAATTCAAATTCTCTTCTTGATAATTACTTGTGAGCTTACTTGATTTACTTAAGTCTTCTCCTTTTAGTTTATTTATTCTTTCATCAAGTCATTACCAAAATACAAGAGATACAAAATTAGGCTCTTCGAGCCAGGGAAAACCCTCTCCCTCTTAGAGAGGAAAACCCACGAGAAATTCTTCTTATAGAATTTCAGATGACAAGTACCATGACCAGGATTTATACCCTTGACCTATGTATGCTTCCAAGACCTTGTCATTGCTTCTTTTTTGACCTCCAACAATGATCCTTCTTTTCTACACCAACCTACACTGTCTTGCACCAACACTAGAGAAACCAGTCTCTAAATTTATCTTCAATCACTTCTTGTTGTTTATTCAACTATTGGAGACAAGATCATTTGATATATTATCCTTCACTTTGCATACACTTGAAAATTTATTTACTAAAAATATATGAACTATAATTAGGTAAGTAAATCACAGATTTACCTACCTCTCTTAGTCACACTTTCTGACTGCTCCTTTCTTAGGATTATCCACAAGCTTTACTACGCATAGATCACAATCTCAACTTCGCATGAAATGCAGTTATATCCATCACAAGTTTGACCGCACTCTTGAATGCAGCTTCTTCTCACTAATCCGCAATCACTACATCAAAACAACACTTAGAACAGATCCGCAACTTCCAACCTTTTAACACGCATTTATACCAAAATTTCTCATGCTGTAAAATCTCAAATGTATCTGCAATATTCTGCTTCAAAACAATCAGCAGAAATTCTCCTAAAAGTTCCACACTTTTCTATACTTTAACATTGCATTGACTTTGTATTTGTTCCAGAATCTATCACTCTAAAATGACATATCTCTATCTATCCTTAAGTCTGCACTTCATTACAGATGTATCCACATTATACCCAGGGTGATCTGAATTTTTTCTTGTTGTACCATTTCATATATATCCACGTTATTCCCAAGGTGATCCACATTTTTCCTTGTTGTGCCATTTCAAATAGATCTTCAATTCCTTGCAATGCCATTTTAGAAAGATCCACAATTCCTTTTTGGAGATGACTGCATTACCTTTTCGAAGATGACCACATTACCTTTTTCCATCTCTTATCCACATATTAGTGGTATATATATAGGAAGTCTTACTTTCTTTAGGGCCGACCACTAATTATGCTGGTAGGCCGAATTCAACACATCGTAACATAGTTTAACTTGCAACATGTTGCAGGACTGAATGAGGCCATTCATTCACAGTTTCAAGAACTATGTCTTGGAGCATTTCTTAGACTCTAAACTTCATATATGACACATATTACATTTGTATATAGAAGATAAAAAACTATATGGACATCAAGAAGAAGTACACTAACCTATAATAAACTCTTTCTCATGAAACCCATGAAGTAAGTGCCAAATAAATTTAATTATCTTTGTCTTCTACTTTACATAATTACATAGTCAACATGAAGACTAGTTACACTTTTCAACACTCCCTCTTAACTAGGGAGGTATTCATATAGGTACATGGTCACTTTCAAACTGAAGAATCGAATTGGTAATCACATCTGTATAGCATCATATCAACCAGCATTTTCCTAGTGCAAGGCCTTGACTAACAACCCCATCTCTCAATGAGATAGTGGGCTACAATGCTACCGAGACACATGAATTATAGACACCATAGTCATTTTCTCTCCAAGGAACATACTCCACCTGAGTGTTCCCAAAGTATGACTTTCTTGGACTACTATTCTCTTGGGTAGCTAGCCCTAAAATAATATCGGTCCCCGATTGTTGGTGTCATGTGTTTTGATAGTTTGGAAAATAAAAAGACAAGGCAACATCAGAACCAATCTTTAGAGTTCCAGGATCTAGTCCTCCTGTTCTCAGAGAGGGATCTCTCAAATTTTTTAGTAAAGATATGTCTTGATTGCTTAGAGTATGGATTTTAGACTAGCTATTAAGTGCAGGTGTTTGTTTTTTTGGTTGGTTGGGTTGTCATAATAGAAAATGAAAGATCTAGGAAAGATAAATAGAATGGAGAAACATTTGGTTCATTGGGCAATGGATTCAAAAAGAGGTCATAACATACTCATCAAGGGATATGGGATATCAGAGGGCAAATCTAACTTGGCCACAGGATCCTTTGGTTTTGGAATGAGATGGACATCAATGATTTGGAAAGAGAAGTTTAATTCTCAAACAAAGGGAATTTGAAAGCAAAATTTGAACAATAAAGAGACATTTGGTAGACAGGGCTAACCATGAATTCTACAAATCATAGATTTAAGAAAATAATGATTTCAAAACAAATTTTAAAATGAAATCTAAGATTCGGGGAACACCCTATTTCCTCAAAGATTTTATTTTAAATGACTTAGAAAACATAAAAGATTCACTGACAATTGCAGTCATAGAAGAGGGAACACCTAATACATCTATGATTACAACTATAAAGACCTTCAAAAAAACTGTTCAAGCAATGACAAAGGGCAAGATCGAAACAGACATCCTTAACTAACTTAAAACAATGGTACTTCAAAGGGAGACTTCAATAAGAGCTTTCAAGTGATAGCAAACAAGCAGGGAGAACCAGAAATCATGCTGAAATCAACTATTTGAGCTATTATAGAAATAAACAATCATGAGGACTAAAGAGAGAGATTGAAGACTCTAAAATACCTCAGCAGAAGAAAACATAAAACAGTGAAGGATGAATAGGTCTAAGGTGCTTCCAAGAGTCATTTCTTAGCCTAATACTTTCTATCCTACTGTAGTAAGAAATTTTGGAACAGAATGAAAATAGGAGAAAACAATAAACAGTTCAGAATACTTCACCAACAGCCAAGCTCATGGATCCAATGATAGAGCCTTCACAGGAACAAGCATGCAACAATATCATCAAGGCTTCCAAGACTTCAATTTTTTCTTCAACTTCAACAAACTATGTATTTATTTCAGAGAGTTTTCAATATTACAACTAGTGATCAACCAACAACCCCTCACTCATCTTCTGCAGAATATATATAGAAGAATGAGGAGGTGAGATCTGATAAAAAGATCTATAATTACAATTAATACAGATTTAATGACCTCTTGGCCTTTGAGGGGCTCAATGAAGAAACTTACATGGGTGTACTCTGTATTAAATTTTTTTACATAAATTTTAAGCTCGGTGGGAGCTTTTGTTGACATTTGAGGCTCTGTGTGGCGTCGAAGTAACTCTGCAGATGTTTGTCACTAATTTTCCTGCAGAATTTACCTTTTGGCTGTATTGTGAGGCAGATATCCGGTCCTGATCAATACATTCAGCCTCTGATTGAACACTTTGAGGTGCAGGTGGCATTTCAGTAGCTGGGAGGAATCAATTTGCCCCAAATGTGGCGGTGGAAGCGCTCCTGTTGATAAAACCCTTCAGATTTTCTTTAAATTGTGTTTTACTTGGGCATTAGGCTTTTCATAATTGTTCTTAGCTGTGATCCCCGCAAAATCTGTCTTTTAATCCTCTGTTCTGATAAATTTTGGTCTTCGTCACTGATACTCTCTGACTGCGCCCAATTCATGGTTTTTGCTAATATATAGGGCTGCGCAAGGTTATGTGGCATCAATGCTTCATGATCGATTGATGAAAATGTGTTTTTAACACCCTGTGATGAGTTTCTTTGGTGAATCGAAGGTAGGAAGATTGTCATCCTCTGCCTTCGAATTTTCTTCAAAAATGGTGAGAAAACCATTTAAACCCTACAAAATACAAACAAATATTAAAAAATCCTACATATATAGGTTTATTGCTATGGAGGACGTGTGGGGGAAGCATTCCATTGGATGGCATCATCCAACGGTCAGGATTGATCAGGAGAAGTGATAGAGAAGGCAGAATATTTGTTTAAATTAGAGTCGTCGATCGTGCAGAGATCGACGGTCGGGAGCAGAAACGAAGAGTCAAAGCGAAAAATGTTTGACCGGGCGATGAATCAGGGTGATGGAATAAGGGCCATTGATCTACAGATCAGATCGAAGGCAGAGATCTATTGAATACCGCGTCGTAGCCCGGTTAACTGTCGGGCATATTCGGTGAGCGATAGCCGTTGGATGGCCCACCCCAGATCGGACGGTGTACAGCGATATCGCGCGGGGTCCACGTCCGAACGTTAACGCACGATGGACGGCGGTTTTATGAACAGTGCCCAGGCCATGCGTCAACTAATGAGTGGAATCGTTGGCGATCGAGAAAAACCATTGTCGCCCAAAGGCGGTGCGATAGATACCACGCGGTTTTCGGAATGGCGAGTGGAATATGGGGACCATCGGGGAAATGGGTTGCATGCCGTCGATCTGCAGAACAGATCGACGGCAGAGAATGATTTGAATTTTAAACCAACAGGAAACCTTAGGTCATAATAAAAATGCCAAATTAATATAAATGAAGGTTTATTATATTTATTTCAATACGGCCTGGCGCCCGACTGTGGGGCCAGGGTTTATATGGAAAATGATATGACCGGGGGGGTTAAAGACTTAGCCCAAGGGGGCTTAAGTCAATAGTATGAAAATGTGTTTTTAGGCATTTTTCAATGTTTGTCAAAGGTTTTGAAGGTTTCGATAAGGAAAAAAAGGAGTTTTTAAACCTTATCAAACGGGTTTTGATGAATGGGGAAGGAGGAAAGGCATGAAAATGAAGGATTTCATGGGAGAAGGAAAGGCAAAGATGAGGTTAGTTTTGGGAGAAGGGAAAAGGGGAGAAATGGTGCTTGCAGCAGTTTTTCTTCATGTAATGACAGCAAAAATTCTGAGTTTGAAAAGGGGAAAAGCAGTGATGATTATCCAAAGGATAGGATATTATCAAAAGACTTTAAGCATCAGCAATTTTAGCAATGAAATTGTTTCTTGAAGGCTATCCAACATAGTTTAGCCACCACCTGATATGACATAATTTATGGGTGGCTAACACTGACTAATCTTATCTTGAATGCCCTAGCACATTCTCAAAGAGTATCAAATTCCATATGATTACCCAATCCTCCATTCTATCTTCTCAAGTGAAGACCAGAATGATGTGTCTATCTCTCCCTCTCAGCCAGGGAGGACCTATTCCATAAGGGAATGTACTCATTCTTGTATAAGGAATGTACCTAAGCTCATTCTTAGGAATTACCCAGTTTCTTCCAAGTAAGAAACTAATCACCAGGCTCCCTCTCAATTAGGGACTTGCAGCAGCAATGGTGAGACACCTAGATTCCCATGAAGAATTCCTCCCCTCGATGTCATGGATTTCGATATTGAGGAATCTTCAACTTTAGCTCCATGGGGCACAGATCATCCATCACTTTCATTTATGAGTCATGTCATCTACCAGAAAGTGATTCATATGTCTTTATCATCTGGTTCACCATTATTCCATGCTTCTTTCCTTTGAATCATCTCCAAGGATCATACATCTTCTCTCATGATTAGCAGCCCTGCACAAATTTATCCAAATAAACATATACATATGAAATTTTAAAATAAAAATTACCTTAGTGATGATATTTTACCATGAAATATTCCTATAGGCATCAAAATCCTATATTCATATTGACAAATATCCTAATGATATGTTTTGTCAAGGGTTTTCTTCCTTACCATACTTTTTTCAGATTCTACATATCCTTCCAGGAGATCTCGCAGTCACATCTTCTTAGCTCCTGGATGATAACTACCTTTTGACATGGTTGCATTTTATGATCTCTTCCTTTCTGCACATTCTTCATTCCTAGGAACTTACACATTATCCAGTTCCTCATTCATATACAGCCACCTCATATTCCATGAGGACATATTATGTTGATTTCATATGTCCATGCACCGAGAGATACTTCTCCATAGATCATAATTCTAAATACATAAGTCCATCACAAACAACCATATGACATGACTTTACAACATCCAATGTTAGCATATAAATATATATATACCTCATACCTTTTTCCCTTGATTCATCTTGTAGAAATTTCTCAAGAATGAAGAGCTTCATTCCCTTGGCCTACTCCATCAATATGTCATCACAACCCAAATATTGTTTCCATGATGACCCTTTCTCTTGATGATTGCTTTCCATTAGTAATGTTATCAGAGAGGTTTTCCCAGAGTTCATTTAGCAGGAGCTCCTACCATGATTTGATCAGTATGATACACTTCTTCCTATCATAATAGAAGTCGCCTAAAGGAGAAGATGATCTCAATCGTAGCGTAGATCCCTCACTTATTCTTTCTTATATTTATTTTCATTAGGTTCTTTCCTCATGGGCTTCTGCCCTATTTCTATTGTCCTTTTTAGATTTTGGACAATCCCTTTTATAATTCCCACGATCATCTCATCCAAAGCATCATGCTTTTTCCATACTATTCTGAGGACCAAACTTACCGAATCTTCCTTTATTTCTCAACGTGACTGCAAATTCTTGATTTCCTTCACTTGATCTTGTAACACCTTCGAATTTTCTATCTTGTTTCCTATATTTTACATAGAGACCGTAAATCATGGAATGGTGTGGCTTCCTTCTTCCCATATAAATCTAAAGTGAATTTTCCCCATTCATCTGGCATATGATTCTCTCTCTTATGGCATATGATCTCAGAGATATTGCTTCTCATGCAGTACTTACAGAGAATAGCTCCACCAATTTCTCATATATTATTTTTGATGATTCTAGATTTGATACATCAAAGATGAGAGAGTCTTTTATGGATTCTGTAATAATATTTTGGGATCTTATATCTTCTTTCATGTATTGGGAATGACTTAATTGTCTTTGTCTTGCATGCAAGAAAGTTTGAGACCCTAACCAGTTTGTTGTTTCTTCTTTTTTTCTTTTTTTGCAAAGAAGACATTTTGATAGATTTAAACAAAGTCATAGATACTTACTTGATAGAGTGAATTTATCCTTCAGAAACTTCCCTGATGGTGTTTGAAGATGAAGTTGAGATTTTCTTCTAAGATAGAAATATTCAATGTGATGTTCTTGAATCCTTGATGATAAAGTATATCTTCATAAATTGCAGTCCTCCTTCTATAATGTCTTGAATGTGAATATTTGATAACAAAATATTAATTTCTTGATTGAGTTGATCCTTTAAAATGGATAGGATATCTTGAAGTAGTTATAGAGTCTTCCTTTTCAAAATGATTTGATTTTCCAACCCAAAATTTTGATCTTTACTTCCTGGAGTGTCTCCTTTGTCAAGCAGCCCTTGAGTTCAACACCTTAGGTTTGATACCATGTTGCGAATTTGGAGGGATGGTGATTAATTAAAATTCTCTTCTTTATAATTACTTGTGAACTTACTTTATTTACCTATGTCTTCTCCTTTTAGTTTATTTAGTCTTTCATCAATTCAAGTACCAAAATACAAGAAACACAAAATTAGGCTCTTTGAGCCAAAAAAAAACCTCTCCCTCTTGGAGAGGAAAACCCACGAGAAATTATTCTTATAGACTTTTAGATGACAAGTACCATGACCAAGATTTATAATCTTGACCTATGTATGCTTCCAAGACCTTGTCACTACTTATTTGTTGACCTCCAATGTCGATCCTTCTTTTATACACCAACCTGCACTGTGTTTCACCAACACTAGAGAACTCAATCTCTATATTTATCTTCAATAACTTATTATTGTTTATTCAAATATTGGATACAAGATCATTTGAGATCTTATCCTTCACTTTACATACAATTGAAAATGTATTTGCTAGAAATATATGAACTGTAATTAGGTAGGTAAATCACAGATTTACCTACCTCTCTTACTCACACTTTCTGACTGCTCCTTTCTTAGGATTATCCACAAGCTTTGTTACGCATGGATCACAGTCTCAAATTTGCATGAAATGCAACTGTATCCATCACAGGTTTTACCTCACTCTTGAACACAACTTCTTCTCACTAATCCGCAATTGCTACATCAAAACAATACTCGAAATAGATCCGCACATTCCAGCCTTTTAACATGCATTTATACCAAACTTTGGCACACTGTAAAATCTCAAAGGTATCTGCAATATTCAGCTTAAAAATATTCCACAGAAATTTTCCCAAAAGTTCCGCACTTATCTATACTTTAACACTGAATTGACTTCGTATTTGTTCCAGACTCTATCAGTCTGAAATTTCGTATCTTTATCAGTCCTTAAGCCCACACTTCATTACAGATGTATCCTCATTATGCCCAAGGTGATCCACATTTTTTCTTGCCGTACCATTTCATATAGATCTGTGTTATGCCTAGGGTTATCTACATTTCTCCTTGTTGTGCCATTTCAAATAGATCTGCAATTTCTCGCTATGCTATTTCAAAAATATCCACAGTTCATTTATGGAGACGACCGCATTACCTTTTTGGAGATGACTGCATTACCTTTCTCCATCCTTTATACACAGATTAGTGGTATATATACAGATAGTCTTATTGTCTTTAGGTCCGACCACTAATTATGCTAGTAGGTTGACTTCAACACATTGTAACATACTTTAACTTGCAGCATGTTGGAGGACTGAATGATACCATTCATTCACTGTTTCAAGAACTAGGTCTTGGAGCATTTCTTAGACTCGATGCTTCATATATGACACATACTACATTTGTATCTAGAAGATAAAAAAATAGATGGACACCAAGAAGAAGTCCGCTAACCTATATTAAAATCTTGCTCATGAAACCCATGAAGAAAGTGCAAACTAAATTTTATTATCTTTTTCTTATACTTTACATAATTATGTAGTCAACATGAAGACGGACCTAGTTACATAGTCAACATGAAGACTGACCATAGTCATTGTCTCTCCAAGGTACATACTCCACCTAGGTGTTCACAAATTATGACCTTAATGGACTATTCTTCTATTGGGTAGATAGCCCTCAAATAATATTGGTCCACGAGTACTTTTATCTTGAATTCCCTATCTCATTCTTAAACAGTATCAGATGCTAGATGATTATGAAATCCTCTATTTTGTCTTCCCAGTTAAAGACCAGAATGATGTGTCTATCTCTCCCTCTCAGCTAGGGAGGACCTATTCCACAAGGGAATGTACTCATTCCTATAAAAGGAATGTACCTAAGCTAATTCTTATGAATTACCAAGTTTCTTCTAAGTAAGAAAATTACCACTAGGTTCCCTCTTAACCAGGGACCCACAACAGCAATGGTGAGACACCCAAATGCTCATGAATAATTCCTGCCCTCGATGTCATGGATTTTGATATTGAGGAATCTTCAACTTTAGCTTCATAGGGCATAGATCATCCATGAGTCATGTCATCTACCAAAAATTAATTCATCAATGTTTCTCATTTGGTCCACCTGTATGCCAGGTTTCTTTTATTCAAACCATCTCCAAGGATCTTACATCCTTTCACATGATTGGCATCCCTGCATAAATTCATCCAAATAAACATATACATATGAATTTTCAAATCATGATTTACCTCAGTGATGATCTTTCACCATGAAATCTTCCTGTAGGCATCAACATCCTCTATCAAGATTGACATAGCTCCTAATGATATGTCTTGTCAAGGGTTCCTTCTTTACCAAACTTTTATCAGAGTCTACATATCCTCCTAGGAGATATTCCAGTCACATCTTCTTGGCTTCCAGATGATAACTTCCTCTTAATATAGTTGCACTTCATGATCTCTTTCTTTTTGCACATCTTCATTCCCAAGAACTTCTAATTTCTTGTTCCTTGTTCATATACAACCACCTCATATTCCATATGAGGATATATGATGTTGATTTCATCTGTTAGTGCACTTTGAGAGATCTTCCTCCATAGATCATACTTATAAATATAGAAGTCCATTACCTGCAACCATATGACATGACTTCACAACATCCAATGTTAGCATATAAATATATATTCCTCATACCCTTTTCCTTTGAGTCATCCTATAGAAATATTACTAGAATGAAGAACTTCATTCCATTGACCTGCTTCATTAATATGTCATCAAATCCCAGAATTCTATAGCGTAGAATTCTTAATGAAACCTTTCTACTTTCTTTCTAATTAGTGAATCCATAGAGAAATCCATTAGAAAATGTCAGCACCAATTTCCATGATGACCCTTGATTTTGATGACTACCTTCTATCAGTATTGTTACCAGTGAGGTTTTCTAGGAGCTATTTCACCAAGAGCTCCTACGATGCTTTTACCATGATTCTTATTAATATACATTTCCTCCTATCATACTATTTTACAACCAACAGAAATCACTTAAAGAGAATATGATCTCAATCATAATAGAGATCATTTGCTTCTTCTTTCTTAGGTTACTTAACATCAGGTTCTACCCTTTCATCTATGACATGGGCTTCTTCCTTTTTCCTCTTTTCCTTTCCAGATTTAGGAAAATATATTTTATAATGCCCAAGTTCATTACATCCAAATAATCGTACTTTGTCCATATTTATTCTTTTATTCTGAGCACCAAATTTTTCGAATCTTCCTTTCTTCCTGGATATGGTTGCAATGGCTTGATTCGCTTCACTTGATCATGTATCAACTTTGGATTTCAATCTTGTTTCCTCTATTTTACATGGAGACCATAAATCATGGAATGGTGTTCCTTCTTTCTTCCCATATAAACTTGAAGCGAAATTTTCCCCATTATTGTGGTAGATCATTTAACACCATTGTATTCATCTCAGTTTCAGACATTACTTCTCCCAGTTCCTGTAGTTGGTCTCTTATTTCAGAAATCCTCATAAAGTATGAAGTGATTCCTTCTTCTCTTGACAATTTCATTTTTGTATAGTTCTTGTCTCAGAGAGATTGCTTCTCCTGTAGTACTCATAGAGAATAGCTCCACCAGTTTCTCATATATTTCTTTTGAAAAATTCAGTTTTGATACATAAGGAACGAGTGAGTCCTTAATAGATTCTATGAGAATCCTCTGGGCTCTGATTTCTCCTATGATGTACTTGGCATGAGCTGGAGCATATTCTTTTCAAGGTTGAATTGTAGATCCTTCAATGTAATCCATAACTTCGTCTTCAGTTAAATTTCAATATGTCCTCTTCTTCCATGCACTAAAGTTTGATGACCCAAAAAATTTGTTGCTCTCTTTACAATAATCCATCTTGAAAGATTTAAGTAAGGTCATAGATACTTACTTGAGTAGAGTGAGTTGCAGCTTCCTTGATGATAATGAAGATGAATTCAGGAGCTTATTCTAATATTGAAATCTCCAATGTAGGTGTTCTTAGATCCTTGATGATAAATTATATCCTCAAAAGTTAATGTTTTTTCTACTCCCCATCCCCCTCCCCCTCCCCCTCCCCCTCCCCCTCCCCACCAAGAAGAAGTATGGATGACGATGTTGTAATATCGCGAAAGGGGGAATGCAGTAATACTTAAACACAATATAAGAACTGCAACTAAGTAAACAATAAATCTCAAGAAAACATCAGAATTTATAGAGAATCTGAGCCATTTTATTATATGGAGATGATTCAGTTACACAATGTACAAAATATGAGTAGATCTAGCCAAGAGATAGCCTAGAATCACCCTAAAATCATGCCAAAATAGGCACTGCGTAACTCGAGAGCTGCTAGAAGAAAATACTACATTATCCCTGTTAGGGTCCTATAATAATAGGGTTCATAGATTTTGAATTGACTTTGATAGTCTTGTAAATATGTACATACCTTGCTTTCTGCAAGTTTCTTTCCCATATTTTGAAAAAATGAAAAATAATAAAAAAAAAGCCAAAAAGAGGGTAAAAATTCCTAAAAAAAGGATCAAAGAACCTAGAAAAATATAGACCCCAAAAGAAAAATAAATAAGACCTGAAAGTGAGCAAGTCCAAATGCCATTACTTTTACTTTTAATGCAAGAATAATGATTATGTACAGAGTGTCAATGAATGCCATAATCCATGATCAGTTAAACATTTTAATCTTAACTTTTCATGCTTTCAATTTCATGTTTTAGATAGAGAATAAAGATTTTTCAAACAATTTAAACTTGATAAATCAGTAGATAGGTAGTGAATAATGGGGAGCTCAACAATTTAATATGAGCCCTCGGATGAAATAAGGTTGATTTAGATAGTTTTATGCTTTGAAAGAAAAATGTTTTAAGGTTGCAAGCCTAAATGCACCTACAAAATGAAGAAAAAATGTTAGAAATAAAGTTGGGTGGGTAGAAAGCACTTGATCAATCATGTAATAAAGCATCATCGAGAAAAATCACTAATTTTCCTCCCCTACAAGTATTCAATATTCTAAACTGTCAGTCAAAAAGGCTCAGAGCATTTATTTGACTTTTTTTGGGACCAGACCCAAGGCTTGATGACTGGTTAGTTAAAAATATTGAGTTCCTACCTTAAACCCTCATTCATTAACATTTGTCCTTCATTCATACATTATAAATCTAGTTTTCCTAAAAACACATTTTTACTTGGTAAAATTGAAGTCCAAAAAATAATTAACTTCACCCCCTTCAAAATCATTCATAAAACCCTCAAAATACATTTTATCCTAAGTTAAAAGTGTATCATAAGTAAAATTGTTAAAACAAAATATAATAAAGCAATGCTTTATTTTTGACACTTTACTTAGAGTTAATATGTATTTTATAACTATTACACTACCCTTTTCATATTAACACCTAACTTAGTATATTAAATCCCTAACTACACCTACCCGTATATATTAATTCCCTTATATTTAAATAAACCCCCCAAAACCCATTATTTTAAAGTTTAGACCATAGTTTTATATCCCACATGCAAAATAAAAACCTCGCCCGATTTTTCCCACTGGTCTAAACATAAATTTATTTAAATACACCTCCCCTATAGTTTGAAAACTATTCAAAAGTTGAAAACTATATAATATAACCGCGCCTGTATATGTATTATTGAAACATTTTTATAAATGTTTTAATTTAAATATACATTATATTTCCCCTGCCATTGTATAATCCAAGGTTTTGAATTAATTAAAATTATTGTTTATAAATTCAAAACCCATTTTTTCATATAGAAAATCCTGGCCCCACCTCCCATTCTAACGCTACTTCCAAACAAATCTGGACCCTTCGCATCGATCCCCCAGATCCGACGACGGATATCCAATATCGCATGGAAAAGATGCGCAAGTATCCAAACTCAAAAGCTACACAAAATGGGTGGTTTCCCAATCCTATCTCTCCTCCACGTGGTCTTTCTTACTGGATCATGTGGATTAAGCCCAATACCGCTTATCACCAAAAACATGCGCAATAACCACTGGTTTTTAACCTGTTGAATCCTGAAACCACCCTCCCCGCCGATGCGACCTGCATTCAATGTGTAACTAATGTAACCAAAAATGCATATTTAACCTTAGAAATTGCATTCATCCCTCTATATTCTGTGCATTAACCTAAACCCATTGCACAACCTTTCCCAACTATAAAAGCACTCTTTTTAAGCCATTTTCGCCATTTTTATGCCTGAAACCTGCATAATTTACCCTGCAAAACATTGAAGATTGTCGAGGAGTTGCACCTTGCTCCAGGAAATCCGTAGAAGACATAAAATCATTCAGAAACCTCATAAATTGTTCCAAAGCCTGATACCTGCATATTACAGGTATTTTTCTAAAAATTTGAACCTGCAATTGATTTTAAAGCCTTAAAAATAACAAATACTCTTAGAGTTCAAGAATTCAATTAAAATAAACTACCAAAAAGTCCCAAAAACAAGCCAGACTCTGGAAAAATTTTCCGAAAAACCCTTTTTATCTGCTGCGCTCAATTTTTCAGGATATTTATGAGTTTTCACAGTTTAATGATCTATTTCAAGTTCTGAAATAAACCAGAAAACCTCTGCACGTACCCTAAGCCTCTGTGATCCTTTTCAAAATATTTTTCAACCCTATTTCTCAGTCAGAGACTCAAGAAACCCTTGTTTTCTGTTTTAAAATAGTTATAAAGCCTCTAAACCTCTTTGGCAAGCCTAATTGGACAGAAAACCCGAAGAAGAGACTATACTTTGCCTGTTTTTTCCATTTAAGCCTCTACTAAAATTAAATTTCTTCTACAAACTATATAAACTTGCAGAAGTAGATCAAAATGCCTAAAAAATAGAGTGCAAGAAAACCTGAAGCTTCTAAAGCACCTAAACCTACCCCTGCCATGAATTCAAGTACCGCTATTATTGTCAATCCTTTGCAACCACCTATTGTTGATATTGAACGCATTCCACTAGCTGATATTGATTACAGGATAGCAGATCCCATTGTTGAATTCAACCTGCTAGATATCCATAACTGGTGCTATGAAAAGTATTTAGATGATCAAGAAGAAGTCCATAGTTTGGAATCTCATTTGCCCAAATATGTTGTCCCATTAACTCACCCATCTCAGGAGGTTATTATATTGTGTCAACAATACTATGTTCTAGAGCAAAGAGCCATTGTAAATGCCAATAAAGATGTGCTTTTTACCATCACTACAAAATCAATTAACCAGATGTTGCAACTTCAATCTGACCCCCAAGTAGTCCCTCTATCTATAGAGGCCCTCACCAAGTTATATATTGGCCTATATTTCCCTAAAAGCTTCATAATTTTTCAAAATTTTATGCCTCTGCATGTATAAATTCCTAAGTTAAATCCCCCATATTCTACTGCTAAATTCCCTGAAGGTTCAAGACATGTGATTTCCATGGTTTCCTTCATCCTTGGATATTTTACTAATGAACACACTGATGAATCCATCTTCAGATTCTTATCTACCTTCTCCCCAGGTCAACCCCCATCAGTAATATTTGATTATGTTGATTTCATTGCTAATAGTATTCATTATCAGTTGACCAATTTGCAAATTGAGGGAGTATTCAAATATACCTCCTACCTTTTCCATATGTTTCAATACTTCCAATCAAATAATTTTCCAATTACTCTCCAAAAACTTGACATAGAGGGAAATCCTCTATCTGTCATTTTTTGGACATCCATGCTCAAGAAAGAATGTACAGATTTCAGTTATTCAGAGTTTTCAGACTTATTTTTACATCCAGTGATCACAATGTTGACCAAGATTGAGCAACCAAGATTAAATGAAGAAATGAAAAAGATATTGTAGTTATCAGAGCAGAGTAAAGTTGGTGAGTGGTATTTGTATGAGAAATATACTGAAATTAGAGTCTTTGGGTCAAACTTGTTACCTCACAAGTTACCCAAACATCCTTCAACGAGGATATTTTCCCTAGAGTATATTAGGCAGATCTTAAAATTTGATTCAATAAATTTCATGGCAGTTAAGAAGAAGACACAATTCAAACTTAAGAATCAGATAGGACCATTCATATGCAATCACAGGGATGTAGAAAAAGAGGTAGCTAGTCAGTTATTGGAATATAAATTTGAAGAAAGTTTCCCTTGGAACTATGATCCATAAGGGATCTTGAGCAAGCTAAGGGTTAAATGCAAGTTAACACCTTTTATTCATGAAGCTAAACCACAAATAGAAAAGTTTTCCAATCAGATTGAATGGACTGAAAACACCTTAATAGATGTAGTGAACAAAGGTAATACTACTCATACCTTAGATATTGCAAATCAACCAAATAATTCCATTAAAAGAGTAAGGGAAGAAGGAGCCTATGTGGAAAAAACTACAACTGAAACCAAGTTTAAGATCATATACAACAAAAGGCCCAAATTAGATTCAGCGGGTAAAGGAAAAGTGACAATATATGTGGAAGAAACAGAGCCTTTAAATACCAATATAGATTTTTCAGAGACTAATGTTGCCACTGTGATCATAAATGAGCTAAATACTAAAAATCAGAATGAAGGAGAAATCAATAAAGAAGACACACAGTTGATGGAAAGACAACAAAGCATGAAAGCCTCTTCCTCATAGGCAACTGATGAAAAGGATTGGGATGTAAAAGAGAAATATAAGAAGATTAAATTGAAGAATGAAGAGATAAAGAATAACATTTATTCTCAATATCTCAAACAGAATCCTAGTGTACAAAACAGGCTCCTTTCTGCATTTGACTATTCTAATCAAAAGCTAATCATGTTAGTATTGCAGCCCACAGTCAAAACTCCTGAGACAGTGGCGAATTATAAGAAAGTTGATTTAGAGGTCAAGACAGATAAAATCCATGCTCTTGATCAAATAGAGTTCCACAGACAAACCTCTGAAATGTTATATTCTATTGTCACAAACAAAGCCATGAGTGCCCAAAAGCTCCAAAATACCATCTCCAACATGCAAGATCAGATGAAGATGAACAAAGCCTCATTGTATGCCAAGGATCTAAGGATAAAATCCTTGGAAGAACTAGTTTTACAGGTGGGATATGATCCTACTAATATCGAATAACATCATTATTGGTGAAGAATAAAAATGAAGATATAGAAGCCTTGAGGAAACAACTCAAACTTCCTCAAAGTGAGCATCCTCAAACAAAAGAAGTCATACAAGAACAGAATGAAAAATATGAAATGATGAATTTAATTCTTCAGTTGACAGCCCAGGTTAAAGAAATGGAAATACAGATGGAAAAACTTGTCCAAGAAAAGGAAACAATGAAAGAACCAGTGATTCCTACAGTCATTCTAGTTATCACTGCAGTAGTGCCTTCAACTTTAGGTGAAAAGTTGGCAGCCAAAGAACCACTGGCTAATGCAGTGCTAGTGACTTCTTCCACAACATCAGCCACTAAATCATCTACAACATCAGTACAACCTACATATGATGCCAACAAAATAGTGAAATTAATGGAAGAGATGTCTTTAAAGACAAATGATATTAACGGATTGACAAATATGGTAGAAAATCTTGAGAAATCAAATAAATTAGCTTAGGTAAATGCAAAGACACATGAATTAAATGCCAGTATATTGAGTGAAGAGTTAAAGAAGTTTCAAAAAGAGTTAACTTTGAAGGATCAGATATCATTCACCAAAAATTACCTTTGGAATAATATCATTGAATCCATACATGATGTATGGCCTTCAATTCAGGTAATTTTTTAGTAAAGAGAGTTATTACTAGTAGCCCAAGCAGAAATTCAAAAGACTCAAATTGATTTGGCTGAAAAACCAGAGCAAGTTGTAAGGCTAATCAATTTCCTTAAGATAAAAAATAGACAGGAGTTGGGAGAACTCAAAATCACAGACAAAACTGCAACTATCCTAGAAATTAGGAAAGTAACAACAAAGAAAAATTTGATGAGACAATTGGAAGAAAAGTGTGAAGGTATGAATATTGCCATAACCAGGTTTATGGTTAAGTTCACAAGTTTGAGGCAAAAAGGACTGCCTGATATCATGCTCATTAATGAGAAATTGATGCCTCAAAATGACTATGATAAGAATATTAGAGAGTTTGCAAAAGAACAGGTAAATAAACCAACAGGTCAAGGCACCCCAACAAGAAAAGTGTTACTAAGAGTTTTAAAGACTTATTCTACTTGTAGCATGAGATCAAACAATTGTTTGTCATCAAGCCAATCTTTGCTAGATATACAGAAGCTACTGAGAACTTTAGGAAATTAAAGAAAATTCAAATTCCTAAAAATGAGGATTGGCAAGAACTCACATATTTACCGTGAAGGATAAAAACAACCAGATGAATGGAAGACAAAAACTGTTTTCAAATTTACAGTCAAAATAGATTTTCCAGTAGTAATTTTTTTTTTACTAAGGGTTAAAGAGTGTCAGTGAATAAGGGGAATCAGATAAAGAGTATCAGACAAGGCAGATTATATTTCAAAAAATATCTAAGAGCCAGCAAGGAGGACACCAAGGCAGCCAGCTGCTTCTTATCCTAAAAAACGTTTCCATTTCTTTTGGATAAAATAGGACAGATTGTTGATTTTTTAAGCAGATGTCTCTATTATTATTTACTTAGAAGAGAGTAGATTATGATTATGCTATAAATGAAATACATAGCCAGTAAAACCTTAGAAATAAGAAAGACAATGAGTCTTCTGCCAAGAAAACTTCCCAAACTCAGAATCAGAAAACGGTAGAAGCTCCCAAAACAAAAGTTCTCCAAATTCTCCGAAGGGAAAATAAGAAAAACTCTAGATCTTCCCAAAACATTTATAATCCTAAAAATGCATCAAGCCCTAAAATTGTTGATATTACTGATGAAGTTTCTCAATATGCAAAAGATTCATAGAAATATATTGTTGATAAAGCTTCTAATTTTGTTAAAACAACAAATTTAGATCCTAAAAAATCTTTTGTTGATCCTAAATCAGTAGATCCAAAAATTTCTACTTCAAAAACATCTGCTGATGATTCTAAGTCTGAAATAATATCTACTGCTTCACAAATAATCCTTGAAAAGAAAGTTAGGAGTAGTAAAAATCAAGAAACAAAAATAGAGAATGTCAAACTACTTGAAAATAAAAACATAACTGTACAAAAACAAGAAAAACCAACAAAAACTATAGTTACTAAAGAGGAATTGATTCAAATAAGAAAATCACAACCTACATTCAACATACAATCTAAAATTGCAAAGCTAAAAATACCAATTCCTCTGATTGAATTGGTAAAACATGACTTGTATAAATCAACCATAACTGAAACATTAAATATGAATGATGGAGAAGATTCCATAAATCTAAATGATGATCATCCAAAGTTGCTTTTTTGCCCATATGTAAATAGAAAACATGCAGATGGAGCAGTCCCTCCATTTTATATCAGTCTTACCATTCATGATCAAATTTTACATAAGGCCATGCTATATTCAGGACCTTCCCATAACCTAATGCCTAAATCCATAATGGAAACTCTCAATCTAGAAATCACAAGACCCTACAAAGATTTGTTCTCATTTGATTCAAGTAAAGTTAAATTCCTTGGTTTAATCAAATATTTGTGTGTAACACTAGCTCAATATCCTGGTAAGAGTATATTAATGGACATTGTAGTAGCTGATATCCCACCTAAATATGGAATTTTACTTTCTCGCCCATGGGGAGAAAAGTTACAGGGATCTCTACAATTGGACATGTCTTATGTTGCTATATCAGCTTTTGGCCAGCCTAAAAAGTTATATAAGGAAACATCGATGAAGTACATGGTCAGTAGTGCAGGAAGATCTATGAATTACCCAAATAAATCCACACCAACTGAACTTGATTCTTTTATCTTATATAAATCTGAAACTAATGAAATCTAAAATGATGTAATAGAGAAAAAGAAAACACCCAACGATGATAATATATTTCATGAATCCCTATGGCATTTAGACTTTGATGGTTCAGTAAATAAGTTAGGAGCAGGAGAAGGAGTTTGGATAACCAACATGGAGACTAATCACTCAGAAGGCCATGCTTTCAGGTTCAATTTCAAATGTACCAATAATATGGCTGAGTATGAAGCCCTCATCCTAGCACTCCAAATCATTAGGAACTCAGGAGGTAAAACAAAATTAATCATTGGAGATTCAGAGTTGATCATAAAACAAGTAAATGGAATTTATTTTGTTTACAATCCTAGACTAAGCAGATACAGAGACACTGTGATAGATTTGACTGATGATTTATTGGAATGTAATTTTGCTACTATACCTAGAAAACAAAATATACAGGCTCACTGTCTAGCAACTTTTGCTAGTACATGCAATTTACCATTCCAACCTACTCACAGATATACTGTTGAAGTCAAACATAGGCCAATAATTCCAGACAACCTTAAGTATTGGAAAAAAATTTCTTAGGATGAAAAAATTTACAAGTTTATGAACAATGAAGGTGAATTTCAGAACTGTAAGATAGATACAGATTGTACTATAGTGTAATATTTCTTTTTCAGGATTGCCCATAAAACATGCATAAAAAATGCATTTCTAGCAATATATGCAATAAAATACTGAAAAGAACTCTTATATCCCATACAATAATAAATATGAAATATCAATCCAAGAATAGAGTTGAAAAAAATCAAACTAGGTGGGCTAAACAGATCTCCCACACCTAGGATGACCAAAAAATGCTAAAACCCCAAGACTACAAAATGCCGGAGAAACTGCTCAAGGGACTGCATAGTCTAAGAGAGGGTTTACACATAAAATGATAATATAACAATATATCTACTTATTTATTGATAAATAATGCTAAATAATAGAGATCTAAGCTTCCTTTACAAAATACAAAAGAAACCGACAAGGGTTTCTTGTCCAAACACTCTGTATACAAATGTGATATTCAGGAAATCACTGAATTATCACTGCAACACTAAATCACATGAGTGTAAAAGGCTGAAATATGTCTAATACGATGTAGATCCCTCAAGGGATTCCTCCCATGAAAGGATGAACCTCTCAATCACAAGGAAACTCAGCAACGGAGCCACCAAACCATGCAATGAGCACTGCCTCCAAAATAACGCACTCCCTAGTAGAAACCGCACTGGGAGGGTATGGGAAATGTTTGGTCTGATACCACAGATCCGAAATAAGTCCTAGAGCTCTCCAAACATATTTCTCAAGTGAAGGAAAGCTTCCTCCAATGAGAAACTAGCTCAGAAGCCAGGATTTCAATCCCTTCCACTGCTGCACCCAACAACACTACACAATCTCCGGAAAAGTTGTGATGATGAAGATGGATGAAGCTTGGCCTAAAAAACTGATGTGGAATGATGAATGCAAACTCTCCCAATGAGATCCTCAAAGGAAACAGGTGGGATTCCCGCCCGAGAACACCTAGTGCTAAAAAACACTATAGCTTTGCTAAGCAGCGAAGCAGCAACAATTCTTGGCAGCCAAGAATAATAATATACAACATGATGAATAATGTTTCCATTCTCTTCCTTATATAAGACATGAGTTTTCTTGCCCTTGTCCCCACTCAATTAGGTTACTTCTAACCCAAGTTACATCTCCCTCCAAAATTGTGTTATTCATCTTTGGATTCCTCCTCCACTAAAACTGCGTTGTTGACTTAGTCAAAGCAACTTGAATTTAACCCTGTTCACATATGGAAGTGTCTTATTGAGCTCGAAAGAGTGTCCCCTTTCTCATTTGGAGTATTTTATTCTGGGAAACTTATGGGCTTTTCTCCCCATTTATTCACCGACTAGGGTTGCTGCTAACTCTAATGTTCCATTTAGCTTGGAGGCTAAAATTTTGGAACATTACATATAGATCAAGATTTAGATTATGAAATAGATTTGAATAACTTAGATGTAAATAGAATAAAGTTTGATAAACCAACTATATTTAGTCAAGTAGATATAGATAGCTTAGAGAAAGTAGAGATTGAAGAAATTATTGATGATGAATCAGGCATATTGAATCTTAAGGATAATTTCCTACCAAAAGGTTTAACTCCTTTAGAAGATATTTTTGGCTCAAATGATGTAGCTAGAAAACTCAAAATGGAGCTAGTTAGATCTGATATAGAAGAATGAAATATTGGAACAGAGTTAAAACCCAAAATAATCAAACTTTCCAAAACATTACCTCAACAAGAAAAGGAAAAATACATTACTCTTTTAAAGGAATATAAAGATGTTTTTGCCTGGAGTTATGAGGATCTCAAATCCTATGCTACCAGCACAATCCAACATAAAATTCCAATAAAATAAGATCAGAAACCATTTAAACAAAATTTGAGAATAATTAACCCTGTTTTATTACCTTTGATAGAAAAAGAAGTGGAAAGAATGTATGATGCACAGATAATTACACCAATCAGATATTTTGAGTGGGTTTTTAACCTAGTTCCAACAAGAAATAAAACAAGAGAGATTAGATTATGTGTCGATTTTAGGAATCTAAAAAAAGTGTCCTTGAAATATAATTACCCTTTACTTACAATGGATCATATATTACAAAGGGTAGTAGGCTCTTCTAGGATGTTACTTTTAGATGGTTTTTCAGGATACAACTAGATTTTAGTCCAAAAAGAAGATCAAGCCAAAACAACATTTACTACTCCTTGGGGCACTTTTATGTATGTAAAAATGTCTTTTGGTCTAATTAATGCAGGGGAAACATTTCAAAGGGATATGGACATAGATTTTGCAAAGAAAATACATGATTTCTTATTAATTTACTTAGATGGCATTACTGTGTTTTCCAAAACCGATAATGAACACTTGGATCATCTGAAACAAGTTTTTATTAAATGTAGGAAATTTGGCATCTCTTTAAATCCTAAGAAAAGTTTATTTGGATTAGAAGAAGGCAAGTTACTTGGACACATAATTTATAAATAAGGAATCAGAATAGATCCTGCTAGGATAGAAGCAATTCTTAGCATTAGTCCACTAAGAAACATCAAAGAATTACAAGCCTTTCTAGGTAAGATTAATTTTTTAAGAAGATTCATATCAAATTTAGCTGAGATAATTAGAGAACTAAATAACATGCTTAAAAAATATTCAGTCCTTAAATGGACTATTGAGGCCAAACAGTCATTTGACTCCATCAAACAAGCCTTAACCAAAACTCCAGTCCTAATAAGTCCTAATTTTAAGAAAGATTTCACAATTTTTCATTTGCTTCAAAACACACCATTGCTGCAGTTTTACTGCAGAAAAATGACCAAGGATTTGAAAAACCCATAGCTTTCTTTAGTAAGACCCTTAGAGATGCCCCTTTGAAGTACAACATTATGGAAAAACAAGCCCTAGCTTTGGTTAAGGCCATTAAAGACTTCAGGGTTTATATTCTCTATTATCATATTATTGCCTATCTCCCAAATTCTGTAGTGAAAGACATTCTCACTCAGGATGGTCCTAATGGAAGAAGAGGTAAGTAGATTTCCACTATATTAGAATATGACATAGAGATAAAACCCAAAAAACTCATCAAAGGTCAACGATTAGCCAGACTTATGGCTGAATCTAACTGCAATTCCCTAGACATGAATTTTATTGCCCAAGTAGATGATTAGGAAGAGATGGCGACTCCAACGATCAGTGAAGCCTTCTTAGACTCACCTTGGTATACATATATCATATTTGTACTTCTAAACTTACAAGATCCTCTTGGATTGTTAAGAACCAAAGCCAAACTCTTAAAACTAAAGGCAGTAAGATTTTGTATTTTAGACAATGTACCTTTTTGGAGATATCATAGTGGGATTTTATTAAATTATTTATTAAAGGAAGAAGCTGACAAAATACTTGAAGAATTTCATGCAGGTGACTGTGGAGGACATCTATATTGGAAAACTACAACAAATAAGATCCTGAGAGCTAGTTTTTACTGGCATACTTTGTTTGCTGATGTCAAAAAGTATGTAACTTCATGTCATAAGTGCCAAATTTTTTAGGGTAAGAAGAAATTATTACCCCTCCCCTTAAAGCCTATTTCAATTGAAAACCCATTTCAACAATGGGGTTTAGACTTAATTGGTGAAATTCACCCTCCTTCTTCAGGCCAACATAAGTGGATTTTCACAGCCACTGATTATTTTTACCAAGTGGATTGAAGCCATACCCTCCAAACAAGCCACAGATACTGTCATTGTCTATTTCCTTGAAAACAACATCCTTTCAAGATTTGGATGTCCCCAAAAGATAATTACTGACAATGCAACAACATTCAAATCCAAGAAAATGATTGACTTTTGCCACAAATACCATATTACCTTAGGTCATTCTACTGCATATTACCCCCAATGTAATGACCTCATTGAATCCTCAAACAAGAGCCTTGTAAACATCATCAAAAATTTACTTGAAAACAATAAAAAGACGTGGAATAAGAAGTTAGTTAGTGCCTTATGGCTAGATAGACTTACTACTAAAAAATCCATTGGTACTTCTCCTAATCAACTTGTTTATGGAATGGATGTTTTTTTTCCATTCTCCCTAGGTGTACCAATGATGAAAATTATCCAAGAGTTACAAGTTGAAACTACTGACATTCAAAGAAGAATCAATCAAACTATTCACTTGCAACAAACCAGGGAAGATGTTTATATCAAATCTCAAGTCATTCAAGATAAAATCAAGAAAATTTTTGATAAAAAATTAAAGAGGATGTTTTCTACATTGGAGATAAAGTGTTAAAATGGGATTCCAGAAGAGAAGACAAAGGAAAACATGAAAAATTTTATTTTTTGTGGAAAGGACCTTATGTGATTTATGGATATAGAGGTAATAATGCTTTCTTTTTGAAAGAAATGGATGGAACAAATCTGCAAGAAGGACCAGTAAATGGTAGAATGTTCAAGCACTACTACTCTCCCAAGTTAGAAAATAGTTAGTTTTTATTCACTTTGATCATTGTACATATGCATTGCAGAGTTTAGATTGGATTGGATGTTTCCCTAAAAAATTTGAAGCCCGGAGAGAAGGCCCTAAGTTTTGATAGTTAAATTTCATAAGTATGAATAAATTGCAGATATCAAAAGACATTTAGAAGGTCATCACAGTCAAATTCCAAAGGCTACTAGTCTCAAAGCTCTTGATATTTCACCAGGAAATGTCATCCCCATGTGGAGCCACTATTAGGGTCCTATAATAATAGGGTTCATAAATTTTGAATTGACTTTGATAGTATTGTAAATATGTACATACCTTGTTTTCTACAAGTTGTTTTCCCATATTTTGAAAAAATGAAAAATAATAAAAAAGCCAAAAACAAGGTAAAAATTCCTAAAAGAAAGATCAAAGGACTTAGAAAAATATAGACCCCAAAAGAAAAATAAATAAGACCTGAAAGTGAGCAATTCCAAATGCCACTACTTTTACTTTTACTGTAAGAATACTGATTATGTGCAGAGTGTCAATGAATGCCATAATCCATGATCAGTTAAACAATTTAATATTAACTTTTCATGCTTTCAATTTCATGTTTTAGATAGAGAATAAAGATTTTTCAAACAGTTTAAACTTGACAAATCAGTATATAGGTAGTGAATAATGAGGAGCTCAATAGTTTAATCTGATCCCTCGAATGAAATAAGGTTGATTTATATAGTTTTATGCTTTGAAAGAAAAAATAATTAAGGTTGCAAGCCTAAATGCAACTACAAAATGAAGAAAAAATGTTAGAAATAAATTTGGGTGGGTAGAAAGTAGTTGAGCAATCATGTAATAAAGCATCATCGGGAAAAATCACTAATTTCCCTCCACTACAAGTATTCAATATTCTAAATTGTCAGTCAAAAAGGCTCAGATCATTTCTCTAACTTTTGTTGAGACCAAACCCAAGGCTCGATGACTGGTTAGTTAAAAATATTGAGTTCCTACCTTAAACTCTCATTCATCAACATTTGTCCTTCATTCATACATTATATATCCCGTTTTCCTAAGTAAAAACACATTTTTACTTGGTAAAATTGAAGTCCTAAAAATAATTAACTTCATCCCCTTCAAAATCATTCATAAAACCCTCAAAATACATTTTATCCTAAGTTAAAAGTGTATCATAATTTAAACTGTGAAAAATAAATATAATAAAGCAATGCTTTATTTTTGGCACTTTACTTAGAGTTAATATGTATTTTATAACTATTACACTACCCTTTTCATATTAACACCTAACTTAGTATATTAAATCCCTAACTTCACCTACCCATATATATTAATTCCCTTATATTTAAATAAACCCCCAAAAACCCACTATTTTAAAGTTTAGACCATAGTTTTATATCCCACATGTGAAATAAATACCATGCCTGATTTTTCCCACTGGTCTAAACATAAATTTATTTAAATACCCCTCCCCTATAGTTTGAAAACTATTCAAAATTTGAAAACTATATAATATAACCGCGCCCGTATATGTATTATTGAAACATTTTTATAAATGTTTTAATTTAAATATACATTATATTTCCCCCCACCATCGTATAACCCAAGGTTTTGAATTAATTAAAATGTTTATTTATAAAGTCAAAACCCATTTCCGCATATAACAAATTTTGGTCCCACCTCCCATTCCAAAGCTACTTCCAAACAAATCTGAACCCTTCACATCGATCCCCTAGATCTGACAACGGATATCCAATATCACATGGAAAATATACGCAAGTATACAAAATCTAAAGCTGCGAAATGGGTGGTTTCCCAATCCTATCTCTCCTCCACGTGGCCTTTTCTTACTTGATTGAATGGGTTAAGCCCAATACCACTTACCACCAAAAACATGTGCGATAATCACTACTTTTTAACCCGTTGAATCCTGAAACCACCCTCCCTGCGGATGCGACCTGCATTCAATGCGTAACTAATGTAACCCAAAATGCATATTTAACCTTAGAAATTTCATTCATCCCTCTATCTTCTGTGCATTAACCTAAACCCACTGCACAGCCTTTCCTATTGTGTAACCAGCTCCAAAAATAGAAGAAAAGAGATATCAACGCCTTAGAAATAAGCCACTTCGAGGGGGAAACCTCCAATACATTACATAAATGAAGAATTCTTGGATGATACAATTTACAAAACCTCCTTTCTATATATAGGAGTCCATGGGGCCATAATGTAATCCTAGTGGGCCACAATGTAATCCTAGCCGACCTAACAATAATAATTTAAGAGCACAATAATAACAAAATGGGGGTTACAAGGGTACAATAATAACAATAAGGGGGTTACACTAACAAAAATAAGGGACTATACTAGTAATATAGGGACCTAACATGCCCCTCTCCTTCAAAAAAGTGTTGTCCTCAACGATTGAGTAGCTCTGGGTGCTTCTGTATAAAATTCTCATCCTCCCATGTAGAATCTTCAGTGGGTAAGTTCTTCCACTTGATGAGATACTCTGAAATTGATCGATTCCGTAGTTATCGAGTTCTTGTTTCCGTAACCGCTTCAGGTTCCAATATGATTTTTCCTTCCTCATCAAGTTCTGGAAATATTGTTTGAACTGGAATATTTTCACCCATAACCTTCTTTAAGCATGAAACATGGAAAACTGGATGCACTCGCGAAGAAGCAGGAAGCTCCAATTTGTATGCCATAGTACCAATCTTTTGCAACACCTTGTAAGGACCATAGTACTTTGGCGATAATTCATTATCCTTCTTAGCTTGCTTGAGGGACATTTGTTTGTATGGTTGTAGCCGTAAAAATACCCAATCTCCTAAAACAAAACTTCTCTCGCTGCGATGTTGATCTGCCTGTTGTTTCATTCGATTTTGTGCCAAATTCAGGTTATCCTTTAAGAGTTGGAGAACTTCTTGTTGATGCTCGATGTGATCTTCCACTGCTTGAACCTTCGAATCTTCCCTTAAAGATGATGTGATGGATGGTGGATGATATCCATAAAGTGCCATAAATGGGGTCATTTTTGCTGCAGTATGGAAGGAAGTGTTATACCACCATTCAACGAGAGGTAACCACTTGACCCATTGTCTTTGTTTATCAGATACAAAACAACGAAGATATCCTTCCAAAAATTTATTTACTATCTCAGTTTGACCATCAGATTGAGGATGATAAGATGATCTATGAGCTAATTGAGTACCCAAACAAGAAAATAACTTCGTCCAAAAATTTCCAGTAAAAATGGGATCTCTTTCGCTCACAACAACCCTTGGGCTTCCATGTAGCTTTTGAATTGTGTCCATAAATGTAGCAGCAACTTTACTTGCTTTAAATGGATGAGATAATGCACAAAAGTGTGCATACTTGGTAATTCTATCAACTACCACCATGATGACACTCTTTCCTTCGGCCTTAGGTAAACCTCTGATAAAATCCATTGAAATCTCCTCCCAATGTTGACGTGGAATGGATAAAGGTTGTAGAAGTCCCGAGGACTTAATTGTCTCAACTTTATTTTGCTGGCAAACCAAACATTCCGCCACAAACTTTTGAATATCAGTTTTAAGGCCATCCCAAAAAAATTATTTCTTCACCCTGTGGTAAGTTTTTAAAAATCCTGAGTGTCCTCCTAAAGAAGAAGTGTGCAATTACAAAAGAATATTTTGTTTTAGTTGGGAATTCTTACAAATATATAAGTGATCTTTGTACCATAAGGAATAATTTTTCCAACTAAATGTATCAGATGTACTAGAATCTTGCTGCAACTTTAGAATGAGTGTCCATACATCTTTTTCCTTCTTCCATTCATCTCTTGCTTCGGTTATCCAATCTGGTTGGATAATATAAATGGCACAAAGAAATGTTTCAACCTCTTCATTCTTTCTTGAGAGTGCATCTGCAACAACATTAAGCTTTCCTTTTTTGTAGATTATTTCAAAGTCATAACCCAACATCTTTGTGACCCATTTTTGTTGCTCTTCTGAAGATAGTATTTTTTCCAAAAAGTGTTTAAGACTATCATGATCAGTTTTTACCTTGAAGTGCCTTCCCATTAGGTAAGTTCACCATTTCTTTAGTGCATGCAATATTGCTAACATTTCCTTCTCATAAATAGGTTTCTGTAAATACTTTCCTTTGATTGGATGACTTTCAAAAGCAATGGGTCTTCCTTCTTGCATTAAAATAGCATCAATTCCATTTCCTGAGGCATCACATTCCACAATAAAGGTTTTTGTGGAGTATGGCGTAGCTAAGACCGGTGCTAGGCACATTGCCTCTTTAAGATGTTCAAAGGCCTTAGTTGCTTCAGGAGTCCATGAAAATGCATATTTCTTCAATAATGTTGTTAGAGGTGCTACTATTCTCCCACAATTCTTAACAAACTTGCGATAATACCCTGTTAACCTAAGAAATCCTCGCAACTGCTTTATGGTTGTGGGGACTTTCCATTCCTTAATGGCTTTGATTTTGTTAGGGTCTACCTTAACACCCTCGTGAGATACAATATGACCCAGATATTCCACCTCTTGTACTCCAAAGAAACATTTGGATGTTTTTGCATATAATTTTTTCTCCTTCAATAGTTTGAGCACCCTATCAACATGTTCAACATGATCCTTCCAAGACCTATTGTAGATTAGTATATCATCAAAAAATACTAGCACAAATTTTCTATGGAAGGGTTTGAAAATGGAATTCATCAACCCTTGAAATGTAGAAGGTGCATTGGTAAGGCCAAAAGGCATGAACAAAAATTCATAATGACCCTCATGAGTTCGAAATGTTGTTTTTGGAATATCTTCAGTCTTCATTCAAATTTGATGATATCCTGAACAAAGATCCAACTTGGTAAAATAAATTGCTCCATGTAATTCATCCAATAATTCATCAATCACAAGAATGGGAAATTTATCTTTAAAGGTGAGCTTATTGAGCTCCCTATAATCCAGACACATGCACCATGATCCATCCTTCTTGTGTACCAATACTACAGGATTAGAGAAAGAACTTTGACTAGGTTGAATTATACCCACCTCTAACATTTCTGCAATCATATGTTCAATTTCGCTCTTTTGGACATAAGGATATCTATAAGGCCTGATGTTTGGAGGAACACTTCCTGGAATCAAATGAATAGCATTATCATGATCAAGAATAGGTGGGAGTCTTTTGGGAGTTTCAAACACCTTGGAATGATTATCTAATACTTGTTGGAGATCTGCAGAAATATATGATTTTGATGTTGGAACTTCTAGTGAGCATAATTCTGCAATTATGCCTTGTTTTTCTTTCTTTAGAAGCTTTTTCATGAAATTAGAGCTTATTATCTTTCCCAGGTTCCCTGCAATACCTCGTAATTTTAATTCCTTTCCTTCTGAAAAAAAAATTCAACAAAAGTTCTTGAAAATTAAAAGCTACGGTCCCCAAATATTGTAACCATTGTACTCCTAGTACAACATCAGCACCTCCCATAGGAATGGAAAGCATTGGACTATTCAATACATATCGCCCCATGGTTAGCTTGATATTATGGAATTTTCCAGTGCAATTTATAGTTCCTCCATTTGCAACCATCACTTGACATTCTGGTGCTAGGTATAGGAAACAATTTAATTGCTTGGCTACCTTACAATGAATAAAATTATGAGTGCTACCTGAATCAATCAACACTATTACCTTTTTCTTCTTGATATGTCCTTCTATCTTGAGAGTTTGAGGAGTGGTGATTCCTACCAGTGCATTACACGATATGGTCAGACTCATTTCTTCCTTTTCTATGGCTGGTTCCTGGTGTATATCCTCTTCTTGTTCATTTTCTTCTTCCTCTTCACAATCTATGTGAAATAATTTCTTCTCAGCACACTTATGACCTTTAGTGTTTTTGCTATCACAACTGTAGCAAATCCCTTTTGCTCTTTTTTCTTCCAATTGTTGTGGTGTCAACCTTGTAGGTTGTGGATATCTAGGCGTAGCAACACTTCCTTCTTTGTAGAAGTGAGTGGTAGGCTTTCTTGTCGCCATAATTTTACATTCAATTTTTATTGCCAACCTGAATGCCTTCTCCAATGAATTAGGTTCCAAAACGCGAACTTTATGTTGGATGTTATCCTTTAAATTTCCTATGAAGAGATCAATCCTGTGTTCCTCTGGAATATTAGTTACCCTTATATTCAATTTTTGGAAGTCCTTAATGTGCTCCCCCACTAAACCCTTTTGTTTGAGATTTATCAATTGGCTAAAGAAGGTGTTGCTCTTTGTATCCTCATAATGTGCTATCATTTCCTCCATAAAAATTGACCAAGTGACAATTTTTTTATGGGAGAAAAGCCATCGATACCATACAAATGTATTTTATTCTAAATGTAAAGTTGAAATGCGCACCTTTTGTGTGTTTTGCACATTATGGAGATCAAAATATTGCTCCATCTGTAGTATCCATGTTACAGGATCCTTTCCATCAAACTTCTTCATATCCATTTTTGGAATATGGTGGTTCTTCCTGCCAACATTAGAGTTTATGAAATTACGATTAACATTTATTTTTTTCTCACCATGAGTTTCCTCTACTATCTTTTCACCATTAGGAAACATTTCTTGTATCAACTTTGTCAAACCTTCCATGTCTGCTTTTAGATCATTCTTAATGTTTTGCATTTTAGCTTCCATGTCATCCATATTAGATTCCATGCCAGCTTCTATGCCATCTATCTTAGATTCCACGCCTTTATTCAAACCATCCATATTATTCTTCACACCATCCATCTTTGCTTCCACGCCTTTCTTCAAAACTTCCATTTTGTTTTTTGCTTCTCTTTGCGAGAGTGAAATTTGGTGCACTTGCTCTTGTAATTTTGATAGATTATGTTGAAATTCTTCATCTTCATGAGTCATATCAGAGCCTTCTGAAGGCTTAATGGGTGTTGAATTATTTTTACGAGGCATTTTTTAGAACCCAATACTAATATATATTCTACAATATGCCCTTGGAATCAATTCAAATTGATTCTTCAAACAAGACTTATGCAATTTGGAAAACAACACACACCTTTTTCTTGCTTTTGAGGAGCTCAATATTGAAATTGGATTATCTCTGTGATTGCGGCTCTTCAATATCTGAAATTCAGCACTGAAGTAGCCCTCTAAATTCTCTTTTGAATGCCATAGGTCTGACCTGATTTGGATTCTCCAAGACAACATTATGACCAATCTTCCACAATGATCTAATTATGGATTGGTTCAGTAGAGTGAAATTGTACGGATTTCCACGTGTCACTGTTTCATCCTTTAACTCTGAAATTGATAGCCAAGAAACTAAAGTTTGTGTAATTGTGACCACTTTTTACGGCACTCCAATCCGATGCTCATAGAGAGAGTTATGAAACTTTTCCCACGATCACCTCTTTGAGATGAAATTCGAGAGCTTGAAAAAGCACTACCTTCCATAGATCATATCTCCGAAAATATTGCGAACCAAGCTTTGAAATTTTTTGACACGTTTCCTCAGGATTTCGGCTTCGCACCCTAAAAATTTCAGATTCTGAACCTTCGTAGAAACAAAGTTATAGCGAAAATGCCATGATAACCTGTTTAGAGTAGCGAAGCCCTAGAATCCAAAGATCTAATACCAAATTTTGTGTAACCAGCTCCAAAAATAGAAGAAAAGAGATATCATCGCCTTAGAAATAAGAAACTTCGAGGGGGAAACCTCCAATACATTACATAAATCAACAATTCTTGGATGATACAATTTACAAAACCTCCTTTCTATATATAGGAGTCCATGGGGCCATAATGTAATCCTAGTGGAGCCACGATGTAATCCTAGCCGACCTAACAATAATAATTTAAGGGCACAATAATAAAAATATGGGGGTTACAAGGGTACAATAATAACAATACGGGGGTTACACTAACAATAATAAGGGACTATACTAGTAATATAGGGACCTAACATTTCCCGACTATAAAAGCACTCTTTTTAAGCCATTTTTCGCCATTTTTATGCCCGAAACCTGCATAATTTGCCCTGCAAACCATTGAAGATTGTTGAGGAGCTGCACCTTACTCTAGGAAATCCACATAAGACATCAAATTATTTAGAGACCTCAGAAATTGTACCAAAGCCCGATGCCTACATATTACATGTATTTTTCTAAAAATTTGAACCTGCAATCGATTTTAAAGCCTTAAAAAGAACAAACACTCTCAGAGTTCAAGAAATCGATTAAAATAAACTGCCAAAAAGTCCCAAAAACAGGCCAGACTCTGGAAAAATTTTCCCAGAAACCCTTTTTCTCTGCTGTGCTCAAATTTTCAGGAAATTTGTGAGTTTTCACTGTTTAATGATCTATTTCAAGTCCTGAAATAAACCAGAAAACCCGAAGAAGAGACTATACTCTGCCTATTTTTTCCATTTAAGCCTCTACTAAAATTAAGATTCTTCTACAAACTGTATAAACTTGCAGAAGTAGATCAAAATTCCTAAAAAACAGAGTGCAAGAAAACCTGAAGCTTCTAAAGCACCTAAACCTACCCCTGCCATGACTTCAAGTACTGCTATTGTTGTCAATCCTTTGCAACCACCTATTGTTGATATTGAACACATTCCACTAGCTGATACTGATTACAAGATAGTAGATCCCATTGTTGAATTCAACCTGCTAGATATCCATAACTGGTACTATGAAAATTCTTTAGATGATCAAGAAGAAGCCTATATTTGGGAATCTCATTTGCCTAAATATGTTTTCCTATTAACTCACCCATGTCAGGAGGTTATTATATTATGTCAGCAGTACTATGTTCCAGATCAAAGAGCCATTTTAAATGCCAATAAAGATGTGATTTTTACCACCACTGCAAAATCAATTAACTAGATGTTGCAACTTTAGTCTGACCCCCAAGCCATCCCTCTATCTGTAGAGGCCCTCACCAAGTTATATATTGGCCTAGATTTTCCTAAAAGGTTCATTATTTTTCAAACTTTTATGCCTCTACATGTTGAAATTTCTAAGTTAAATCCCCCATATTCTAATAATGAACACACTGATGAATCCACATTAGGGGAATTTTGAGGTCTAAAATGGGCCTCCTAAGAAAATTATAAAATAGTAGTGGAAATAATAAAATAAGATTTGATTACATCATCAAATTTTGGAGGGAAAAAAGAAAAAAATACTTTTTCAACTCATATTTTCAACTTATCTCCCAAAGTTTTACTCAAATTTCAAACAGGAGTACCCATTGGATGAAAAATTTAATTCCTCATCCAAGGAATACCCATGTTTCATACTTTTGATAGATCCTACTACACGAAAAATGAGAAAGTTTTACTCAAATTTCAAACAGGAGTACCCATTGGATGAAAAATTTAATTCCTCATCCAAGGAATACCCATGTTTCATACTTTCGATAGATCTTACTACACGAAAAATGAGAAATACATGAAAAACGTGATTGCAATCACATTTTTTCATGTATTTCTGATTTTTTGTGTAGAAAGGCCCATCAAAAGTATGCAACATGGGTACTCCTTAGATGAGGAATTAAATTTTGCATCCAAAAAGTGCTCCAAATCGACATTTGAGTAAAAGCATTGGGAGATAAGTTGAAAATATGAGTTGAAAAAGTAGTTTCATTATTTTATTATTTTTTAATATTTTTACCCTTTTACTTAAAAAATAGTGAATAATCCCCCATGGTTGTAGAAATTTTCTGAATAATGAAGATTTATCCACTGAGATTATCCTGGTCACACACTAATTCGAATTCATGCATAACACATAACCTCTTCTACAATTGATCATCAATATGCGGAAATAGAAACAGTCGCATGCGCACATAAACACAATATGTATGGGGAAATATTATAGCTGAAAACCCCCAGCTATTTTGTATATTATAATAGAAGAGAACATGTAACAATACATAGCACAATACTCCTCACAAGTACTCAGTACTATCTCCAAAATTTACACACAAACTAGCTCAGTTTTGAACAAGTCACGGGTTCAAAACTCATCCACTATTTGCCTGCCTCTACTGCGAAATCCAAGTTGGTGTAATGAGAGATCCAAGTTTGAATCCCACTGGCTTGATCTATGCAATCCTCATTGGAAATCTCCTCCAATGCTTGTGCAAATCTCATGCACAACTAATGTCGCAACTAATAGCAAACTCACCCTTTCATCTACCTCTTCCACTGGTATTCACTGAACTGTCCATGCACTAGAGTCAACTGATGTGTTCTTTAGTTGAATAATGAGTTAATATTTAGTGAATTAAATAATATTTAATTCACCCCACTCATCTCTAGTGTATTAGCCAGTTAAACTAATCACAACTAGTTCAACTAAGTTAACCCGAACACAACTCCACCAACTGTCTCATCAACTCCACCAAAACTCTCCCACATGAGTCTAACTGAAGTCAACCATGCATTAGCTCAACCAAACCCCTAGGAATAGCGTAATTCCTTCTTTCAGATGCATGGGCCACATCCGTAGCTCCAACTGAAGTGCTGCAAGAGGATAAACTGAAGTTTATAGTCCAAATATTATTAAGGGTTAATAATATTTGACTGACCTATTTTTATCAGTACTAAAAAATAGACTTCGACCGTATGTCTAAAAATACCGTCCAGTGATTAAAATCCACTCGACCAATCATCCAAGAATAGCACACCAACTCCTAGACCATGCTCCATATGTCTAAAAATAGACATAGTCTAAAAATAGACTTTGCGCCAAAAATAGCTTGCGGGCCCACTTAGTGAAGGCGACTTCATTTCACTAAGCTCCATCATCTTGTTGCATTTTCAACAATGGTTGACAACATCATCTTGAATCCTATTGGTTCTTATAAAGTTTATTTTGGTTGTACATTTTTCTTAGGAGGCCCATTTTAGACCTCAAAATTCCCCTAATGATCTTCGGATTCTTATCCACCTTCTCCCCAAGTCAACCCCCATCAGTAATATTTGATTATGTTGGTTTCATTGCTGATAGTATTCATTATCAATTGACCGATTTGAAAATTGAGGGAGTATTCAGATATACCACCTACCTTTTCCATATGTTTCTATACTTTTGTTCAAATAATTTTCCAATTACTCTCCAAAAACTTGACATAGAGGGATATCATCTATCTGTCATTTTTTGGACATCCATGCTCAGGAAAGAAAGTATAGATTTCAGTTATTCATAGTTTTCAGAGTTATTTTTACATCCATTGATCGCAATGTTGACCAAGATAGAGCAGCCAAGAGTAAATGAAGAAATGAAAAAGATATTGCAATTATCAGAGCAGAGTAAAGTTGGTGACTGGTATTTGTATGAGAAATATACTGAAATCAGAGTCTTTGGGTCAAACTTGTTATCTTACAAGTTACCCAAACATCCTTCAATGAGGATCTTTGCCTTCGAGTATATCAAGGAGATCTTAAACTCTGATTCAATAAATTTCATGGCAGCTAAGAAGAAGACACAATTCAAACTTAAGAATCAAATAGGACCATTCATATGCAATCACAGGGATGCAGAAAAGAGGTAGCTAATCAGTTATTGGAATATAAATTTTAAGAGAGTTTCCCTTGGAACTATGATCCACAAGGGATCTTGAGCAAGCTAAGGGTTAAATGCAAGTTAACACCCTTTATTCATGAAGCTAAACCAGAAATAGAAAATTTTTCCAATCATATTGAATGGACTGAAAACACCTTAATAGATGTAGTGAACAAATGTAATACCAGTCATACCTTAGAGACTACAAATCAACCAGAGAATTCCATTAAAACACTAAGGGAAGAAGGAGCCTATGTGGAAAAAACTACAATTGAAACCAAGTTTAAGATGATATACAAAAAAAAGCCCAAATTAGATTCAGCAGGTAAAGGAAAAGTGACAATAGATGTGGAAGAAACAGAGCCTTTAAATACCAATATAGATTTTCCAGAGACCAATGTTGCCACTGTGATCATAAATGAACCAAATACTAAAAACCAAAATGAAGGAGAAATCAATAAAGAAGACACATAGTCAATGGAAAGACAACAAAACATGGAAGCCTCTTCCTCACAGGCAGCTGAGGAAAAATATTTGGATATAAAAGAGAAATATAAGCAGATTAAATTGAAGAATGAAGAGATAAAGAATAAAATTTATTCTCAATATCTCAAACAGACTCCTAGTGTACAAAATACGCTCCTTTATGCATTTGAATATTCTAATCAAAATCTAATCATGTTAGTATTGCAGCCCAAAGTCAAAACTCCTAAGACAGTGGCTGATTATAAGAAAGTTGATTTAGAGGTCTAGATAGATAAAATCCATGCTCTTGATCAAATCGAGTTCCACAGACAGACCTTTGAAATATTATATTTTACTATCAAAAACAAAGCCATGAGTGCTCAAAAGCTCCAAAATACCATCTCCAACATGCAAGATCGGATGAATATGGACAAAGCCTCATTGTATGCCAAGGATATAAGGATAAAAGCCTTGGAAGAACTAGCTTTGTAGGTGGGATATGATCCTACTAATATCAAAGCAGTAGAATTATTGGTGAAGAAGAAAAATGAAGATATAGCAGCCTTGGGGAAACAACTCAAACTTCCTTAAAGTGAGCATCCTCAAACAAAGGAAGTCATACAAGAACAGAATGAAAAATATGAAATGATGAATTTAATTCTTTAGTTGACAACCCAGGTTAAAGAAATGGAAATACAGATGGACAAACTTGTCCAAGAAAAGGAAACAGTGAAAGAACCAATGAGTCTTACAATCATTCCAGTTATCACTGCAGCAGTGCCTTCAACTTTAGCTGAAAAGTTGGCACCCAAAGAACCACTGGCTACTCCAGTGCCAGTGACTTCTTCCACAACATCAACCACTGAATCATCTACAACAGTATTACAACCTACAGTTGATGCCAGAAAAATAGTGAAAGCAATGGAAGAGATGTCTTTAAAGACAAATGAGATTAACAGATTGACAAAGATGGTAGAAAATATTGAGAAATCAAATAAATTATCTCAGGTAAATGCAAAGACAGTTGAACAAAATGCTAGCAGATTGAGTGAAGAGTTAAAGAAGTTTAAAAAATAGTTAACTTTGAAGGATCAAATATCATACATCAAAAATTACCTTTGGAATAATATCATTGAAGCCATCCATGATGTATGGCCTTCAATTCAGGTAATTTTTTAGCAAAGAGAGTTATTATTAGCAGCCCAAGAAGAAACTCAAAAGACTCAAACTAATTTGGCTGACAAACCAAAACAAGCTATAAGGATAATCAATTTCCTTAACAGAAAAATTAGACAGGAGTTGGAAGAACTCAAAATCACAGACAAAACTACAACTATCCTATAAATTAGGAAAGTAACAACAAAGAAAAATTTGATGAGACAACTAGAAGAAAAGTGTGAAGGTATGAATACTGCCATAACCAGGTTTATGGTTAAGTTCAAAAGTTTGAGGCAAAAAGGACTGCCTGATATCATGGTCATTAATGATAAACTGATGCCTCCAAATGACTATGATAAGAATATTGGAGAGTTTGCAAAAGAATAGGTAAATAAACCAACAGGCCAAGGCATCCAAACAACAAAAGTGTTACTCAAGAGTTTTGAAGACTTATTCTACTTGCAGCATGAGATCAAACACTTGTTTGTCATCAAGCCAACCTTTGCTATATATATAGAAGATGATGAGAACTTTAGGAAATTAAAGAATATTCAAATTCCTAATAATGAGTATTGGCAAGCACTCACAGATTTACTGTGAAGGATAAAAACAAGAAGATGAAAGGAAGACAAAAAATTTACAGTCAAAACATATTTTATAGCAGTAAACAGTTTTTGACTAAGGGTTAAAGAGTATCAGTGAATAAAGGTAATCAGATAAAGAGTATCAGAAAGGGCAGATCAGATTCCAAAAAATATCTAAGAGCCAGCAAGGAGGATAGTAAGGCAGCCAGCTACTACTTATCCTCAAAACAATTTCTATTTCTTTTGGATAAAATAGGACAACTTGCTGATTTGTTAAGCAACTGTCCCTATTATTACTGTAAAGATATTTTATTTTCCTAAGATAATTCCTAGAAGTCTTCTAGGATATTTTGTAAAACATTATGTATAAATACTTCATATTTAGAAGTATTTTGGTTGGAATAAAATTGCTGCGATTGTTATAGTCATTTCTTCTTGGACTTTAAAGCTTTTGTGTGTCAAAACTTCGAGTAGCATGCTGGATCAAACCAAATTGGCATCATACTTCAGATTTCTTGTGATGAGCTATTTGGAGTGAAGTATTTTCTAAAATTGTCATTGTTATCTTTCATTGTTACATGCATCCATTTATGTTTATGATAAATCTGAATGTATAACTTGGATTATTACTATAGGATTTGTTAATAACACCATGTTTTTAACTAGTTATCATTTATATGTTTTCCTCTGATTTCTACTGTAGGGAACCCTTAATTGCTTCCTCTCTCGTTTGTCCTCTTTCTACTACTTCCTTTTCCGAATCAAAGGATTCTTAAGTGCCCTTTATCCTAATCATACCATCTCATAAAAGCAACTTTCCAATATCTCCAAGGGTTATCTATCTTGCCCTAAAAACATTTGACCTTTTTGGCCTTGATCCCAGTCATGTTTGCTTGATTTTGACTTCATAGCCCAATGTACAAATAGGTTTTCCACTATCCATCCTTTCAAGTGATTTTTCCCACCAAATCTACCAAAACAAAACCAAAGCTGCACTTTCATAACTAGCCTAATATTCACAAATTTAAATAAATTTAAACTTTAAAGAGAGAGCCCTCTCTAAAGCCTAGGAATGCTAGATCCTAGAGTTTGAATTTGGTTTGTGGTTACCTCTAGAATTATTTGACTAACAACCAAAATCACACAACTTTAGAATTAGTAAAGTGATAAAAATCCCTTCAGCTGAATATGAATATATGACTGCAGGCTGAAAAGGAAAATGCAGATCTACTGAAATCTGGAGCTCGGATGATGCCAAGTTTCAAGATCTAGCGAATGTGATGGATTCCCAAGATAACCCAGAAAGGATTTTCCATATCTACAACTTTGGAAAATCACCCTCCTAGGGCTTGATCCTTAATCTACTGGGATTACAGATCTGAAGCTAGATCTAACAAATAGATGGCTGAAATATGTCACAAGATTAGATCTAAGCTTGAAGGGTTGATCCCTCCTTCACATCTACAATCTAGAAGCTCTAGATCTATCTTCTCAATACTCCAATAAAGATTATAGCTGCTGCAACATAATTTCTCATAGAAACTATGTTGTAAGGGAAAGAGAGGCCTTCTTCTTGCTGAAATATGATGCAATAAACTCCAGGCTGATGGAAATAATGATGGAAAAGTGAGGGGATGGTCCCTCACAGGATTACTAGCTGAAATTCTAGCAACTTCCTTCCTCCTTTTGGATCTGCAAAATGGACAACGTAATTCCTGAAAGGATTACCGTTGCTAGGAGGTCAATAAATTTTGGCCTAATTCCAAATCTGAAATGAAGCTCTGGGAATGTTGAACTTTAAGCCCAAGGTGATAGGAATAAACCTTCATCGGTTCTCCAGCTGAAATACATAAGACAACTTCCACCTTCCAAATTGATCTTCAGAAATTTGCAATTTCTGAATATGAGTGTTCTACAAAAAGTAGGAAAATATAAGTGGCACCAATGCCTGATTTAGAATGAATTACAATACTCTTTCAAGAGCTACTCAATGAAAGAGGTGGGATTCCCGACTAGGAACACCCTATGCTAAACAACACTTGTAATCTTTGCTAAACATCCCAAGAAAGCAATGGAATGCCACATGAAAATTCCAGATCTAAACAGATCCTCAACATCAATAATCTCATGCATGTCTTCATTCTTGCCTTAATCTTCATTATATAGAGTTTCACCCTTCCCATGCCTTGGCCCTCATCTAAACTATGTTGTGCATGTGGACAAGATCCTCCATGTTTCACTACATTGTCTATTCAAGTCATCCATCATGTCTAGGTGCAATGTACACCCTCTCCATCATGTGTGCATTAATTGCACAACTTCCTCCATCATCTCATTATGAATGCTCCATGATCTCCTGTTTGACTTCTTCAAGATCTTATTTGACTGTGTCAACCTCCATGATCTATCTCATTAATGAGACATGATCTCCAATTCCATTCACATTAGTAGTTTCTCAACTACCTCATTATGTAGATATTAGCTTGATTAATCCACATTCACACACAAAAAGTGGATATTTATTCATATTGAGGATTATGGGTCCCTCCACCCTTTTATTTACTTAATTCATTAAGAAATTTAAGAACTCTAATATTCCAAATATCAGGTGAAAATTTTGGAATATTACAGTCCTCCTCGAAAAAATGTTTCTTGTCCTCAAGCAACTGAAAAAGTGGATGCTACAACAAACATCCTCCCTCCAAATGGCATCCTCATGTAGAAGGCCTTCCCATCTGTCACAATGTGTCATGCATGTCCAACTCCAAAGCTGCCTTTCTAGAATGGCTTCCAACTGAAAAGTTAGATACCCATCCCTATCAATGAATCTCCAAGTGGAAACCATATGACGAACAAAGTTCTCCTCTATACATGAGATACAAAAGATAAAGTGGTTCATTTCCAAAGTGGAAAGTCCCAACTCCTGAACTATCTCTCCAATCCATGATACATAGAGTAGATTACACATATCAATGCCATCATCATTAGCCATGTTGGCCATGTAGGAATCAAACATCACATCATCATAGTGAAAAACAAGAAGTAGAGACATATGGGAAAACATGAACAATGTCAAACGATATTCTCCTAATAATAACCAACGCAGCAAAGCCTTCTGCTACCATGCTAGATCTTCATGAAAACAAGTAAGAGAGCCATACTCTCTCAAAAGAAGCCACCACAACAATGCTTCTTGTTTCCATGCCAAATCATCAATGAGAATATGGGAGCCATACTCTCTCAAAAGTAGCCATCTCAGTGATGCCTCTTCCTGCCATACAACATCATCATTGTACAAAATGTAGTGGCCATATTCTCTCAAGAGAAGCCACCTCAATAAGGCATCTTGCTGCCCCATCACATCATCATTATACCAAGTACAATGACCAAAATCTCCTAATAGAAGCCAACGTTTTAAGGCCTACTGTTGCCATCCTCCAACAATGTCATGCAATGTATGGGAAGAATTCAGTCCATACTCTCCCAATAGTAACCATAGCAACAAGGATTCTTGTTGCCTTCTTGCATTATCATGATGCAAGTCATGGAGCAACAATAAAGTAATGGACATGTGAGATGTCTCATCAACGTAATACAAACAAGCTCCTTTATGCCACAACATATGAGAGTTACGCTCATTGGAAATACTGAGAGGGGGGGTGAATCAATATTCCTTTCAATTAGAGCATTAGTTAATCTTCAATTATTATCAGTGCTTGTACAATGATAGTAGAAAACAAAAGGAACACAAATGCCACTAGAAAATTTGGCGGAATTTCCGACGACCAATGCGTCGCTATTCCAACACATAGTCGTCACAAGAGCGACAGTTTGAGGACGGAAAAAACGTGGTTCGTCATAACGTCGCGATTCCAACGTCTCGACAAAGTGTCGCAATAGCGACACCTTTTCCGTCGCTTCCAAACAAGCGTTGCTCTTCTGACGTTTAAAAAATTGTCGTTCTTTCGAAGTTTATATAGTGTCGCAATTCCGATGAAACGTGGTCCGACATTTTGAACGTCGCTCTTCTGACGTCCTTATACTGTTGCTCCTCCGACGTTTCCAAACTGTCGCGATTCCGATGCCCTACAAAAGTGTCACAAGACTGATGCATTGCAAAAGTGTCGAAAGACTGACGCTTTCCAGAAATGTCGCATTACTGACACCATTAAGAACTGTCACAATTCCGACGACATGTGGTCCGACGTTTTGAACGTCGCTCTTCTGACGTCTTTATACTGTCGCTGTTCCGACGTTTCTAAACTTTCACAATTCCGACACTATACAAAAATGTCGCAAGACCGACGGTTTCGAGAAGCGTCCACGCTTTCCAAATGCGTCGTAATAACGATGCCAAGAAGAACTGTCGCAATATCGATAGACGTCGCAAGACCGAAGAAAGTGGAAATCGTTCAAAATGTCGGAAGACCGACGCTTATGAAGCGTCGGTATACCAGCGACAGGTTCAATTTCTAAAAAAAGAATGAAACTTTAAAACAGGAAAGTAATCTCCAATATTTGTTACGAATTGTGGGCGTTCCAATTGTTATGAACATAATTCGACGGTGAAATATTAATACCTCTGTTGAACCTTAGTTAGGACAACAATAGTCGACGTATATATGCGTGGGGCCTAGCGCTAGCGGCCTTTCCACATCCAACGGTGGATAATACGTTGCTCTGGCCTTGACGATCCAACTGGATATCGCGCGAGTTAGTTGCACGATCATTAACTCTCAATGAGAGTGGGTTTTCAAAACTGCTCAAGGCCACGTGTCAGCCTATGACATTGATCGCATCCAAATGGGGAATACCGCTTACCATACAAAGACGATGCGATATGCTGGAAACCCGTCTTTACTGTGCAGTCCTCAAGGTTCCGACTACTCTTACTCCAGGTTCTGTCCGCTTACCAACACCTTACTACCATTGAAATTTGCCTCGTTTTTCATCCTTCGCGCGGCCATACCAAACGAACTCAGGCACGACCATTTCAAGGAGACACGACGCATTACATATGCCACAGTTTATGTCTTATGGTTCCGAAAAGGTTAGTATCGACTCTGCAAATCGATACACTGGTCCTTGGTTCATTCAATCGCCTACACATTCAAAACACTCATTACGAGGTTTTACCTAGCTCACGGAGGTTCGAGAACAGCATCTCCTTGCTCCACCACAGGCACACGGGAATGTCATTAACCTAATTCACCCTCTGTTCACACAACTGATTATAGAGAAATTTCCCAACCGTTTGACACAGTTATCTGTGGAATTCACCAATGCTTATAAGTCCTGAGTCATTAGCTCATGTTCCACCGAGAAATCAACCAGTCTATATGCACATAACCTAATCACATGGTTTCTTAATTACCACAGGATTTCAATTATCTTTCACCAGGATGCGTACATATATTCACACACAGAAAAATTACTCAATCAATGCACATATAATACTAACAGATTCCTTATATAAATGAAATTTATTACAGTCTCCTGGTCCTCGGCAAGATCTTCGATACAATGGCCTCCTCTTCCCTATGCAGCTCTATGCAGTTCTCTTTGCAGGTCTTCTGTGCAGGTCTATCGACTCTGTCACGGAGGTTTATTTTTATATTAGTTAAAATGAATCGATTCGAATTTCTCGATGACTCACAAACTCTTCAAATTCCTAACTATGAGACTAACGCTCTGACAGAGAGAGACGGACTCCTAGAATTAGCTTAACTTCTGAAACTGACTATCTCTTCAGGTGCCCATTAGTCATTCGGGTAGTTACATTTTCTCTACAAATTACCTAAATTAGCTCAACTATGGATAATTTCATAGGGAAATAAAACATGATACCCCCCTTTACATTTATTTATGTACAAAAGTTGTCTTGGGCCTAATGCCCCCGCATCAGATAACATAGTGAGGGGCTAAATTTCCAGAGCTTCCATGCATCTGTAACATCTTCAGAGCATTTTCATGTGGTTTAGATACCCTTGTCACTCAAATTGATAGTAGATTAAAGATGACAAATGTTTTCGGTGTAACAAGAGCCATTTCAGGTTTCATTGGAAACATTATTTAGAAAACACAGTTTGTGTAATCAATCTTCATACCGAAGTAGCATATATTCAGTTTCACAATGACCTAATGTCATCATGTACTCAACAAGTCAATTTTTGCAGTGTCGTACAACCTCAAGCCTCAAACATCTTTACAAGTGAGAATTTCAGGTCCGATTTAGAACAAACCTGTTAGAGATTTTACTGAAATCAAGTTACATTCTAATGCTCATTTAATATAGAGATTAAGATTCTAAATCTATGATGTTACTATTGTTGCCAGTATTTTTATTGTACTTTTGCCATACCCAACTCCACTAATAGTAACAGAAATGTTCAATCCTGATCAGTCTCCATCCATGGGATTTTAATGGCCCTTAGATGTGAGATTCACATGCCAAATTGAATCATTTCATAGAATGACTCCACTGCATATTACTGCCTTTCAGCTATGGCTAAGTATCAATTTTACCAATTTGGCCAGCACTTGAATATAATCCTAATTACATCAAATTTCAAAATTTGAGTCTAACCCTAAGTGCATAAAATTCTGCAAAACCCACTTATGCAACACAGTCTAGGAGGGGTTAACATGCCTATGAAGTATTTAAACATTGTTGAGGGCTAAGAATAGTTGGACTTTTCCAACTAACCAAACTCACTTTTGACCACTTCTAGTAACTTTAGCCTATAGATGCTCTCATAAAAATAAAGCAGGTGGTCCAATAAAAGGAAGGGGACTGGTTGCGTGTTTCATTCCCTTTTTTTTTTCAGCTGAAAGCTTTCCAAGAAGAATAAATCTACTGAAGCATGAAACTGATTTTTTTACTGCCCCAACTACCACCGATATACATCACAATGTGTCATAGTTTACTGTGAGCCTCTATTGAGAGTGGGTAGCACTAAATTCAAGTAATTCCCCTCATCCCTTAAAAGACACCTCTAAATATAACTAGAAATTTCAAATAGTTTGTAAAGGAAAAGTACAAAGATATAACAGATCTGTGTTGAGTCAAAAACCTGTGCATTCACAACAAAACTGGGATGGATAAAACTTAAAAACAATTATGGACTTTGACAAAAAATTGTCTTATGCATACAAAATGAAAAAAGCATTGGCATACTACTATTTTTACAAATTTAAGAACAGGCAGAGTGAGTCTCTGGGCAACACAGTTTCATGTGGAGACCCTATATCCTTGTACCCACAATATCTAGTGACTTATAAAATGATTGCCAAAACAATGCCTTTGCTATGCATGTAACAACACCACCTGTATAATGAGGGAGATGTAATATTGTCTGAGAAGCAGATTTATACAGAGTGGTCCAAGATTGTGTATTTATGGAAGATACAATTGATTTTGGCATGAAACATGTATCCAAGATTTCAATGTGCCTTATTTCAGAGCCCATTGATGATTTACTATGAAACCTAAAATTTCAAAACAAACACATTGAAATCACAGGATCTCCATCACGAATATCATAAATATTAACTGTCTTTTGGGCACTGGTAGTAGATACCATAAGAGGCCCACATGGCCTGTACCACCAATGTTGATTCTCTGGCACAACATTTGCAAAGCCAAAATTTCTCCCCGAGAAATCCCTCTCTGCCAAAACTGGAGAGATGGTACTGGATGTTGAAGTGAAGGCCTCTGATTCAGTATGGAATGACATAATTTCTTTATTATAAAAGTCCCATGAACAAAAACCTGAGTCCAATGTACAACTTGCAGATGCTGCCAAAACATATTTACCAGAGCGACCATCTGAACTAGCTGCTCTGATCAACTAGCAATCACCCCACATGTTTGGGGTAAGCCCATATGGAGCTTTATATTCAGCCTTCTCTTGGAGATTGGAAAAAAACAATACTGAGTATTACTCATACATCAACTGCCCTTTATGTTAAGGGAAAATTTAAAGAGTGCATAAATATTCTTGAAATCCCAATCATAGTTTCTAGAAAATTTCAACAGTTTTTGAAATGAACTACATCCTATTTAAACTACATCAAATATTTAGGAAAATCATTTTTTAAAATAGAAATTGGTGAATTTTATTTCAAATATAGAAATTTAAACCATGAGAATAATCTAACCCCTAGGATTTTCCCTATTTCTAATAGAAAATCCCAAAATGTATAAATTATAACACCCATAAACCCCAAAATTAAGTACAATAATTAAAACCTCCACACCTCTGAATTTGCTATATCGTGAAAAGAGTAGCATCCATCATCATGGGAAAGCAAAACCAATTATCCTTCTGATACAACCAGCCTGCAGTAGATGTCTTATGGCTGAGTTGATTCAATCGATCATAGGAAACCTCTTCAGTTTCTTCAATATTGCCAAAATGCTTTGGCTTGTTTTCCTGATAATCATCAAAGTCCATATTTTCATCACATTGAATTAGTTGGGGTTCATTACGATCAGGTCCAGTGCCTATTGCAGAGCTTTGGACATCCAGTCCAATATTGGAACTGCCATACCTGTTCCCATTAGAGATTGTAAATCCTGCTTCTGGCTTTAATTTGGTAAGTTCAAGATTACTAGAACTAGATTCAGTTGATTTAGACTTGGTATAGTTGTCCTCTAATTTGTATTCCGATACAACACTATACTATTGCTTCAACACAAACATAAATTCTGCAGCAATGGGATCTTCATCTATGGGGCTTATGGATCCGCCCTCAAAAACATCCCGAATATCTTATTCATTTTCATTCAACTGATCATGCAAATCCACCCTCGTCTTCAGCACAACAAGTTGAACTGAAGGCCGATTTTTCAGCAATTCATGTCGGGGGTAAAGCCTGTCTTCCAGATCTTGACTATTTAAGCGTTTAATTGGTTTTTTCATATACCTGACCATAGAATCAAATGAATCCTGTGAAATAATAAACAATAGTAAGGCCATTATTTATTGGTTTGAAATAATAAACAACATGCCACAAACCCACATAATTAGTAAATTATTTAAAGACAATAATTCCTACATATTAAAATATAAAGTTACAACATACCAGCTCATACTCGAACATAACATCTGTATCAATATTCTTCTTTTGTATCTTCTTGATCTTCATCCAACTGATCGACATCTATATCAACATCTGATTCAGAAACAGTGTTGAAATGATTGACCATGTCATCATCATCATCAATTATGTCATTTTCAATAATATCCTCATCGACATCATCATCAATAATTGTTGCCTCATCTCCTATGCCTGGTTCATCTTCTAAGATATCTTCTTCGTCTGTCAATGCATCTTCCTACTCATCTGCCACTGTAGCATCTTCTTCTTGATCAATATCATCTTCTTCCTCTACATTATACTCTACTGGCCTTCCTCTTGGATCATATATAATAGCAAATGACCATTCGTTCTCACATGGAACCTCTGAGTAAAAGACTTGTTCACATTGGCTTGGAAAAACATTGCGATCTTTTCCTGCTTCAAACTGCGATGTTTTAACCATTGGAAATCCATTGTCATGTTGAATAAGTGTTCTATCATCATCATGTACATTCATTCGTAGTCTATACCATTTGACGTTGAACAAAACTATTTTGAAGGAATTAAGGTCACACTCAACTATATCATCTAAGAACCCATAATATCTATTTTCAGATTCTCGAGGATGTCTGTCACTCCTGGAGGAAACATTAGTGACCTGGAATACTGCAGTTATCCAGCTATCAGAAGTTTTCCTGTTATCATCCAACTGTTTAATGCGAAATTTACGACCATTGCACCACATAGCCTTGTGATGTTTCAACTGCAATATGCCAAACATGAAAAAGATGCATTCTCAATTAATAATTAATCATATAATTTACACAGCATGAAAATTAACTGAAAAATCAAACTTTTTGTCACATTATAAATATAGTATAAAATAAGTAATGAATAAAATAGGTGAATTAATTACTTACCTTTCTATCTTTCAAACCATATGCTAAATCAATTTCCTTGTCCGTAACGTTTCCATCTCCACTATGATACGCTTCTCTAATCAATTCAGACAGTAGTTGCATGATAACCTACCATTGTTACGTGCTTTACATGTTTCAATCCATTCACTCATCCACTCAAGATTGTTTGCAATGTATAAAAGTAGTGCCTCATAATCTTGAGCACCTGAATAAAAAAATAGTAATTCACCAATATTAATAAATATTACTTATAACCATGGTAAATTATATTAATTAATAAACTATGAAAGAATAATACCTAAATGAATATAATGATCATATACATGATGTAAAAAAATGAAACATTAAATGTATTATACATAATAAATCTTTTACCTCTCACTTTCTTCATTCCACCTTTTCCCAACAGGTGCTCCACTTCAAATTTTTTGATGGAGTTCACATCCCAAATGCAATCCATCGCCTTCATGGCTGGTGTAGCTAATATAGGAAGATAATGAATAATATACACCATGGATTCATATACCACATATCCCTCCACCATAGAACCCTCAGGTCATGCTCTTTGTCTAACCAAAGCCTTGAAGGATTTCAGGTGCCTCTTGACCATCCACATTGACCTTGTGTGTACTGGTCCACACATTTCAATCTCCTCAACTTGGTGTATCAAGTAGTGTTCTTTTGCATTGAAAAATATTGGAGGTAGATACTTTTGCATTTCACACATTAGCCGAGGAATTTCTCTCTTCCAATACTTTATTTCATCTTGATGGATTTCTTTCAATGACAACCATCTGCGAATCATTACGCAAGGTTATTTCAATGAAACATAATATATATTTCATTACAAGTAAATTAATACATCATTTCATCAAGTACGAAAAGAAATTGTAGCAATTAGATTTTGTGTATAAATCAAAACTACTTACCTCATGTATTTACTAAGACCATATAAAACTTGTTTGACATTGTTGTCGAAGTCGTTTGGGAGAGATACAGGTAGAACATACTATAACAATAAAAAATGAATCGGTATTGGTTTCCAAATTAAATAGAAAAAAGGAAAATTTAAAATATGTATTCAAGCAATAACATACAAAAACGTATACCAAAAAAATTACCTTAACAAAGGTATTCCAATCATGTGTTTTCACCCCACTGAAGTCACCTTTCTTCGTTAAGATATTATTTATGTTTGAAGAAAAACCTGTTGGAAATTTAATTCTTCTAATGACCTCTTTTACATCATTTCTTTTTTTTCCTGTTAATAACCATGGAATATTATTATAATTTCAACCTCCATTGTTATTTGATCTGTCGATCACACTTTTCATTGCATGATTCGATTTCTCAATGTCAGCACAAATTTTGTCAATTTTATCTCTATCATGTGCACCATCTATGGTTCGCCATAACATTTCCGTCACATTCTTCCCGACATGCATTGTATCAAACAAATGAGCTATTTTTAGGTCCTCATAGTAGGGCAACCTCGCGAATTGAGAAGGATAACATTTCATTCCAGGTGGAAGTACAATATTAGTACCTTCACCGCGACGATGACCTTGATATTATTGAATAAAATAAATCAGAACAATATTAATTATAAAATACAATAAAATAAATTCATTAGTTAAAACAAAAATTCCAAACATTACATAAACAAATAATATATATATATATACACACACACAAAAATTACGTACCAGTTGCTTGATGATTATTAATTCTGTTATATTCCAACATCCACAACTGAGGTGTCATTCTTCATGGTTTTAATCTAGTTTCTTCTTTATCATTGAAAATATGTTTTTCAGTAGTACGATACTTATGGTTCCTAGGGAGGAAGTGCCTAAACTCATCAAACACCATCTTTCTTAACTCTGACGAATGACGATACTTCATCTTAGGGCCACAAACTGGACATGCAAATCTACCCTTTGTTTGAAGACCTGCAATAGATGGATCAATAAAAATTAATATACTATGAGATCATTTTTAAAACATGCAATATGGTATATCTAATTTAGATAATTATGTATTATATTAAAGTGCAATGAAATATTACATACCACAAACATGTGTTAGTCCCGGGGCATCATGAATTGTCCATACAAGCATTCCACGACATTGAAATCTCTTCTGCTTGATTGGTTTAGTGATGTCATACATAGTGATGTCATGCCATAACTGTATTAGCTCATCAATAAGAGGCTCAATATATACATTCATATCTTTGACCTGGTACTTACCTAATTGTTCAAAATTATGGTACATAATAATTACTACCATGATATATGTATATATAAGTAAGTAAATAAATAAAATATATATTTATGCAAACAACGAGAGGAATGAAAATGTTACATTCAAAGAAATAATGTATCAAAAACCTGGAATAATCATAGTTAACATTATGTGCTCCCTCTTTATTGACATCCAGGGAGGAATGTTATTTTTAATAACGAAAATAGGCCACACTGAGTAAGTAGATCTAAGATCTCTGAATGGATTAACACCATCAGCTGCCAATGAAAGCCTGACATTACGAGGTTCATTTTTAAAATATACATATTTTCCTCAATTTCTCTAAATGCAGAACCATCTGCAGGAATTCGAAGAACACCATCTCCACTTCTATTCTTTGAATGGTAATCCATAAACTATGCTATGCTGTTACACCTGAACATTCACTGCAAATGTGGAATTATGGGAATATGACGAAGAACCTTTTGAGGCACCTTTTTGGTTAGTTGATCTGTTCGATATCTACTGGTACCACATTTCGGACATTTTGTTTTCAACGCATGTTCTCCATAATATATAATATGATCTTTAGGACATGCATCTATAGTGTTATATTCCATTCCAAAGTGTTTCATAATAGCACGTAGATCTCGATATGTTCGAGGTAAAGTATTTGGCAATGGTAACAAATATTCACCCAACAATCTACAACATAAACAAAAAGTAGTGTCTTGTAAATATTATTAATCATATAATAATAATCCACTAATAAGATTACTAATGAACCAGGTTTCGAACTGGAACCGGTCTAACCGGTAGCGGTCAGATCTCAATGAACCGGTTTTAAAAAAAATACATTAAATAATTCCAAGCCAACAAAGACAAAGAACTATTTTTAAGATTTTCAACCATGATTCCAAGCCAATAGAGACAAAATATGAAAATTTTGCTCATTTATATACCATGCAAAGGTGAATATATCAAAATGGCACCAAATGCAATACATATCATCGAAAAATACATAAGCAAACTTGTTGAAGTAATGTATCAGGTTTCTCTTATGTTATTCACTGTGTTTTATTGCTGAGTTAATATTATAATATAAAATATGTCCCTGCTCAGATATGTTGTCAATTCATTATATCAGCCTTAAAGACAATTCTGGGTTCAGTATATATATATATCATACCAGCATTTTGAAGGTCTTGTATTCTTCATTATCTATGTTTGCTTGGCAATAAATTTCTAGAAAAACATCTACAACATTTAGAGGTATTGAATTGGTTTATGAAACCCACTATTAGTGCTATTTGTAACAAGTTGAGAGAGCATTACAACTTTAGCAGTCTGCTCACAATGTGTTTGACGAAATTTATCGCTGAAAAGATTCATTAAAACCCAGAAAACTCAGTGGCCAGTTTAGTGCATTTCCAAGCGGGAATTTTCTAGTGGTCAATTTAGTATTGCCAGTCACATTTTCATTAGGTTGTATGTTGTTGTCCCTTGAGTGGCGTCAGACCATTTGCATCAGTCTTGATGCCATGATCAAATTGCTTGTATGCTGTGTGAAAGGTTTTGTATTTATGCTGCTGCTATGTGTGAGCAGAGAGAGAGGGTCTAACAGTTCCTAGCTGAGTGTGAAATAAGGTTGCTGCTGATTTTTTTGAGAACATAAATTTTCATCAAGTACACTTGATGAGTTGCATGCTGCCGGGGATTTTATGCTAGCTAGCCTTGTATTTATCAGTCATCATGTGTATTGTTGCTACTATAAGGTGTTGAGTATGAGTTATTAGACAAGTTTGTTGCTAGTATAATAGAGGAATTTGCAGCTCATGGAGGAGACACTGAGGAATTTGCAACTCATGGAGGAGCACCTAACCGGCCGATTAAGTACGGAACTGACTGGTTTATGCATAAACTGGTCGGTTCCTTACTTAACCGGCCAAAACAGGTGAGAATAGGCTATTGACCGGGTTGCAAGGCCGGTTCCAACCGGCAGCCGTCCTGACCGGCCGGTTTTGATAACTATGATATATATATATATATATATAAGTTATTATTTTACACATTTATTACAACTAAAAAAAGGGAAAATAATCAACATTTACATATATGTGATCATATATACATATTGCATACCTTAGGAGTTGTGTCATACATCCGTTCGACAAATTATTCATAACCTTTAAGTTCACCAGAAACAATAGCAGAGAGCTGGTGAACTTAACGGTTATGAATAATTTATCGAACAGATGTATGACACAACTCCTAAGGTATGCAATATGTATATATGATCACATATATGTAAATGTTGATTATTTTCCCTTTTTTTAGTTGTAATAAATGTGTAAAATAATAACTTATATATATATAAGTTATTATTTTACACATTTATTACAACTAAAAAAAGGGAAAATAATCAACATTTACATATATGTGATCATATATACATATTGCATACTTTAGGAGTTGTGTCATACATCTGTTCGACAAATTATTCATAACCTTCAAGTTCACCAGCAACAATGTAGTAGAGAGAAGAGTTGCATTTGAGTGTTCAAAAAGTCATTCACTTGACCTTTCAATCAGAGTTACATCATAAATACCGTCACTGCTATCTCCACCATCATCATCTGACTTACCATACAAGTCTTGGACCATTTGATTTGTCCCATCATTAATGTGAACTGTCTCATTACTTTCATCATGATCTACCTCCATGGGATCATTAAAATTACCTTCATCATTCGCTTCATGTTCTTCACCTTGTACAACATCATTTCCAATACTAATATTTGTTGCAATATTCTCTTGTACTAGTGCAACATCATCTAATCTACTACTATTTAGCTGTGGAAGCTGGTTGATCATCTGCAAAAATTTGGGGGGCAACTGTGCCTTTATGAAAATTACAAACATTAATAATTAAACATTAGTGCGCATATAAAAAATATTAAAATAATATAAAATTTTATGATATAATCAAAATTAAGATAGATAATTAATTACCACGGGACGATAGTCATTCGATCCACCATCAATGTGCCCATATTTCCTACAATGCACTATTCCTGTTGCTATTAAAACTCTAACATTATTTCTCATACAACATTTTTTACAAGGGCAATAAACTCTGCCATCACCCCTTTCACCCTTTTGAATTTTTTTTCCAGCTCCAATGTTTTCTTCCATTGATGCAAATTATCCTATAAAGAAAACAATAAATACCTCTCAATGGTGTAGAAAACCCAAGACTTGTTGAACTCAATGGGAGCTCAATATATAAGCAAAAAGAAAATAAAAGTGGGCATTTTACAAATTGTGAGCTTTTTACAAAATATGGGCTTTTTACAAAATTGTGGGCTTTTTACAAATTGTGGGCTTTTTGCAATTTGTGGGCTTTTTACAAAATTGTGGGATTTTAACAAATTGCTTATATTTTTAATAAAATGTGGGTTTTTTACAAAATTGTGGGCTTTTTACAATTTGTGGGCTTTTTACAAAATTGTGAGCTTTTTACAAAATTGTGGGCCTTTTACAAATTGTGGGCTTTTTTTATTCTTAATGTATTTTCTGTAGAATACTAAACAGATTTGTCCAAAATTTGAGATGCAAACTATAGTCTCTACTAGGTTTGGAAAATTGGAGGTTTATAAAAGATAAACTGCGAACAGAATTGTACCACTATGATAAGAAGCTGTCAGAAGCATTCCTTCTGCTTCACAAACATGGAACTACCTTAAGAATGCTTATGGTTGATATAAATATTAGAGCATGGCAGTTAAATGTAGTAGTTATGCTAAAATACTGAATAACAACTTGAGAGTGCTCTTCAGATACTGTACGAATGCACCAAATTAAAATTGTACCATTACTAAAGATAAATGGCCAAAAATAGTCAATTTATGATGTCGTGAAGTTATGTCTTTCTCGGTAGCAAACTGGGGATAGGATGGAAAATATGAGAGAACTAAGTTCTAAGGACTAAAAAACCAAGGCCAACATAGTTCTGCCTTGAATCAGAGACAAAACAAAGCTGCCCAAAAAAGTGTTTGAGAGCACCCATTGAAGCTCCTATATATAGCAGAGTCAACATTTTCCTATTGAACAAGTTTATATAGTCAAAGCCACAGTAAGAGAAGATAGCCACGATCCTAAATGAGAACCAGAGCCAAAGCTAAGACAAATCCACGTTTAGAAGAACAAGACAGCCATAGCAAAGGATTTGACCACAAAACCAGTTCATGAGAGATAGCAAGATTCCTGCTTCCACTGTGGAAATGTAGAAACTGTACAAGGGATTTGCTTCCAACAAATTTCATTGTGACAGTAATTGCTATGGTGTTGTAAGCGCTCATTAGTAGAATCTTAAAGCCATTCTGGAATTCTTTTAACCTGGAGAGAGTTTTCTGTGGTTATAAATCCTCATGTTCAAATTCCATTATGGATTGGTTGTGTTTGATATTATGTTTTTACTGTCCACAGTTGAATTTTTGCACAAAATATTATCAGTCTAAAGCAGAGAAATTTTGCGATGTTTCTTTTGCTTCCTATTGTGAAGTATATTTCTCAGAACTCTACTCGTTGTAACAGAGGACTTGGGCATAGAACAGGGGACTTGGGTTTTTTGGAATCAAACTTCAGGTTAAGATGCTCATCTGAAGAATGGTACAGTGAGCCTTAGCATGGAGTTGGGAGTACCAATTTGAAGTGCAGGTAGGGCATTGTACAATAGACCAGTTAGATTTCTGGACCCTAATACAAAAGTTTCTTCTTCTTTCAAAACATGTTTCTCCTTTTCTGTAACCAATGTGGGTCCTATTATTGTTTCAATTGGGGATGGATGAGCATTTGTTATTGCTCCAGATGATCACACTCTGGGTAGCCCTGGAGGATATTTGGGGGTGATGAGTCCAATAGGTCTCAATTAACTATTGCCCTTGCTCATTGCAGTGGAATTTGATACTATTTTGGATGTTGAATTCCACGATCCTAATGGAAACCAGTACCTTCAGCTCCAGTACCTGTTCACAAAAGAGGGTGCCATAGTCGTTCATGCGTGCAGAGAAGGTGAATTGCAGGCATTGCAATAGGAGGTGTTGTTGTTGTTGCATTGGCCACTAGATTGTTTGTCTGGTTTTGTTACAAGCGCAGTGTATTGAAAAGGACAGACAAATTTAGTTCAGATATTGTGAAATTGCCTCGGAAATTCACCTAAAAAGAGCTCAACAATGCTACGAAAGACTTTTTTTGAATGTGATTGATAATAGATAATTGCAAGCAAGGGTAGTCCCCTTGTGAAACCCAAATTTCTGAGCATTTTCTAAAACCTGATGACAGAGTCATTGTAATGAACAAGCGCCTAGGTCCATATTACGTCCAAATCTACCAAGCACCAAGATCTATAAAAAAAATTCCACAGTATCTGTGAACTAAGAAGAAGAGGCAGAAAATGTATTATGCTTACCTGTTCGAATAGTGGTTGGGGTTTACCATGGCAAAAATTTGACAGAGCCCATGTAGCATTTCTTATCATTGAAATTCTGGCAGTATCATTCAACTGGGCAAGCACCTGCCTCAGAGCTCCATGACTGAGGGAAAGATCCCTAAATGTTGCAGAGTCTCCAACAATATTTCCCAAAGCCCAAACAGCCTTACACGAACACCAGTTGAACTCAAAGTTGGGTAGTAGTTTTTTAATCAAATTCCAAAATTACAGACGTATAAAGATAGTTGGGAAGAATAATTTTATTCCTCTAAAATGAACATGCTACGTGTTCTCGAACATTATCATTCCCAGAGGTAAGAAGTTCCACAAATATAGGCAATGCCCCGTAATCAATCACAACCTTTGTATTCTCAGAGGATCCAAAAAAACCCAAATAGGGTCAACCCTACTATAGGAGGAAGGGCCTGCAGTAAGAACTTACCATTTTGCAAGAACTGAGGGAGAATGTTGTTCTGCAAAAGCTGAGGGCGAATGCTGAGGGCGAATGCTGTTTTGCAAGAGCTGAGGGCGAATGCTGTTCTACAAGAGCTGAGGGTGAATGCGCGCGTGATATCAGACGTTAATGTATTTTTAAAAAAAATCATTTTTATGTAGCACGCATTTGATATTTAGCATTTCAAATCATTTTTATTTACATTTGATTTTTTCATTTCTAATACAAGTGACAAACAAATTTCTACAAGAGGTTGAAATTTTTACTAGAATATCCATGAAAGACTAATTAAAATGGCTTAAAATGCAAGTGGAACTTAAAAATAAATGTAATTGAAGGTTCTCTCCACTAAATTTTTGCAAAAGTGCTTACATTATTTAAGTTATCTAGGATATTATTTTGTATTACACAATCAAAATTAAATAATGAAATAGTTGGGTAGTCTTATTGTTTCAAATTAGAACACAATTTTCAAATGGTGATGAAGTTTCATGTGATGATTAACTGACAATATTCTCCTTTCCTATCCTTGAAAAAATATACAAGGTTCCATGTTGCCACATGAAACCCTAACTCATGTAGCAGCATAGGACCAGTCCTCCATTTTTCCCATCATAAGGCATTTTGAACATATTTGACGACTAGAATTTGCGAATTCCCATTTTCCGTGAGGTGCTAGGAAGGATAGAAGACTTAATTTTGATGTTTGAAATTTTTTCAAAAATTTTCTTACGCCCTTTAATTTCCACTTACCAATAATTTTGCAACACTAGTCCTCTTCGCAATTGCAAGGCTGTACTCAAAAAGTAAGGAAAGTTACTTTTTTGGCCCACTCAATGATCCAGGTGGATACTGGTGGCCACCCGCCTATTCCACTTGGGGCCCCACCATTATCTCTTTCAATTTTTTAGTTTCGTCACAACTTACTATTTTTAGTAATTTTTCAGGTCTTGAACTTCCGGAGCCGTTTTGAGGCCCTAAACGACGTTTTTTGGGCACACACCTCCAGCAAATAGCATTCAGTATCACTTTTTTCCAGAATGATATTTGTGGAAAAAGTTGTAGTCCTCGGATAGATCTTTCTAATGATGTATCATGTGCATCAAATGAAGATAATATGCCAAAGTTACATCCCTAGGAAGTTGAAACACCAATTTACCCAAACAGGGCCCATAGTTTTGGCGCCTCATCTCCTAGGGTTAGGTTTTTGGATGTTTAGGGTTCTCCATTATTTCTAAATAATAAATAAGCCCTCGAGCCTCATTGTAACTTAGTTCAGAGGCTTGTAGCCACCACATCTCTCCTTAGAGATAGCTACCAGCGCCCTAGCTAGTTTTATTTCCATTCTTTCTGTAAGCAAATTTCAGTTCTTTGATATTAATAAAATGAAGCGTTATTTCTGCTGCATCTCTATATTTATGGTTATGTGTTTATTCTTTTGCATTCCTGCATAAATCCGGATCAGTGGTATCAGAGCAGTCTGCTTTTTCTCGATCCTTCTTTGCATGTCCCCAATGAGGTCGAGGTATAAGGAGTTAGGGATCGATCTGGTGGAACCTTTGCAAGATCAGCCTCGCAAACCCTAACAGACACCCATGGGGGATGAAAATAAAGATGAGGGAGTAGGATATCCTATCAAAATATTGCTCGAGGAGGCCCTCGAAAAACAAAGGAACACGATGATGGATAACTTTGCCCAGATCCTTCAACGGCTACCCACCGGTGGCGCATTTGCATCCAGCAGCCACTCTGGAGGTGTGACTCCTTTTAAGGTACAAGTAAATTTTGACATTCCCATATTTGAGGGTCAAATAGATGCAGATGCCGTAGATAGATGGTTGAATCTATTAGAAGGATATTTCTCGGTTCATGATTTTTCCGATAGGTAGAAGATTATTTTTGCACTCCTCCAAGATGCCCCCCATGTCAAGGATTGGTGGGAAACCCACTTTGAGAAATAGGATGAGATAGAACCCTCTTTGTTCTTGGTTGTACCCACTTGGAATTCTTTTCAAGACGTCGTCAAGGAACAATACTATCCCGTGGGGAGCTATGAGGACAAGTACATACAATGGACCACACTGCGGCAACAAAGGGATCAAGATGTGCATGAGCTGATGAATTTGTTCCATAACCTGTGCACCAAGTTGGGTATCAAAGATTTAGAGAAACATCTAGTGCTAAAGTACCGCAGTTGTCTACACAGATGCATTCAGGAGGAAATGGAGTTCCTCGACATCTCCTCGCTTGGTACGGCATACCAGTATGCTGCCAAGATTGAGCAGAAATTCAAATAGAAGAAGCAAGACTTTGGATCTGCGAATCAAAAGCAAGGGAAAGGTGCTCCCAAGCCGCAAAACAAAGGACAGAGCCAAGGCATGGTGACTCAAGACAACTTGTCGAAGCCACAAGTAAAGAACAACACCGCAAAGCCAAAAAAGGACACGGGAAAGTGGTGTGAGTTCCATAAGAGCTCCACTCACAACACAAGTGAGTGTCGGGCCAAGCAGTCACTGGTGGCCTAGATGTGGGCTTCTGAGTCAGATGCATGCTCCGACTCTGAATCAGAACCTGACAAGGGGAATGACAAAGGGAAACAGATTATTGATGCGGAGCCCAATGCCACTGTTGCCACTACAAAGATCCAGAAGGAGGAACCAGAAGATCCGGAGGAGGAGGAACGTCTCTTCGATCCACTCCCAGATGTAGGTAAAGGGCTCCCCAGTACAGTTCATTGTCGACAATGGGAGCTAAAAGAACCTCATTTCGGCAAATGTCGTGAAGCAGTTGGGCTCGCCAACCACAACTCACCCACATCCATATATACACCATCGGGTGGCTTCACCAAGGACGAGATCTCCGCATCAGCCAGCAATGCTGCCTTCCCTATAGCATCAAGCCCTTCACGAATAAGGTATTATGCGACGTTGCTCCTATTGATGTTTCTGATGTATTATTAGGACAACCATACTTGTGGAATCGTCATGCAGTGTATGAGTCTTGGCCTCGTGCTGTTATTGTTACTTTGGGAAATAAGTTGTACAGGATACCAGAGGTACCACCTCTTTCCACTATCTCTTTGGTTACTATAAAACAATGCAGTAAGCTCATTTCCCAAACCAGGAAATTCATTTTCCTAATGATCCGCCCCCAGGGCAAGAAGAAGACTGTGGCCACAACCTCCAGACAAGGCTCCTCTACATGACAACAACAAATGGATAAGGTTGTGGAGGAGTACGGGGACATTTTCACCTCACCCACAGGGGTTCCTCTACACTGTCAGGTCAAGCACCTGATTGATTTGACCCCAGGTGTGCCGCTACCCAACGGACCGATCTATCAGTGCTCTGTTCTGGAGAATGATGAAATCAAGAGGCAGATTCAGGAGCTGTTGTAGAAGGGTCACATCCGACCAAGTTCATCGCCCTATGGGAGCCCGATAATTTATTATTGTGAAATCATAGTTCTAAATTATCTCTTATTCTGTGAGCAATGTAATCTATTAATTGTAAGCAGATTCATTAAAAAAATTCAAACTGATTTTAGCATGAATGATGACAATTTATATATTAATTGGTTTTTAAGAGTATTTGTATTATGTAGGAGCACTGGAAAGAAAAATTAGGACTTCATTTTTTGTTTTCCTTATTTTATTGGGCTGAACTGGAGAAAATTGAATATGAATAGTGAGCTAATTGTAAGATCAATGGGCCAAGGCCATACATCAACATTGACCACAGTGGGGAAGTATAAAATCATGGATATTCATGCAAGTATAGTTATTAATGTAAGATAAAAGTTAACTCTTAGCTTCACTAAAGAAATAGAAGGCAAAGATCTAGCATCAACTGAAACTCACGTGAAAAAGTAGATGAAAAATGTACAATCATCCAATGGAGAGGTAATCTATAATTATCCAGTAATACTCTTGGCTATGCCTTGAGACTAAATTACTAATTCTAAATATTTTTGAATAATCATCCATTGGAATTTAGTAGGAAAACCATAGTAAATCATTGTCCAATGGCCATGCAAAAATATATAAAAAGTAATATTTTTTGGTTGTTTTTCAATAGGTAGACCATGATGGGACCACTGAGAAGGTGGGGGTGTTCTTTTAATCATGGAAGTGAGGTTTAGTAGATTGATAGTCAAGTTACCTTTCCCTATAAATTTTCTCGATCAAGTTATTCATTCATTGAACTTTGATTCATTCCTACTGTTTTGATACACAATCCAATCTAGTTGAGTCTTGAGTCTTCATTGAGAATGGCATTCATAGGTTGTCAAGAAAGAGGTTATCATGCACATGCACTCTTCTTTTCTTGGTATCTTTGTAACTATGTTCAGCCTAAGTTCTATATTTTTAAATTATCATAATAGTTCGTGATTATTAGGCTTTTATTTTGTCTTTTAAGAATTTTAATTTAATTATTATTAATCATTAAATTTTAAAAAATATATATATACATATATATATAGTTATTATAGTTATTAAAATTTCAATAGAATTATTAAACTTTCAATGGTACATCAACTTTCATACATGAGAAAATACATACTGACAAAGGGTACATCATGGCCTGATTAATTTCGCTCAGCAATTTCAAATGGTATAACATTTAGTCAACAGTAATCATTAATTTCTGCACACAGAGACTAATTTCTCTGGAAGCCTGAGATTTCTTTGGCTTGTTATTCTTATAACTACATAGACATAATTAATAGAGAGATTGAGGATAGAAAAATATCTAGCGCTTAGTCTCCACTACTCAACATGATTTTGTGAGAAATAATACATAGATTGATTTCTCTGAGTGCCTTAGAGTTCTTTGGCTCATTTTTTTAATCACAACAACAATAAAAAATGCACTGAGGATTTGTTCTTAGTCTGATTATGCAATTTTTGTAAGAAATATTATGAAATATTAATAATAAACATAAATTTATTGCAATTGAGGGAAAGCTCGTTCATGTTTTTTTCTTTATATTGGAAGGTTACTTGATTTTTGAAGTAATTTTTAGTAGATCATAGCATATATTGAGGAAATATTAGTTTGACAAGAATTAGTTATTTCTCTTGAAACTTTAGGTATTAAAAGTCCATGACACAGATATATCACACTCCAAAATCCAAAGAAAATGGAAGAGCGTTTAATTTTTTTAATCAAACTTTTATTGGTGAAGGGTTAATTTATTACAAGAACGTCATTAATGAAGTGCAAAATTTTAAACATAACATTTATTGACTAGAAAAATAATGACCAAAACGTCAAAAAAAATTGTGTGACGGGTAAAGAGAAATCCAAATTCCAACCCTACCTACCACTTGTTGGTGAGTGGAGGTTATTCACTTTTCATTTACAGCTTACCAGGTTACTCATGTTACCAATATTTTCACATGGCTCACTTTTAGGTGACTACTTATTTTACTTCTTCTTTATAAAGAACAATTGGTAGATAATTGTATATATTATTTGAAATCTATAACAAATCCAGGCAAAAAAATTACAAAAAATAGAAAATTATCCAAAAAATTCACCAGGGCACTACTAATGTGTGGATACCCTATCATTTCTTAGATCCTCATAACTTACCAACACCTACTATATTGGTATACACATAATATGGTATTTACCTAAAGTATTTCATATGTATCTAGAAGTAAATAAGTTGTATGACAATTGTTATGGCAGATATAAGATGTGTATTATAGTTTATATTTCAATTTTTCTTAAGTAGCATGCATGTGCAGTCCATATAGTGACTACAATTACCAAATATATTTCAGTGAAGATGTGAATATGATCTCTCATTAGGTCCTAATTACTTAAAGCATCATTAATTAGCTTTCCAAATCAATAAAATATGTTAACAAATTAGTAAAAACTAGTAAAACAAATCATGCTTTAAAAAAATATGGCACAATGAGTCACACTCTGAGATTTATTTAATTACTCATCAAGTGTCGCTACAACATATATATGATCACCATTACCATAGAAATGGGACATGTGACCATGATTTTGGTTTCGCCAATGACATTCCACATTATGAGCATTGTTTAGGGTTGATTGTGTTGATTTTTTTTAAACAAATCATTTATACATTTTATGGAAATTATAGACACAATTTATAATCACATTACAAGATCATGATGTATGGATATTCCTTATCATTTCTTAGATACTCACAACTTACCAACACCTAATAGATTTATATACACATCATATAGAATTTACCCCTAGAATGCCACATGTATCCTAAAACAAATTAGTTGTATGGCAATTGTTATGGTGCATATATGATGTGTATTACAGTTTATCTTATAATTTTGTTGTAGCATACAACAATTTACATAGTGATATGAGAACCACTCTCTAGAGTATACATCGATTTTGTACACATGGCTTTTCAGTTTCTTTTTAAGGTATATCATTGGTGATGCTCACATGATTATATAATGAACCATTAAGTTGAACTATGAAATTATTCCTCACAACACACACACACATATTGATGAATTAATAATTTTTCTCATATAATTTTTTTAATCTATTTTGAAAAAAAATAAAAAAATTATATATAATTATTTCTAAGAAGAACAAGAGAGAGTTCCTTACCATATCTTCGTAAAACATATAATAGCAATGTTTGGAGGCAGTCGTCACAATAGCGACGCTTTGGGGCATAGTGTCGCAATTGCGACGTCTTCCTCCAAACGTCGCAATTGTGACACTTTGTCTAAGTGTCAGTATTCCGACACTTTTCTCGGTATAGCGACGGTTTCCCAAGATCAATGGCCCAAAGTGAACCTGATAACTTACATTTTCCCCGCACCTTTCCTTTTTATCGTGGCCGTTCGCTCGTTGAATCCAGATCCGACGACGCTAATACATTTCCGCGCTCATAAAGTAATCGTTTGATGTTTTGGCAAAGCCGCGCGAAATGGGTGGTTTTTCCAAACCACCCGCGCTTATGTGTCACCACCAAGTTGTATCGCGTGTGAAAAGCTAGTTTCCGCTTACCACCATTTACCCTCGCGAACACCACTAGCGGTATTCCCTAAACCTCACCCGTTTAACCCGAGATTAAAATTATATTTTTCATTCAAATTTTCACCTTTTCGCTTTAAACCTGTAAAAACATTGCAGAATCGTTTTTCCTCAAAATCATGCCATTTGAACCCAGAGAAAAGTTACAGAGCCATTTTCAACCTACCAGTACCATTTTTCGACGCCCATTGCCCTGAATTTCCATTACCAAGTACTACATTGTCCTCTGCGAAGCCATTTTCAAAAAATTGAAGACTGAGCACCTCTGCAACGTCTTCAACCAAATTTCGCTGGTTCTCCAGGTAATTTTCTTCAAACTTGGCCTCTAAGATTTCAAAATTCCTGTTGATTTCAAATAATTACGAAAGTTACTGCAAAAAAGTGTCCATTTTTCAGGGGAAACTCTATCAAAATTTCCCTGGAATCCCTAATTTCCCTTTCTCGCATTTTTTTCCATACCCTGGTCCGTTTTGCTGTTGAAATCGATTATAAATACACGTTATGAGCTTTAAATTCATTGCATTTCCTAAAAACCCTGTTCAGAAACCCCATTTTCAGTAGAAATTCGCCAAGAAACCCCTGTTTCTCATAAAGGAACTTAGCAAACCATTTAAGCTTGCTTCGTTCATATTAAAAATGACCAAGAAACAGGTAACCCCCAAGAATGGAGGCCCAAAAACTCAAAATAAGTCTTCTGCAAAGATTCCTCAGCCTCTGTCCTTCAAAATCAACAAACCAACTCCTGCACTCACGGCTGATTCTACAGATGTGGTTAGACCAGTCCATCCTCCACTCACTTCTCCAGAGAACAGCCCTTTAGTTGATCTGGACTATAGAATACTAGACCCTAATGTAGAATTTAACCTTCTTGATGTCTATAATTGGTGCTATGGCAAATCAGTGGAAATGGCTGACAAAGATATTCCAATTTGGGAATCCAATCTACCTAGATATATTGTCCCTCTCACTCATTCTGTTCCTGACTTTATCAGATTATGCCAAGCCTATTATATGCCAGAACAAAGATGTATTCTAAACAAAGAAAAAGACATCCTGTTTTACATCACTGAAGAGTCGATAAATTCCATGATGCAAATGAATCATGACCCCAATTCTGCTTCCCTATCAATAGAAGATTTAACCCAACTATATCTTGAATTGGATTTCAATAATAGATTCAAAATATACAAGACTTTTTGTCCAAATCAAGTTGATATTCCTAAGTTAAATCCTCCTTTCGACACCGTTGATTTCCTAGATGAAACTAGACAGATTGTCTCAATGCTCTCCTTCATACTAGGATACACCAGTGATGAATTCACTGATGTGGATACCCTAGGTTTTCTGTCAACTCTAAGCCCTGGTCAATCACCATCCATTCAATTCAATTTTGCTAGATTTATTGTTGAAAGTATGCATTATTAGTTATCTAGATTATCAGAAGAAGGAGTTTTCATATATTCCTCTTATCTACTCCACCTCTTCCTATATTGTCAAATAGATAAGTTTTCAATTGAATGTCAGAAAGTGGATGCAGAAGGAAAATTTCTATTAGTAGTATTTTGGTCATCTATTCTAAGGAAATGGAACAGAGAGTATAGTTTTACAGATTTCAATGACTCATTTATAGCCCCTGCTATGTATCTCTTGGAAAAAGAGGAGATCCCTACGATCAATGATGATACAAGAAGAATTCTGCAGTTATCAGAGGGCTACAAAACTGGAGATTGGTATTTATATAAAAATCATACAGAAATCAGAGTGTATGGCTCATCCCTGGCCCCATATAAGTTACCTAGATTTCTTACTACAAGAATATTTGCTTTAGAATATCTGAGACGACTATTGAATGTAGATGAAATCAACTTGATAGCTTCCAAGAAAAAGACCCAATTTAAGCTGAAAAATCAAATTGGGCCATTCATTGTGAATAACAGAGAAGCTGCCAATGAGATAAATGTCAAACTTAAAGAGTATAAGTTCACATGTAGTTTTACATGGAAGTATGACCCACAAGGTATTTTGAGTGCAATAAGGGTAAAATGTAAGTTGCATGTTTACTTGCATGATCCTAAGCCCCATATTGAAAGATATGTAAATAAAATTGAATGGGAGCCAAACACCCTATCTGATGATGATTCATAGGCAGTACAGGTAATACAGGTAGACAGTGGCAAAGGCAAACAGATTGAACAGACACAGGTGGCTTCTATAAGCAAAGATACTGATAATGTACATAAAAGAGACAGAGAAGGAGATAGTTTCATAGCTGAGACTATTGAGGACATAAAATTCAAAACTCCTTATAGTAAAAGAAGCAAGTCAACAGAAGAAGAAAAGGATAAGGTTGTAAATATTGATATAGATGATGAAGCAACAAGAATAGTCACTCAAACATTAAAAGAGCTTCAAAATGTAAAAATTGGAACACAACAAAAAGATACAGTCATGAAGGAAAACCAGGCTACTGTCGATTTTCCTCCTCCTTCTCAGGAAACTGACAATACAGAGTCAGAGATTCAGATCAGATTCAGACAGATTAAAGAGAAAAATGAAGAGATCAAGAATCACACTCATTCTATATTTCTTAAGGAAAATCCTAGAAACAAAGACAGGCTTCTTTCAGCATTTGATTATTCATCCAATAAATTGGTAATTTCATTCGTGAAGCCTACAGTGGCTGAGCCAAAATCAGTGGCAGATTATTCCAAAACAGATTTTGAAGTGGATGCAGATGCCATTCATGAATTAGATCAAATTGAATTTCATAGGAGCAATACTGAAACGCTATATTCCAAAATTGTCAGTAAAACTATGAAATCAATTAGGCTTGAGAAAACAGTGCTCAACCTCCAAAATCAAATGAAGTTGGACAAAGCCTCACTATATGCTAATAATTTAAGAATAAAAGCACTAGAAGATATAGTGATTGAAGCAGGGGTGACCCAGCCAACATTGAAGGGGCAAGCGTCTTAATTAAACAGAAAAATGAGGATATAGATGCTCTTAGAAAACAGTTGAAGTTGCCTCAGAGTGAAAAATCTCAAGCAAAAGAAATTCTACAGCAAAAAACAGAGAATGATGATTTAAAGCAGCTTGTACATCAAATGACAGATTAGATAAAAACAATGGAAAGTCAAATAGAAGCTCTAATGAAAGAGAATGAAGAACTAAGAAAAGCACAACCAATGGTCATTCCTATAGTGATCCCCACTGTAAACACTGCTATACCATCTACTTTGGCAGAACACCCGGCACCGAAAGGAGTACTGGAAACTGCAGTGCCAATTACTTCTCTAATCTCTACCTCTTCTTCTTCATCCTCACAAAGGAGCACACTACAACACCAAGATAAAGAGATTGTTAGTTTGAAAGGCATTATTAAAAATTTAGAAATTTCCAAAAATGATGCCTTGATTACTTCTAAAGGACATGAGCAAAGGGCCGATCGACTACAAGAACAGGTAAAGATTCTGCAAGCACAAGTAAATCTTACAGATCAAGTGGCCTATATAAAAAATCATTTATGGAACAAAATTATTGAAGGCATTCATTCTCAATGGCCTTCAATTCGGATAATTTATGAACAGAGGGAGTTACTTCAAGTTGCTAGTGCAGAGATTGACAAGACTAAGAGGGAAATTGACAATAAACCAGCCCAAGCAATCCAACTCATAGCTTTTTTAAACAGTAAAAACAAGGAAGAGTTGGAAGAATTGAAAATTGTTGATAGAACAGAAACCATTCTTCAAATCAAAAAGGTCCTGAACAAAAGAAACATAATGAGTAATCTAGAGGACCGGTGTAAAGACATTAATGTATCCATCTCAAGATTTTTAGCCAAATAAAAAACATTGTCAGAAGAAGGTTTGACTAATATTCACGCATTGAATGACAAGTTAATGCCTCAGAAATATAATGATCTAAAAATCAGAAATCATGCAAAAGAGCAAGCCAGACAACCACTGCCTCAAGGATCACCAACAGGCAAAATACTTCTTCAGTATTTTGAAAATCTGTTCTTTTTAGATAATGAGATCAGGCATATGTTCACTATCAAGCCTAACTTTGCCAAGTATACAGAGGCAGATGAAAGTTACAGAATATTGAAGACTATGAAGATCCCCTCTGCAGAAAAGTGGCAAGAATTCACAGATCTACTGTGAATTTAATGGATAAAAAACAGGAAATTCACTTCGAAATTCATTTTCTACTGTTACCTCAAATGGTAAAAATACAGGGTTAAAGTGCACAACAACAATCAGTTCAAATTAGAATAATCAGTTCTATTTTTTCTTGTAAAAAGGTAACAACTTGCAAACTGTTTTGCAGCTATCCCTCTTTTTAAGTTTTCTTTCCTATTTTTTATTAAAACATTATCTCAATTCATGAGATATTTTGTAAACAGTTTTTTGTATAAATACTTCACAATTCGAAGTATTCAGTGTGAATAAAATTTCTCAAGACAACTATAGTCTTATTTGCTGGTTATATTGAATTTGGTGAGTCAATTAGTGAAAGCAGTAGACTGGAAAGAGATCAGAGACATCATAGCTAAGGATTATCGTGGTGACAAGATAAGTCTCATTTATTTCCTTGTTTTCAGTGTATTTCTTTAAATTTTGCATTCATTCATATTATGTTTTTCTAGTCTATAATGATCAACTAAGGAAAAATTAAACAGGATTAGTGATAATAAGCTCCCTGTTTCGAAACTTGTTGGAATTTTAATGTTTTCTACTTTGTTCGTGCTCTCTACTTGGCCATTGGCCTATGGGTGATATGGAGTTGTAATCTTGTGCTGAATGTGGTAGTTTTGCAATGTTTCAGCTAATTTATTACCTACAAATTGTGGTCCTCCATCTGTGATTATGTCCCTTGGGAGACCATAGCGCACAAAGATTTGGAAAATAAACTGTACTACAGAGTCCTCTGTAGCTTTTGAAAGTGCCTCTGCCTCGACCCATTTAGTGACATATTCGGTTGCAACTAGGATGTATGTTTTTTGGTTTGAGGGAGGACTAATAGGGCCAACAAAATCAAGTTCCCAGCATTCAAATCGTTCAATCACTAATTGAGGGTTCAAAGGCATTTCATCAGACTGCCCAGGGCGTCCTGCCCTTTGGTAGTTATCACAAGCCTGCACGAATTTTTTGGCATCCTTAAAGATGGTAGGCTAGTAATAGTCTGTTTGTAAAACCTTATGGGAAGTTCCACGGTTCCCAGTTAGATCCCCTTCTTCAATCTTCTTATATGTAGCTTAAGGATTCTTAAGTTCCCTTTGGCTCAGATTCCATCCACTCCATCAAATCAAGCCTATACATAGCCTTAGAAGGTCACCTATCTTGCCCTTAGCACATTTTCATCTCTGAGCCTTATTTCTTAGTTCTGCTTTCCTAGAGAGTTGACTCCATTGCCCAATATTCTGGTAGATCCTTCTGGTTTACCTTGAAATCTCTTTATTCCCACCAATATTTTAAAATCAAACCCAAATACACAATCATAGCTAGCCTAATATCTATTACTAAAACAAAGCTAAATCATACGGAGAGATCCCTCTCTGGAGTTCAAGAAGGCTAGATCTTGAATTCCCAAAGCGGTTCTTGGTTACCCCTGGTGTTCTTAACTACAAAAATCCCTATCCCACAACCCGAGAATTACTAGGGTGATAACAGGCCTTGGGGGTATTATGATCCTTGGAGGAAACTCCCACAGCTAGAAGATTTGACAGAGAAAATTGGATCGAGTACAAAGGTGTGGCAGGTGGGTTTTACCCTGCACCAATTGTTATGGTGCATATATGATGTGTATTACAGTTTATCTTATAATTTTTTTGAAGTAGCATACAACAATTTACATAGTGATATGAGAACCACTCTCTAGAGTATACATCGATTTTGTACACATGGCTTTTCAGTTGTTTTTTAAGATATATCATTGGTGATGATCACATGATTATATAATGAACCATTAAGTTGAACTATGAAATTATTCCTCACAACACACACACACACATATTGATGAATTAATAATTTTTCTCATATAATTTTTTTAATCTATTTTGAAAAAAAAAAAAATTATATATAATTATTTCTAAGAAGAACAAGAGAGAATTCCTTACCATATCTTCGTACAACATATAATAGCAAGAAAATGAATCTATTGAAATTTCATTTCCAAACATATTCATGGAGTAAAATGAAGATTAAAAGGAGATATTCATGGATTTACCTATAACATCACCTCATCATTAAGAATGTAAATGTACAATATTGATGATAAATAGGTTAGGAGAAAATTAATCTATTGAAATTTCATTTCCAAACATATTCATGGAGTAAAATGAGGATTAAAAAGAGATATTTATGAATTTACTTATAACATCACCTCATAAAAGTGTAAATTTACAATATTGATAAAATTTATTTATATATGATAAATAATAAACCTTTATCTCACATGTATCATATAATCTTATAAACAAACAATTGCACCGGGGGTGCAATCCTCAAAACTTTTAAACTGTCTAATGTATATGTACCTATTTAAAGTATTTGGGGCCCACATTACAAATGCCCAAAGTGAAATATTTGCGCATATGTTATATATGAGCCAATGGTTTAAATAACTATCGGGCGGTGAAACAAAACTTATAACAAAATATTAATAAAACTATATCATACGTCCGGACTTCAAAAAAATAAACCCGATTTCAATCACAATTTCGTGTTCCAAAACGGCCTACTGATGTCACCCTAATTTGTGACATGAAAACTTCATAGAATACACCATATAAAAATTCAGGTCCGTTTTTTGGCTTTGTGTACAGAGGAAATCTGTGACGCGAAAATCAAATTAATTCCGCCCTATAATGTTTCGGGTCCAGAATTCCACAATGAAGACGGGCCAAAAAATAACACGATCGAATCGCCTGCTTCCACGTGGATGGCTAATTTGGTCTACGGTCTGTGGGACCACGTTATTCTGAATTAAAATCTCCCGCGTTTACTATTAAATTGCTCTGTTTCCAAAACAATATAGTGCTCTGTTTTTAAGTGTGCAGGGACTGTGATTTCAAAACCAAAATTGACTGTTCATCAGTTTTAGAAAGCAGCTGTTTGACAGAGCCATTCAAATAGATTTAGAAAGCGGCCAGAGGACAGGGTAGTTGAAATTAATATTTCAACATCCCTCATTCATTGACAATACCCTCCTTGGTGCCTTCTTCGTCGGACTACGATGTGTTCATCAACAGTCGTGAAGTCGATGTCCATTTCTTTGCCAGGCATCTTCACAACAGTCTTGTTTCCAGAGGATTGCGAGTCTTTATTGACAACATAGAATTGCAGGCTGGACAATCCATACCTTCACAAATCAAAGATGCAATTAAAGGAGTCTCTCTCACTATTACTATTTTCTCTCCAAATTATGCGCAATCGCAAAGGTGCCTCCATGAAGTACTCCTCGCGCTGCTCTGTAAGCCGACCAATTTTGCAAAGGCATATAACTGTCATTTATTGCATATAAGTGTTGTTATACCAACGACGGTCAGAGCGTCGCTATTATAGTCGTCGCAAGAGCGACAGTTCGAGGACGGACAAAATGTGGTTCGTCATAATGTTGCAATTCTGATGCCTTGACAAAGTGTCGCAATACCGACACCTTTTCCGTCGCTTCCAAACAAGCATCGCTCTTCCGATGCCTCCAAATGTCGCAATTGCGACACTTAGACATTGTGTCGCAAACAAAGCGTCACTATTGCGACGGATGCCTCCAAACATCGCAATTGCGACACTTAGACATTGTGTCACAATTGCGACGTTTGGAAGCAGCTGTCGCAATAGCGACACCTTGGGGCATAGTGTTGCAATTGCGACATCTTCCTCCAAACGTCACAATTGCGACACTTTTTCTAAGTGTCGATATTGCGACACTTGTCTCTAGACATCGGTATAGCGACGGTTTCGGGCGGGATTGAAAAAATTTGGGGAAATTTTCGACATTTGGTCAAAAGTGTCAGAACCAAGTGTCCGAATTTCCACCAAATGTACTAGTGTGCACACAGTTTTTAAGGTGGAAACCCACTCTAGGAAAAAAACCACCTAATTCTTTTCTAATAATTATTTAATATTCAACTCTAATTGAAAATAAAGCTCCAACTTCCTAGAATCTAGAAAAGAATTCTTCTCCAGCTCCCATTGAATGGATGCTCTAATGCCCAAGATTCTTCAGTCAAGTGAACAGATGCCCCAACACCCAATGATCTGCAACTCACCCTAGCACCACCCTACCACCCTATAGAAGAATAAAAGATAATGGACTCTTGTACCAAGAAAAATGGTCCACTTTACAATGATATAGAATGAGGTAGAAGAATAAGACACACTAGACCATAACCCCAACTATGACACAACCACCTAATGATGATCCTAGACCTCCCAACAATGCATCTTCAACTCTTGGCAGATAGACACTAGAACAATTTTTGCAATAATTTATTAACAATGACTTAGTACAATGATACCTTTACAGTGACTGTATACAGTGTTTCCCACTTGAAGACTTCATGTGATGAACTTCTTGATGCTATTATGCACCTTGGTTGCTTCTCTTTTCATTCTACCCTCTGCTGCACCTTGGTTTGCTTTACTGCCTTAGAAAGTCTGAACAGCAAAAACACACGAAAATAAAATCTGGTGTTCTTTTGACCGAACAGTGGTTGTTCACTCGATTGAATAGTAGTTTTTTAATCGATTGAACAGAAAAAACACATGAAAATAAAATATGATGTTCTTTTGACCGAACATTGGTTGTTCAGTCGATTGAACAATAGTTGTTCAATCGTTTGAACAACAGTTGTTCAATCGTTTGAACAACAAAAACACACGAAAATAAAATCCGTTGTTCTTTTGTCCAAACAATGGTTGTTCAGTCAATTGAACAACAATTTTTCAATCATTTGAACATCAAAAACACAAAAAAAATAAAATTGGTTGTTCAATCAACTGAACAACAGTTTTTCAGTCAATTGAACAAAGAACCAGAAATTTTCATATTTGTATAGTGATGGAATCACAATCAAATGCAAGCCAATATATATATATATATATATATATATATATATATATATTATTTACAAAAATGAGAAAAAAAAACGTATTTTTACGAAAGTAAATATGTCGGGTCATTACTCCCTCCAGCTAAAATTTGCATGGTGGGGTCATCACGTACCTACTGGCAGAAAGAATCATTTGTGAGTGGTTTATGATAAAGACGTACCCAATTTCCATTTACTTGGAAGGAAGAGTCGGACCCATCTATGTGTTGGAAATACTGAGAGGGGGGGGGCGGTGATTCAGTATTCCTTTCAATTAGAGAATTATTTAATCTTAAATTATTATCAGTGTTTGTAAAATGATAGCAGCAAACAAGAGGAACAAAAATGCACACATTTTTTAAGGTGGAAACCCACACCGAGACAAAAACCACCTAATGCTTTTCTAATAATTTTTTAATATTCAGCTCCAATTGAAAATAAAGCTCCAACTTCCTAGAATCTAGAAAAGAATTCTTCTCCAGCTCCCACTGGATGGATGCTCCAACGCCCGAGATTCTTCAGTAGTCAACTGAACGGATGCCCCAACACCCATTGAGCTACAACTCACCCTAGCACCACCCTAGCACCCTATAGAAGGATAAAAAAAGAATGGACTCCCATACCAAGGAAAATGGTCCACTTTACAATGATATAGAATGATGTAGAAGAAGAATATATACTAGACCATAACCCCAAATTTCACACAACCACCTAATGATGATCCTAGACCTCCCAAAACTGCCTCTTCAACCCTTAGCATATAGACACTAGTACAATTTTTACAATAATGTATTTACAATGACTTAGTACAATGATACCTTTACAATGATTGTATAGAGTGTTGCCCACTTGAGGACTTAATATGATGAACTTATTGCTGCTGTTATGCACCTTGGTTGCTGCCCTTGTCATGCTACCTTATACTACACATTGCTTTGCTTTTCTGCCATACAAATTCTAGTCCTTTGCAACCCTTGACAACACATGATCTAGTTTTTTCTTTGCCTTCTAGGAGCTCGATATTGAATCTAGTGTATCTCTATTATTTTAGATCCTAAATATCTTATTTTCAGTCTTGTAGTATTCCTCTAACTCATATTTCCAATGCCATAGGTCTGACCCAATTTGGATTCTTCAAGAGAGAGTTATACCCAATATCTCACAATGCCCTAATTATGGACTATTTTAAAAGAGCGCAATTTTATGGCGTGCCACGTGTCACTGTTTCTTCATTTGGCTCTGAAATTGATAGAGGAAAAATTATAGACTGTGCCCTATTCACCACTTTTTACGAAATTCCAATCCGATACTCAGAGCGAGAGTTATGACAAATTTACCAAGGTCACTTCTTTTAGATGAATTTCAGGAGCCTGCAAAAACCCTGACTTCCACAGATCATATCTCAAAAAATATTGTGCACCTTGATCTGAAATTTTTACAGAAGCTTCCTCAGGCTTTCAGATTTTCCTTGTAAAAATTTTAGCTTCTCAACATTCTTAGAAAACAAGTTAGAGTGAAAATTCCACAATGACCTCTTTCAGATAACGAAATCCCTTGCCTAAGGAGGAAATGAAGATCACAATTTATATAAATGCTTCAGTTGAGAGGGGCTTCAACAAGTGAACATGGGAGGGATTTTAGGAGCTTAATAAACATTAATTATGAATTTTCAATGACCCATGCCCCAACCCCATGGGGTTTTAACCCACTAACTGAGAGTACAAACTTCAAACATGAATATCTCTCAAACCGTGAAGAATTAGATAGTGTGCCATATATCAACGGAAACATCTCAACAAGTAGAAACCATCAAAATAATTATTGACCCAGAATATATTAATTTGGTAGGTCAAAATTCCCATGCAATATTGGGTTAGCCCCTGGTGCTGCTTGGGTTGACATCAATGACAAGTGCTGATAACCAATCTCCCCATTTGGCAATGATGGCAGCACAAGTACTCCCCTTGTGATCATGACACCTCTTCCTACAACATTCTCTCCCCCTTTGAAATCAATGGAAAAGGGTAACTCCCCCAGAAACACAACCATCCTGCGGACCTGTACACACTTCCACTCCCCCTGACACAAAACTGTCCTGCAGACCTGTAATCTACTTCCACTCCCCCTTTATATTTTGAAAAAGGAAAATCTAAATAGAACTTGGGAGAATCCCAAGCTTCTGGCGAAGATATTCCAATGCTGGCGAATATTTAATGTGTGATTCTTTTGGTGCTGCTTGGAATCTTGCTACTTGTCCAACTTCTTGCATAACATCTGGTCGGGAGGCTATTATATATATAAAACTACTAGTCATAGATCTGTACAACCTTTGATCCACATCCTTAGATGAGTCATCTATTCTCAATTTGCGACCTATTACCATTGGAGTAAGGATGGGTTTGCAATATTCCATTTTAAATTTCTTGAGCATTTCCTTGATGTAGTTGGCTTGACAAATAAATATTCCTTTCTCTTGTTGAGATATTTGAAGCCCTAAGAAGTATGTCAGCTCACCAAGTAAAGACATCTCAAAATCAGTTTGCACCTTTGTAGAAAACTTCTTACTTAGTCAATCATCATTGCTACCAATTATTGTATCATCCTCTTTAGCTATTAGACATGCTTTAGTTGCTTCATCCAGAACATATATATCTTTTGGAGCTCGACTTGTTGTAGCCACAATTTCACCATACACGCCTTTCCTGATTTCACATTTCGTGGAGTTGAATAGTATTGTGTGTCCTTGATCACACATTTGTCCAATACTGAGCAGATTGAGATTCATGTTTTCAACCAATAGAACATTCTTGGCTAGAGCATCTTTGCTTCTAAGAGTGACAGTACCTGATCCTATAACATTTGAAGATCCATCATTTCCAAACGTCGCGGTTCCATCCTTCTTCTCTTTTAGAGATAAAAATTTATTTCTATCTCCAGTCATATGCATTGAGCAACCACTATCAACATACCACACATCTTTGTTCTTTTGAGCCTTGAAAGCAAGAGCACAATTATCATTCTTCTTCTTCTTCCATGTTTGTTTATTCTGTGGCTTCGAAGATTCTTCTGGAGGATTTTTAGGTCTACAGTCTTTGGCTATGTGTCCAAAGTTTCAACATTTGTAACATTCAATATTATTTCTTAAATGTTCAAATCTATTGATGTTTCGCTGAGCCCTGGGAGGTTCATATTTGATAGATCTCCTAGAATTGTATTCATTCCTAGGGTATGTGCGACATTCTACAGCTTTATGACCAAATTTTCCACATGAATAACAGTAGCCATAAAAAATATGTTGGTACCTGGATGGAAATTTTCGTCAAGGAATTGTCTTCCAAGGTTGTTCTTGTGAATCTTGTCCAATGAAGTCTACATGCATGTCAGATCTCATAGGTTCATTGTATTTTATTGTAGAAGGTCCTGCTTCTTCTTCTTTGTAACCGATGTCAGTTCTGTCATTGTAAGATCGTTGATTGTTGATGATTTCTTCCAATGCCCTTGAGCTGTTGGCATAGTTTTGGATAGTTTTTCCTTTCTTCACTTCCTCATGCAACGAAACTACTTCGGCTTCTAATTCTTCCCTTTCTTGGTTGCTTTCTTCCAACTTCTTTTGAAGTGAATCTTCAATGCATTTGTGTTCTTCAAATTCAATTTTGAGACCTTGAACTTGTTCTTCAAGAGTATTGGAATGGATCTTCTCCGCCTTGAGATCTTTTATAAGCTTGATTTCTTCCTCATAAAATTCTTCTATGGTCCATCCTTCTTCTTCGTTGTTTGATACCTCTTGTTTATTGTGCTTGGGTTTATTGTGCTTAGCCATAAACAATACTCTCTCATTGGCTTCTTCTTCATTGTCATTGTCTTCATCGGATGATGAGCTATCTTCTTTAGAGAAAAAGTTCCTTTTGGATCCTTACTTGTTGAATTTATTAAAGCCTTTCTTTCCTTTTGAGTTGTCATTACTTTTGTTTGGACATTTTGCTGCAAAATTCCCAACCTCATTACAAATAAAACATATCAATGGAAGTTTACCTTTGAATTGTCCCTTACCAATTTTTATTTTTCTCATGAAGTAAGCATATTCTTCATCTGAAAGACCTTCTTCATCATCTCCATTTTCTTCACACTTGTAGGTGCATGTATATTCAATTGAAGGTTGTTTATCCTTATTGGTTTTCCTAGATGCAACAAACGCAGTTTCTAGATGTGAAGTACCCTCTTCTTCATCAATTCTCATTTCATATGCTATGAGAACTCCATGCAATTCCTCTTTGTTGACTTTGTCCAGATTTTCACTGTATTCTAAGATCGATACCTTTGGGTTGAATCTCCCTCGTAATGTTCTAAGAATCTTCCATATAGTAGTCTTCTCGTCAACTAGCTCTCCCAATCCTTCTAAAGTATTGGTTATTTCATCAACGTATTGGAAGTATGTAGTAATGTTGCAATCTTCTTTCATTCTAAGTTGCTCAAATTTTGCTCTATAGATTTGAAGCTTTTCCCTTTTGACATTTGAGTCACCTGCATATATATTCTCAAGCTTGTCCCATACATTTTTGGCAGTTTTACAACCCAACACCTTATGATTTAGCAGATTCAATAGGTCCACTGATAATAATATTCTTTTCTTTTGCATCATTTACCAAATTCTTCTTACCTTGTTCATCCGTAGTTGATGTAAATCCATTTTGAATAGTGTCCCATACTTCGTAACCTTGTGCCAAGAGATAGACCTCCATTCTTCCTTTCCATAGTGCATAATTATTTTCATTGAATAGAGGTACACCATTCTTGGTATGCTCCATGACCTCCTTCCAGCTGTTAAACTGCTATTGAAGGAATCAAGCTCTGATACCAATTGTTGGAAATACTGAGAGGGGGGTGAATCAGTATTCCTTTCAATTAGAGCATTAGTTAATCTTAAATTATTATCAATGTTTGTACAATGATAGCAGCAAACAAGAGGAACACAAATGCACACAATTTTTAAGGTGGAAACCCACTCTGGGAAAAAAACCACCTAATGCTTTTCTAATATTTTTTTAATATTCAACTCCAATTGAAAATAAAGCTCCAACTTCCTAGAATCTAGAAAAGAATTCTTCTCTAGCTCCCACTGAATGGAATCTCCAATGCCAAAGATTCTTCAGTAGTCAACTAAACGAATGCCCCAACACCCAATGAGCTACAAATCACCCTAGCACCACTCTACCACCCTACAGAAGGATAAAAGAATAATGGACTCTTGTAACAGGGAAAATGGTCCACTTTACAATGATATAGAATGATGTAGAAGAAGAAGATATACTAGACCATAAACCCAACTTTGACACAACCACCTAATGATGATCTTAGACCTCCCAACATTGCCTCTTCAACCCTTGGCAGATAGACACTAGTACAATTTCTACAATAATGTATTTACAATGACTTAGTACAATGATACCTTTACAATGATTGTATGCATTGTTGCCCGCTTGAAGAATTCATATTATGAACTTATTGCTGTTGTTATGCACCTTGGTTGCTGCTCTTGTCATGCTACCTTCTTCTGCACCTTGATTTTCTTTGCTGCCATAGAAAGTCTGGTCCTTTGCAACACTTGAAAACACATGATCCAGCTTTTTCTTTGCCTTCTAGGAGCTCGATATTGAATCTGGTGTATCTTTGTTATTTCAGATCCTCAATATCTGATTTTTAGTCCTGTAGTATTCCTCTAAGTCATCTTTCCAATGCCACATGTTTGACCCAATTTGGATTCTTCAAGAGAGAGTTATACCCAATCTCTCACAATGCCCTAATTATGGACTGTTTCAGAAGAGTGCACTTGTATGGCGTGCCACATGTCACTATTTCTTCATTTGGCTCTTAAATTGATAGAGAAAAAATTATAGACTGCGTACTATCCACCAATTTTTACAGAATTCCAATCTGATACTTAGAGAGAGAGTTATGACGAATTTACCAAGGTCACTTCTTTGAGATGAATTTCAGGAGCCTGCGAAATCCCTGACTTCCACAGATCATATCTCAAAACATATTATGCACCTTGATCTGAAATTTTTATAGCAGCTGCTAGCCCCTTATGAATCCCTTGAAAAGCAAGCAAGGGGCCAGAATGTCTTATGATCCTTCAAGGAATGCATTTCCCTTGAAAACACATCATCCTTGAAGTCTTGTTAAAGTTCCCTGCTTTTGACTGTTTCCCTCTGCTAATTTGTTGTCCATGAGCCTTGCTGAATGATAAATTTTGCTTAAAAAGGCCTTTTTTGCCCCTTGTATCCCTTGCAGAATGCTTCATTTCACCCCTTTTTTCCCTTTTGTCAAAGTCCCCTTTGTTTCCCCTAAATTTCCTCTTACTCTCCTAAATATTCCCAAAATCCCCATGAAATCCCTCCCTTATCCTTTGTTTCCTCAAATCTCCCCTTTGTCCTCCTATCGTTACCCTTCCCAACCTTAAATTTCATTGAAAATGGGCTAAAACCCACTTTTAAATATTATAACAGGGCTTAGCCCCTTTTCCGCCAGCCCCTTTCAACCACTTCCCACACATGCCCTTGTGCTAAGGCCAAGCGCTTAAGCCTTAAGCGCTAATCACATCGAAAGATCGGGACGGAGTGTTAAAATCCTTTGTAACATATAAAAGTTCTGATGCGATCGTTTTGTTAACAAATTCCCATGACTTGTTTTAAACCGTTGATCTTCCCTCCAGATCAGACGGCCCGCGCTGTATCGCAAACCATTGTAATTGCAAGTCTTATGTTTTCCCCTCCGATTGGCCCATAGAAAACACTTGCGATGTGATTGATCGCAGCCCCAACCTCCGATCCTCCGATCACAATCGCAACTCCCCGACGATCGCAAGTCCCGTCTTCTAATTCCCGATCCTGACGTCTCCCGATTTAATCATGTCTGTCCATTGGATCCATGATCCGATGGCTATCGCTTGTCCGCGCTAATCGCAATTGGAAACTCATAAGTGTGTCACCCCGGTCTCCGTCCGATTACGATTCCCCGATATTGATCCTGACCGTTCATTCCTCCGCCAGATCCGATGGTCAGTGCTTCCCTTACTTAATTGCAATCGGGAACTTATTAAGTGTGTTCCCTTGTCCCTCTCTGATTGCGATCCCCCGATGCACTTCTCCACCGTTGATTCCTGTGCGAATCCAATGTTCATTTCACATCCCAATCGCACCCCTTTCCCAATCACAATCGGAAATGTGTTAACGTATCACCCTTGCCCGTCCTGATTGCGATGCTCCGAAGCAAATCTGACCATCCGTTGGGTCTGAAGATCTGACGGCTCGGATTTGATCACATCTCCGCCTCTGCTGGGTCCCACCATATACGATATTTTCCGCGCATTTTCATAACAATCTCACCCATTTATTTGTATTTACATTTTGAACCAAAGTCTCATGTCTTCATTAAAGGTCTCGTTTTCCATGATATCTCATATTTCAGTCCCTTTGATTGATCTCTGCCATTGATTTTCGTTCCCGGACCATGATCTGATGGTCTACGCTGCATGTTACCACCGAAACCCTATTGTTCGTAATATCCACCATTTCATTGCATTTTTCATCACTATTTCATGAAAGGACACCATTCCACTGCCACCGCGCTATCATATCTTTCGCCCTCCGCTCGACCAGCCTCCCATTTGCATTGATTTTCCTCACCTACTGTGGGTTATTACAGGGTACAGAGGTGAAGTGTCGCCATTAAAACATAGTATGGATACAATGGCAAGGTTTTCACTGGCAGAGGTGCAGAATTTAATGTATGACAGGTTTCCACATCAACAGAATGTTTTCCTCCAAAGAAGGACGGGTTGCCCATACCGTTTTGATTATTTTCCATGCTCTAGAGGAGATTTCCGTCCAGAACACAATCCTGATCTATAGACAAAAATTGGTTTACCGTCATTCTTTCACTTTCAATCCTTAATGTTCCATACCACACAATCATTTTAGGATCCAATGCTTTAGATGAATAGCCCAAATGAAAGTTTGCATGTTGGTAGCAAGTAAACCCTTTCCTAACCCCATTTCCCAATGGCCTTGATGTTCTCTGATTTGCCTCTCCTTTGCCTAAAATATCTCTTGTTCATCCTTGTTCTATATTGAACCATTTCTTCCTGATTCCCAACAACCAAACTTAAAATCAAACAAACAACCTTGAGCCTTGTAACTAGCCTAACATCTTAAACCTTGAGCCTCAAAGACATATACCTTTGACATATTATAGAGAGATCCCTCTCTGGACCCAGGAGGGCTAGATCCTAGGGTCTGAAAGTGGTTTGATGTTGTCTCATCTTTTGGTCTTGCCAATCTAGCCAAAACATGGGAACCCCACCAGCAGCTTCTTCAGGATTTTGGCTTCACCTCATAAAAATTTCATCTTCTAAACCTTCGTAGAAAAAACGTTACAGCGAAAATGCCATGATGACCTGTTTCAGATAGCGAAATCCCTTGCCTAAGGAGGAAATGAAGATCACAATTTATATAAATGCTTAAGTTGAGAGGGGCTTCAACAAGTGAACGTGGGAGGGATTTTAGGAGCTTCAAAAATATTAATTATGACTTTTCAATGACCCATGCCCCAACCCCATGGGGTTTTAGCCCACTAACTGGGGGTACAAACTTCAAACATGAATATCTCTCAAACCGTGAAGAATTACATAGCGTGCCATATATCAACGGAAACATCTTGACCAGTAGAAAACATCAAAAGAATTATTTACCTATAATATATTAATTTGGTAGTCAAAATTCCCATGCAATATTGGGTTAGCCCCTGGTGCTTCTTGGGTTGACGTCAATGACAACCGCTAATCAACACTATGGTGGTCAAACTGAGAGTGTCATTTTTATGCACTTCTTGAATTTCATATGGACTGAGCCACCTTGTGTACAATTTACCTAGGAATTCTTGAAATCTGGAGTATTAGAGGAGTGCCCAATGTCCTTCTTGAAATATCTTCTTCTTGATAAGCCTATCATGCCACTTAGCCCGTTGTTACTGAATGATTGCGGTGCGTTGTAAAGCAAGAACTTATGCTTCATCTAATTTGTTTATTTTCTTAAGTCTTTTAATTTGAGCCTCCATCGAGTTCAATCCCACTTATTGCGTTATTCTGGGAGTATTTATTTCAAATTCAATGGGAAAAATTGTCTCTTTGTTGAATACCAGTTGGTACGGAGAATATCCAGTAGTATTACGCCAAGTTGTGCGGTAAGACCACAAGGCCTCTGGCAGTTTGGTAGCCTAGTCTCATGGATGTGTCGAGACTGTTTTATTTAGAATTGCTTCAATGACTTTATTGGTACTTTCGACCTGCCCGTTCACGTGTGAGTGATATGGAGAAGTGATTTTATCCGCTATGTGGTTGTTCGATAGAGTGGTTGTAATATTATGTCCTACAAATTGCGCCCCTCCGTCTTTTATCACTTCCCTGGGTAAACCATATTGCACAAATATCTCAAAAATAAAATTAATAACCATATCCTCTGTAACTCTCAGCAATGCTACTATTTCGACCCATTTTATTACATAATCTATGGCAACCAGTATGTAAGATTTCTAGTTTGAGGGTGGAATGAATGGACCAACAAAATCCACTGCTCACCTTTCAAAAGGTTCTATCACCAATTGTGGTTGTAGGGGAATTTCATCAGATTTACCAGGGCGGCCCATTCTTTGGCAGCTATAGCAAGCCTGCACATATTTATTATCATCCTTTAAAATAGTGGGCCAATAATAACCCATTTGTAATACTTTATGCCCGGTTCTGTGATCTGAGAAGTGTCCACTACAAGGTTCATCATGGCAGACCCTTAGGATGTCAAGAATTTTATCTTCCTAGATGCATCTGTGTATATGCATATCAGCTCCTGTGTGGAAGAGATACCCACCAATCCAGGAAAAGCAGGCGCTACATTGTACGATCAACTTCCTTTCTTTTGTTGTTAAATGTCTTGGTAGTTTTCCTACGGTGAGATAATTTTCCACATCTGCATACCATGGCGCTTTCAATGCCACAACAAATAGGTGTTCATCAGGAAACTAGTCCTCAACTACTAGCGAATCATTTATCTTTGGGACCTGAGACAGAAAATCTGCGACTAGGTTCTCCTTCCCTAGATGTTCTTTAATAGTGATATCGAATTCTTGCAAAAGTAACAACCACCGAGTCACTCTCCCATTTGTAATTGGTTTATTAGCTAAGTACCTAATGGCTGAATGATCAGTATACATAAATACTTGATAGCCAGTTATGTAATGTCTAAATTTATTTATGGCATATATGACTGCTAGGAATTCCTTTTTTGTTACTGTATAATTTAATTCAGGAGGGGTGAGATTTTTGTTGATATATTAAATAACATAAGGATTTTTATCTTCTCCTTGACTGAGAACATCTCCTATCGTTGTGTCTGATGCATCTGATGAAATATGAAATTATATTTCCCAGTTGGGTCCATGCAATACTAGTGCAATCGAAACTAATTTCTTTAAAACTGTAAAAGCAATGTCACACTTATCAGACCATTTAAATTCAACGTTTCTAATTAAAGCATACAAAGGCGCAAAAATTTATGAAAAATCATTTATGAACCTACGATAATATCTTGCATATCTGAGGAAACTATGTACCTACGTCTAAGTATGGGGTGTGGATAGTAAGAGAATTACCTCTATCTTTGCCAGATCTACCTGTATTCCAGCCGCAGAGATATAGTGTCATAGGATTACGCCTTCCATAATCATCATGTGACACTTTTCATTACTCAAACATAACCTGGTGGCAATACATTGTTCCAACAATTTTTCCAATTTCTGTTGTGCTTGTTCAAAATCATCCTCATATGGGGTGAAATCATTCATATAAACCTCAAGTCTTCATTGATTAGATCGGAAAAAATGTTGAGTATGGCCCTCTGAAATTTAGTTGGAGAATTACATAGGCCGAAGGGTAACACTTTGTAAGAAAACGTACCCCATGGGCAGGTGAACGTGGTTTTGTCCCAATCTTCAGGGGAAATTTGAATCTAATTATAGTCATTGGAGCCATCAAGGAAAGAAAAGAATCGTTTTCTTGCCAATGTATCAAGGAATTGATCGATAAACGGAAGTGGAAGTGGTCCTTCTACATGGCTTTATTTAATTATCTATAATCCACACAGATCCTCCACTTTTCATTTTTCTTAGGGACATCTACCAGTGGAGAGACCCATTTACCATATGAAATAGGATAAATAAATTTTACATCTAGCAACTTCTGTAATTCCTCCTTCACGATATCTTTAAGGTGCGGGTTTAACCTGCATTGAGGTTTCCTAATGGGACAAGAATATTTTCTATATAAATGTGATGGGTACACAGTTGAGGATCTATACCCTTCATGTCCAAATAATCCCAAGCAAAATCTTGCTTGTATTTTCATAAAATTTTAATGAGCTTCTATTGTTGGTCGTCGTTCAGATTGTCATTGATGTTCAAAAATTTTCCCGGCTCAATTTCAATATGTCTGCTATTATGAACTACAGTTGTGGGTATGTGATGGTCATCGTTATCCCTTAAAGGGTCTTCATGTGCCTCATTATCGAGAATTTCTTTTAACATTTGGCACTTCACATTTTTTTCAACACTTGGTTGATTAATAAAATTATTAATTATGTTGCCTTTAGTATGATTTTTGAATTCAAGCGCTGTAGAAATTTGAATAATAGCTGAATTATTCACCGAGATTATCCTGATTACACACTATTTAAGCTTCATGCATAATACATAACCTCTTCTACAATTGATCATCAATATGCGGAAATAGAAAGCAGTCGCATGCGCTCATTAAAACATAATCAAGCACACATATCAACACATGATGTAATGGGGAAAGAAATAGCTGAAAACCCCCAAATATCTGTATATTATAATGATAGAGAACATGTAACAATACATAGCACAAAGCTCTCATAGCTCTCAGCACTATCTCACATGCTACACACAAACTAGCACGGAAGATGAACAAGTCACAGGTTCAAATCTCCTCCACAAGTCTGCCTGCCTCTACTGCGCAATCCAAGATGAGTAATGATGAGATCCAAGTTCGAATCCCACTAGCTCCAACTGCGCAATCCTCATTGGAAATCTCCATCAATGTGTGTGCAAATCTCATGCACAGCCAATAGTCACAACCGATAGTAGACTCACCCTTTCACCCACCTCTAACACTGGTCTCCACTGAACTGTCCATGCATTGCAGTTAAATGATGTGTTCTTTAGTTGACTTATGAGTTAATAATTAGTGAATTAATTATTAATTAATTCACACCACTCATCACTAGTGTATTTTTTAGTTAGACTAAATACAACTAGTTCAACTAAGTTAAACAGAACACAACTCCACCAACTGTCTCATCAACTCCACCAAACTCTGCCACATGAGTTCTAACTGAAGTCAACCATGCAATAGCTCAACTAAACCTTAGGAAAAGTGTATTTCCTTTTTTCAGCTGCATGTGCCACATCCAAGCATCAAACCGAAGTGCTCCAAGAGGATAAGATAATGTTTATAGTCTAAATATTATTAAGGGTTAATAATATTTGACTGTTCTATTTTTAGCCCGGCAGTCTAAAAATAGAAACCGCCCAATGTCTAAAAATAAAGGTCCATCTATTTTTACCAACTCGACCAATCATTCATAAATAGCATCCTGCAACTCATAGACCATGATCCCTATGTCTAAAAATAGACTTTGCGCCAAAAATAGCCTGCGGGCCCACTTAGTGAAGGCGACTTCATTTCACTAAGCTCCATCATCTTGTTGCATTTTCAATACTCCCTCTCAACAAGATATGGATTATCTGCAACCCCTATCCTACCTTTGTGGAATTCGAATTTTCTCCTAGTGAGCGCCTTCGTCAAGATGTCAGCATCCTGATCCTCCGTGGGAACATATGAAAGTAACACGATTCTCCGCTGCACACAATCTCTGATATGATGGTACCTGATGTCGATGTGTTTGGATCTATCATGAAATACTGGATTAGCCGAGAGTTTAATGCAACTCTGGTTATCACAATAAATCACAGTAGGCTCCAAATGTGACCCGAACAACCCGACCAGGATCTTCCTCATCCATATGGCCTCGCATGCAGCCAAGCTTGCTGCCATATACTCAGCCTCTGCTGAACTGAGTGCCACGGATCTCTGCTTCCTACTGTACCAAGAAACTATTGTCGACCCGATACTGAAGATCCCTCCAGATGTGCTCTTTCTGTCCGTTGGGCTCCCTGCCCAATCTGCATCCGTGAAGCCACATAGCTTCACCTCATCCTCCTGTCTGTACCACAAGCCATATCCCGATGTGCCTCTAAGATAACGCAATACATGCTTGCCTGCCTTCCATAAGAGCTTGGTAGGCTTAACCATAGCTTGCGAAAGCTGGTTAACAGCATAGCATATATCGGGTCGTGTATTGACCAGATACATAAGCGACCCCACCAACTGTCGATAAACAGTGGCATCCACTACCTCCGCTGAAGTAGCATCCTCCTTCCTCCAACCTCCAGGAAGAGGAGTATCAACAGGTTTGCAGCCATGCATGTTGAACTTCTCCAGTATCTCCCGGGCATACTTACCCTGAGAAACAAACAGTCCATCACTGCGCTGCCAAATTTCCAATCCCAGGAAATAATGAAGGAGGCCCAAGTCCTTCATCTCAAACTCTCTAGCAAGATCCTCCTTGCATGAAAGTATCAACATCTCATCACCCGTCAAAATCAGATCATCTACATATGGTACAATGACCAGCAACTTCCCCTCCACCACAATCTGGTACAGGTTAGGATCCGCCTCACTCTTGGAGAATCTAAGTCCAGTGAAATAACTGTCTATCCATGTGTACCAAGCACGAGGTGCTTGTTTCAACCCGTACAGTGCTCTCTTGAGTCTGCACACATGCGAATCACTGCTGAAGATCTCGAAACCTTCGGGATGCTCTATTTACACCTCCTCCTCAATGACTCCGTTGAGGAACGCAGTCTTCACATCCATCTGATGGATGTGCCACCCCATCTGTGCTGAGAGAGCTAGGATCGTCCGTATGGAAGAGTACCTTGCGACAGGTGCAAAGGTCTTCTCATAATCGATCCCCTCGATCTGTGAGAAGCCACAGGCAACAAATCTTAACTTGTACTTCTCGACACTCTTGTCAGCCGCCTACTTCACTTTGTAGATCCATCGCGAACCCACCACTGATTTCCCCTCTGGTCATGGACAATCTCCCATGCACTATTTCTGACAATAGAATCATACTCTTCCACCATGGCATCTACCCATGCGGGGTCCTCCACAGCTTCCTCAAAAGAGGATGGCTTTGTTACAACACATTTTCTCACAAGAGCCATGTATCCAGTGTACCGGTCCGGTGACTGTCTCTATCTGCACTGTGTTGTAGGTGGTCCTACAACCTTCTCTGCATCTTGAGCCAGTCGCTCAGCTTCTATAGTGCGCTTGCGCATTCTAATGGTTGGCGCTGCATGAGTGGTCTCTTCCACTCCATGAACTTCCTCTTATGGCTGATCCACATCCAGAAGCTCATCCTTAGGAACTAATAGCTCCTCATCTGCATGCAAGTGTGGCTCCCTCTAAAGTGAACACTTCATGGCTTTCTCCTCCTGAAATTTGATATCCCGTCACACAACAGTCTTGCGACTATCTAGCAAATACACACGATAGTTGTGGGGCGTATCAGTGTACCCCACAAATATCCTAACCTCTGCGGTCGGATCCAGCTTCTTCCTGGTATCCTTCGTCACATGCATGTAGACAGGTGAACCAAAAATCCTCAAATGGGAAATATCAGGTCTCTTACCAGAAAATGCCTCCTCTGGTGTACTCATGCCAAGTATCTTGTGAGGACAACAGTTCTGCACATATACTGCAATATTGCATGCCTCCGCCCACAAGTGAAGGGGTAGGCCCTGATCATGCAACATCACCCGTGCAGCACCCACAATAGTTCTATTCTTCCGCTCAGCAACCCCATTTTGCTGTGCATTATGGGGTGCTATGAGCTCTCTCCGAATTCCTTCTGCGCTGCAAAAGTCCTTGAATTCAGCCGAGATGAATTCACCACCATTGTCGCTCCTAAGAGCCTTCACATGCTTCCCCGATTCCTTCTCAACCAGTGCCTTGAACTCACAGAACTTTGAGTATGTCTCGCTCTTCTTCTCGCATGAAGAAGATCCAAAGACTTCCGAGAATAATCATCAACAAAGATCACATAGTACATGTGCTTTGTTGTCGAAGCTACTGAGAAAGGTCCACACACGTCTGTGTGAATTCTCTCAAGGATCGTCGTGGCGCGACTATCCTTCCCGTGAAAGGTGGCTTTCACAAATTTTCCCAAGGTACATCCCTTGCACTGATCTGACTGCGCAAGAGTACCCTTAGGAAGCCCAGTAGAAATTTGCTGCAGTATCTTCAAAGCTCCATGGTGAAGGTGGCCCAATCTCCGGTGCCACAACTCACCATCATCCCGGCTCACCACTCCTTCTGCCTTGCATGCCATTGCTGCGTCATCTACTTCCAACTGATAAAGGTTCTTGACTCGAACCCCTATCTTCCGAGTCTCACCAGTTGCCTTACTGCGCAGGAAAGCCTTTCCCTCGCTAAAGACAACATCATATCCCTTGTCTTCTAACATCGCCACAGAGATAAGATTCTTCTTCAATCCTAGAACATGCATCACTTCATTCAATATGAAGGGCTTACCAGACTCCCTCTCAAAGGAAATGGTACCGATACCAATCGCACTGTATCTACCATCGTCACCCATCTCGATGTGCACTCCAAGATCTTTCTCATCTAGATCAGTGAACAAATCTTGATCTCCTGTCATGTGAAAAGATGCACCACTGTCAAGAAACCACACTGAACCCATCACACTTGAGACCAAGCATGCGATCAGTGAAAAATATAGCTCAAACTATGAGGCTAAGGCCTCTCCAGCTGCAGTTCCAGCAGCCTGCTTATTTTTCTTCTTCTGTGGACAACTAGTGGCGTAATGTTCGTGTTGGTGACAGTGAAAGCACTTCACCTTGGACATGTCCTGCTTCTTGCCTTTCGCACCGGATTGAGAAGATTTCTTGCTCTTCCTCTTATTTTATTTGGCAGCCAAAGTGCAATTCTCTTCATTAGAGTTCTTTGATGAAGATCTGTCCCTGGTACTTCGCCTTATCTCCTCTTGCACAAGATCCGACCAAAGTCGCTCCCATCCTGGCAATTTCTCCCGACCACGACGTAAATCTCGATAGGCATGCCAACTCTTCGGAAGACCAAGGAGAGCCAGGTCCACCAAGTCCTCTTCATCGACAGTTACCCCCACACTTCCCAGCTCATCCCTGCATTGGGTGAACTTCGTGAGGTACTTGGGTATGCTGTCGCCTTTCTCCATATTTATGTTTCTGAGTTTATCCTTGAGTGCCAACTTCCTCTGGTCGCTCTTGCTTTGGAATAAATCTATCAACGCTTTCCACATAAACTATGGAGAAGCTTTTCCATGCATGCTGGATACAATGTGATCCTTCACACCCTCCAACAGAATCCTTTGACATTTTGCCATCTTTTTTTGCCAAGCCTCAACTTGAGCAGTATCAGTAGGCTTTGGGATCTCAGCTTCTATGAACTCCTTCAACCCGTTATCATCTAATACCGCCTCCATCCGGTCCTTCCATGCAACATAATTCGAACTACCCTCAAGGGCATATTACAGTCGTAATCCGTTGAAAGACATTTCAACTCTAGCACCAAGAAAACTGCTGCAAATTTCGAATTCCAAATTCTGCTGCAAATTCGAATTCCAAGCTCAAAACTCAGCTGCTTCTGGATCTGTGAGAAAAAATTATTTCTAGCACAGAGATCGACTGTAATGGAATTTACTGGATATATCACCTTTCAAATAAAGGATGGATTCAGAGGCTACCTGGCCCGTTACAGACTCTGTCTAATGAAATAATTGTAATCACTGTAATAGATCTGATGATCAATTTAGCTCCGATACCATGTAGAAATTTGAATAATAGCTGAATTATTCACCGAGATTATCCTGATTACACACTATTTAAGCTTCATGCATAATACATAACCTCTTCTATAATTGATCATCAATATGCGGAAATAGAAGCAATCGCATGCGCACATTAAAACATAATCAAGCACACATATAACACAGTATGTAATGGGGAAAGCATACAGCTGAAAACCCCCAACTATCTGTATATTATAATGATAGAGAACATGTAACAATACATAGCACAAAGCTCTCACAACTCTCAGCACTATCTCACATGCTACACACAAACTAGCACGGAAGATGAACAAGTCACAGGTTCAAATCTCCTCCACAAGTCTGCCTGCCTCTACTGCGCAATCCAAGATGAATAATGATGAGATCCAAGTTCGAATCCATCTAGCTTGTACTGCGCAATCCTCATTGGAAATCTCAATCAATGTGTGTGCAAATCTCATGCACAAGTATAGTCACAACTGATAGCCACACTCACCCTTTCACCCACCTCTAACACCGGTCTCCACTGAACTGTCCATGCATTGCAGTTAACTGATGTATTCTTTAGTTGATTTATGAGTTAATAATTAGTGAATTAATTAATAATTAATTCACACCACTCATCACTAGTGTATTTATCAGTTAGACTAAATATAACTAGTTCAACTAAGTTAAACCGAACACAACTCCACCAACTGTCTCATCAACTCCACCAAACTCTGCCACATGAGTTCTAACTGAAGTCAACCATGCAATAGCCCAACCAAACCCTAGGAAAAGTGTATTTCCTTCTGTCAGCTGCATGTGCCACATCCAAGCATCAAACTGAAGTGCTCCAAGAGGATAAGATAATGTTTATAGTCCAAATATTATTAAGGGCTAATAATATTGAACAAAACATTTTAGCTCCTAGCCTAAAAATAGAAACTCGCCAATGTCTAAAAATACAGGTCCATATATTTTTACCAACTCGACTCAATCATCCATATAAATAGCATCCCAGTAACTCATAGACCATGATCCATATGTCTAAAAATAGACATAGTCTAAAAATAGACTTTGCGCCAAAAAATAGCCTGCGGGCCCACTTAGTGAAGGCGACTTCATTTCACTAAGCTCCATCATCTTGTTACATTTTCAACAAGTGCTTCTACTACTATGAGGGGTGAATGGATGTTTTCTTCCAGGCATGCAGGTGGGTGTTTGTGAATTTTTACAATGGGAAGACTTGGTTTGGCAGGGGGGTATAGAAAAAGATTTTTTACAGCATCTCCCTTAGCAATGGTCATACTACCTGTATGACAACCTATGTAACCATTGGCTGTGGCCAACCAAGGTCAACCCAAAATCAAAGGATGTCCATCCAGTCGGATTTTTGGATTAATGACTAGGAAATCCACCGAGTACTCCCATGAGTCAACAGAAACCAAGATGTCTTGTAAATTTCCTTCTGGTTTGACAACTGATTGATCAACGAGTTCCAGCAAAGTGGAAGTTGGTTCTAAAGCGGTAATACCAATAGTTTCATTGGTTGTTGCAGTCAAAATATTAATGGTTGCGCCTAAGTCAACTAGCATGTTTGGGAAAGAGCGGCCATATATTTGGAGTGTAACTACAGGGCTCCTTGGATCTTCATGCTTTATAGGTGTCTCCCAGTCCAATAATAAATAAGAAAAGGTTCCTGCGACATGGACGATTGATGGAGTTTTTTTTTTCCTCATATTTTTTTTTGTACACAGATCTTTAATTGTCTTAGCATAGATAGGGATGTCTTGAATGGCCTGGAGGAGAATAATTTTAATACAAAGTTTTTTGAGTTCCCCCAAAAGATAAAAATATGGATAAACAATAGGTTTAGGTATCACTAATATTTTGAGGAATGGGGGAGAAGAACTAGCAAGTTTCCCAAAGTCTTCTTGTTCACTTGTGCCTTCTTTCTGTCTTATTTGTGTATTGGTTATTGTTGATGGATTAATTTTAGTTAGGGGTTTTGATTTTTCTTGTTGTGGATTTGTGACATCCCCTAGGCTAATAATGCGCCTAAATCTCATCCTAAGTTCACTGCATTCTTTTGGCTCAATTTCAAGGTCTGGATTTTTAATGATTTGGATAAACTACACTAGTCTATTGTTGGGATTCGAGTTCGGTTGAGCTGGTAGTTGAGGGCATATTAGAGGTTGAGAATTCAGTGGTAGAAAATATGGAGCTGGTAATGTGGATTGAGGTTGAGGAACTGTTCCCATAGTTGAATTGGTTATTCCCAGGGGTCACTGTCATTTTTGAGACCAGTTGGGATTTTGTGAGGTAGAGGCAGGTCACTGGGATGAGTATAGATTGTTTTGCCAAAATTGAGGAGAGAAAGAAGAATTTTACCAATCGCTTCTTGGAAATGATTGGCTTGACCAAGGGGGCACGGAGAATGGTTGGGATGGCTAGGTAGAAAAAGGTGATTGATTTTTCCATGCTATCCCATGGTTTTGTTGATTAAATTGCGAAGGCAGAAAGAACTGATATGGGTCTTGTGACACACCTATAGTTCAGGTTGGCCACTGTCGATGTTGATTTATTAAATATATTGGTTCATATTCCTTATTTTATTCTTTGAAGACTTATTTCAACCCTGGTAGTGATGGACATTTTTCAGTGGCGTGGTATTTGGTGCAAATGGCGCATGTTTGGACCATGTCCATTGGGCATTCTCGTTGGCTGTGCTTCTTTCGACAGCATGGGAAAAAGGCAACCAATTTTTTTTTTCTTCTAATGCTTGTTTTTTCTTGGCCTACAGGATGTCTAATTGTGTCACAAGGGTACCCAAGATGTCATTCTTAAAATCTTCCAAGAGATTGCTGATTCATGTTCCTGTTACGCTGCCACCTAAAGTTATGTTATTTATGACAGCTGAATCCCGTCCTGCTAGTCTCATGCGTGCGCTGCCTCTAGAGCACCTGACACACAATGAAATAATATCATCATAAATTTCTTGATAGATGTCTCCTTTCCCCATTAGATTTAATTTTTCTATCCATTCATTCCATTTATCATTGTTACTTTTAGGACATATTTAGACAATGCAGTATAAGGGGACCTTTGAAAATTGTATTGGAATCATTCAACATATTCTTATAATATCTTGTTATATTTTGTAGTCATGTTGAACATTTCGTCTTTTACATCTCTATTCCAGCAGTAATCTTGGTATTTAGCAAGAAAATAGTTTTTCATTTGATCCCAATTATTAATGGTTCCTCCACCGAGCCCCATAAACCAGCGTAAAGCTACCCCTTTCAATGTAGAGGGGAATAGTTTCAATTTTTTAGGGTCAGTGGTGTAATCGTATTCCCTACAAAAACATTCAATTCAAATAAGAACACATCCATATCTTCCAAAGTCAATCCATGAAAAGTGGGGATGTTTTGTAATGGGATAGCTTTCATAGAGGCATTGGCGACCGTCTCAACAATGGGGTATTCCAATGTTGATGTTTGTCCCTGGGGTCGATTGTGCGCCATCTAATCAAATATTTTTCCAATAACCTTCAGGGATTTCCTATTATGGGAGATTAATTTTGGCTGGACTAGAAGTCGGTTTTCGAAAAGGTCTTATAGTAATACCACGGTCTGGGATGTCGGGGGTTTCTTCTTCAACCAAGATTTTAGGAGATCCAAGCTCTGGGGATTTTAGATTTGTTTCCACAGAACCACCGCTTTCCCCCTCTCCTTCTTATAAGTTGCAATAATTTCCCTCTTGCGAAGGGCTAGGACTCAGATATTCTGTTATTTGAAAACTTTATTCTAGCTCTTTCATTTTGCTATGCATCTCGACATAAGTTGCAGATGGTGAGCTTGCTACTCGAAAGATTATAGTAGGACTCTTTTCAGAAATGATTTGGGGTCCTATAGATGCCTGAGATTCATATTTTCTTATAATTTCGTCTATAAATGTTGTTCTTCCAAGGGTCACTGATCCCTTGGATTTCATGTATTTGGATAGAGGGTTCAGATTTGTTTCTATATTTTTCTTTCTAGTCATTCATACAAAAACTACTTCTATTCAACCTCTATATTTTTGCTGAAAATCAGGACAATGGGAAAGATTTTTACATGCTGGTACACGGGTTCTTACCTTCCGTTTTTAATACCCAATTCTTCTTCAGCAAAATAAAAATAAAAGCATCGTTTGTAAACACTCTCCCCTACAACGACGCCAAAATGTTGGCTCACTAAGATGTCTATTTAAAAAAAATCCTAATGCCTACGTTAATCATCAACCCAAGGTAATTATTTTTATTTCAAGAGTGTTCAACATAGTTTATGCAAGTGAAACTAGAGGTTATCAAATCGAAATCATTGCAAAAGGTAAAATCTAATTCTTGAAGTTCAATGAAAACAATTCTGAAAGCAATCGTTTAAACAACTCAATGGATTGAATCAACTTAACTCTTATTTGTTCTATGAAAGTAGAGAAAAATGAAAAAATTAAAGGAATTCACAATGAACCAGAATTACAGACTAACATCTACATACATCTATTAACATCTACAACAATCTATTAATGATACAAGGAATACTGTAGTAATTGAACAAAAAGTAACACAGTCACGTTCTGCAATTGAAATTCTCAATGGCTGATCAACCAACAAGCTCACTCAGAATGAAAAACAATATAATTATTCAAATAATCTTTAGTAAATGCGAGAAATAACATTCATGAAGAAAATAAAAGTTTTTAATACTTTAAATCAATAAGATGAAAACAACTCAATGCTGATGAAATTTGAATCAATTATAAATTCTATAAAATACAGAAATGATAATTGCAAAATAGGGAAATGAGAATATAACACAAGACAATAGTAGAACTCCTAGTGACTCGGCCTAAAGTCTCTAGAATTATCTTCCAGATGATCTTCAGAATATGATTATTGAAAAACCAATATTTCTTTCATTAAATTTAACAGTTGGGTTACAACATCATTGAGCACGAAAGCTTCTGTTCTAAGGAAATGTAAATAAAATACAATTACAACATACGAATTATCAACCTCCGTTCTATTCCATCTATTGATCTTTTATATCTTTACTGAAAAACATAATGAATAATGGTGAATCCTCAGGATCAGGAGATCCTGAGGATTTTTCAGCTGTCTAACAGTTTGTGTTATAGAAATCAAGGTCCTCCTCGATTGTCGTTGGCCTATATAAATAGAACGAGATTGTTTTCTTTTTCCTAGTCAATGTTGTTCAATTGTTTGAACTAAATTTAATCAGATTGGATTCCATGCACCTAAAAAAAATGGAAGTTAGACCTTTTTCCTCATAATTACATAATTTATTGATAATTAGGTTTACCCTTTGTTTATAATTAATTCTTCCAGATTTAATCCCAAAATGAAGGTACACACATTAAAGTTAATAATAAATCAAGTTAATCATGAGGGTAAAACATACCTTTTTTGTGACCCAACAGTTACCAAGGAAGAGGTCGAGGTGGTGGAGATGGTTGAGGACATGGACAAATCATTTGCTACAACTGCGACTAGCCAGGTCATTTTGCGAGAGACTAACAAAACCCCACAATGACATGTAAGTATTTTAAATCTGTTGACCATGTAATTTAAGAATGTCCTATACTTATGGAAAAGATCCAAGAAAATATCAATTAGCAGCCGATGCAAATATCCAAATGATGACTGCTGAAACGAGGATTGATGAACCTCAAGTTAATATTGTCACTAGAATTGGATTTGTGACTGGTAGTGATAAAGTAGATGAAAAGAAAGAATCTGAAGGTTCATGGGCCAAAAATATTGCTAAGAAAGTTTTTGTTTTTTATATTCATAAAGAAAAATAATTATTTATGGAAGCAAAGCGAAGCTTTATCAATGTTGGAGCTTCGATCTATAGTGCATAGCTAAAGCTTGATCAAAAAAGTAACTTTTACTTTTCATCATCTTTGATACATAACCGAGCTCCAACACAGGATCGAGTTGTGACACAAGAACAAGAATCAGCAAATCAAGTAAGTATTTTAAAATATTTTCTACAGACTTGTATGAAATTGTTAAGAGATCAAAACGTTGTAAAAGGGATTCAGGAGTTGATAGATTCCTATGCATCCAAAGAAACACTACGAGGTGACATGCACATAGTCAATAATTTACATTGACAGAAGATAACTGGAAGAGAGACGAGGCTTAGTGCGCATATAGGAGAGTATGAGATGGATCAAGTTATTATGGATATGGGATCTGATGCTAATTTCTTGACAAAGTAGACATGGGAATTAATGGGTATGCCAAAGCTACAATGGTCACCTATTCAGTTAAGGATGGAAAATGATAAAAAAAATATTCCCTATGGGAATACTACTAGGTGTCACAGTGGATATTTAAGGAGTTCACACTAATGTAGATTTTCATGTAATAGAGATTGTCGATGACAATAACCCTTATCTTGCATTGCTTGAACTTGACTGGGCATTTGAAAATATGGCCATAATTAATCTAAAGAAGAGATGGATGATATTTGAAGGAAAAAAATATGAGAGTAATTGTTCCCTTGCATCCGTCGAGTAAGATACATAGAGGCAGTCAAATAAGAATACTACGCAACTGACCGTATTATTCCAAATAGGAAAATGATAGCAATACAAAAAATACAAAGACTAAATCTACAACAATATGAAAAACACATTAAAACCCCATGAAAAGATCCAAAACTGTTGAGCCACTTTATTAAAATACGAGTTAAAGGCCAAAGCAAAATGAAGATAAAAAATATATCACCTCCAGTTAGCCAAGCCGGCTCGAATGGCCTTAGAATTTCCCACCGTGAAACATTGTCGTCATTGACTTCTTCATTTATGTCTCTTACTCTATAAATGCCGCGAATATATCTCAAGAGAACAATCCTCGTTGTGGTAAGGAATCAAGATCGGCGATACTTTGAGGAAGAGGCGACGTTACTATTGTACATATACATATACATACATACACATACACATATACATATATATATATATATATATATATATATATATATATATGTCGTAAAAATATGATATCGGATAGTATTTTCTTAATCACCTTTAGAAATTAATTATTTAAACCCTCAAGAATCTGATATAATAAATGCTTCACAATTCCATTATCTGCTGATATTAATTGAAGTGATAGGAAGAACATGAAGGAATCTCAAACTGATATGATGATAAACAGTATCTATCATTGTAAACTTCAAAAGAATTTTATGTGAGTGGAATAGTTAAAATGAAGGAGCGCCCATTAAGGATGTTTAACTCTTACTTACATATGTAAAAAGAGACTCGCAACTACATTACTTCATTTTATTCATAGAAAGAAAAGACAGAATGGAAACTGAGAAACATATCAACAACAACATATGCAATAATCTTGATCTTCATTCATTAGTCATCAGAAAATTGAGTACAAAATTTACAGTAGTCCAAAGGTCCAAAACTCGGAACTTTCTTCTTCATTTTTTCCTATTTTTATCCTCTTCACTGTAGAATCAATTTTGGAAACTGATTTCTAAAACCGATAATAAACTGCTTCCAACAATTTAATACATTTTATTCTTTTCCAGAATTTTTAATTATATATATATATATATATATATATATATATATATATATATATATATATATATATATATATATATATATAAGTATTATATATATAATACTTATTTTCTACTTTTACCAAAGTAATTCCACAAATACATACGTAATTTCTCATAACATAATTTGGTTTTTCGACCCCCCAAAATGGAAATATAGATGTAAATAAACTTTGGAAATAAAAGGAAATGCAGGCCCCAAGTTTCCCTCATGCATGCTATATGGAGGCAAGTTGGAAAATTGATAACAACTTGGCCTTTGACTAAATCTTAAATTGGTTTATAAACCACTTGTAATTTTGAAAACCAAATACCATTCCCCGGAGGCACTTTGGTAGTTTATTGAAGTAGTGAGGGGTGTTGTCATAATAAATCTAGTCCATCGATCTGTTTGATGACAATTATGAGAAACCTCTCTATGGGGCCACTCATTTTCATAAACCTTGGGTAGTTTTTGACACCGTAATTTCATTTATTTGAAGGAACTAAATTATGAACCATTGATTTGTTGAGTAGAAACGAGAAGTTTTATTTATTCCTCACTTGTTGAATTTTTCATGTGGCGATATTAATTGTGGACATACCTCGTCGGAAACAAAAACAACAAATGCTCCAAGACTTAAGCCTGTTTTAGAAATGAAATGAGATGTACAACACTATATTTTACATTGTGAATCTTCACAAAACACTTCCATACATATGGTTCGACGTCTGCTTCACTATACAATGCAATATTAACTGCATATTCCGTCAAACATATTATCATGTTGTAGCTGAATGTTCAGATGCAATCTTGAAAACGTAGTGTGATACTTACATCTCCTATGGGTTTCTCCCTTGACTTAGCACATTATATGAGTGTCGACATTGGTTGTATGGAATATAATGGTTGTAGTGCTGTAACCTGAAGCAACAATAATAAAACAATAACCGGAATTGCATCTCTCTCAATCTCGAAATTCATTAGGCACTTGTAATTTGAAATTCAACTTATGGATCCTCAACCTCTTCTATGGATGAAATTTTCAAACATAAATCAAATTCTAGTAGAATGAGTCCAACCCAATTTTGCAAGATGTTTCAGGAAAAACCGTCCTTTGAATAATTAGTGAAATATCTAAAACTTCTTTGAATTTTTGGACAGTTACCACAATAAATTCAATTGGGGTCACTGTGCAAAAAACCCATGTCGCAGATTTTTGAAATTGTTCTCCGTTTGCCCACAACTGAGCTCAAGATTCTTGTGTTGGGAATGTCTATGTTTTCTAAACTTTGACTTCTCAGTCACATCAACATACTTGATCAACTCTTTTAAATTTTAAATTCATGTGAAAATATGATATCCCACATATCATATATGATTACTCACAGCTCTTCTATCTGGGAGACTCAAGAAATAATGGAATATGACTATCTTTCAAGAGATCAGACTCCATAAATAACTGAGATTGTTGCTCATGTGTTGCACCTATAACAACTATCTTCATTTTGATCTTGAAATGCTTCACCACTAGAATAAAAAATAGGAGCAATCCCTGCTCATGGTGCCTTACTTCCTTAGAAAGTTTAAGTGATGTTCACATTGTAATATTTTCTCATGATATCTCTCAAGCCTTCTTCATATTTTCAAATAAGCTCCCAAGAACCAATTATCAAAACCAAGGTTGGGGAAATTTGAGGCTTTTTACTTGTCAGCAATAGCCATTCTTGGTGCATACTTTGATTCCTTATTTATCACCATCTCCAGGCTAGAATTATTTATAGCTAAGGAAGTTGTTGAGTGCCCTTTAGAAAGATTTATTTGAATAAATTCCATCAATAAGGTGTTTTCTTCATCGTTAAACCCAATGGACCAGTCTCCTCGAATGGATGCAACAAAAATATTGGAGAGGATTCTATGCTTGTTACAGAGCTCCCTTATCTAAGAATTATGCCCTGCAACATATGATGATGAATTCTCGTTGAGTTTGTGGTTATCTTCTTGAACACGTTGCAGCTCTTTTTTAATTTTAATAATTGTTTCTCAACAACCCGGAATTGCTTAGAACTTCTCTTGGCCTTTAGCTCAGTCAAATTATGCTACAACATCTGGCTCCAATTGGGGACAGTGCTTTGGTGGTAAAGTGTTGAGAACTTGTAGACTGGTAGTCTTTATTTGGCATGGAGTCAAAGAGAACTTGTAGATTAGTAGCCATTATTGGGCATGGAGGAAATCCCAAATGGGAGTTAATCCAGTATGAAATCCTCCCAAAACCTGGTACACTTTGGACTTCTTCCTTTATTCTTAAACTGAAAATACTGAAATAATAATACTACAACTGAAAATGCTCAATTTATGAGCTTATTTACGTACAAATCCTATATATATATATATATATATATATATATGGCTGAGCTTAATCAGGTGAAATCAGCCTTGCATTGGAACCAACACAACATATGCTTGTTAGATTTAATACCTTCATACTGCTGAAATTTAAAAACCAAAACAGGAATGTACCATGAAAATTTTCCATATACAAAACTTTGTACATACCCTTTCATAAAACCTTGTTGTTGATTGTTGAGGTATAAAAGGTGTCTTTTTAACGCCTATTTATCCTACATTAATTATCAATCTGAGAACGACTTTCTGTTTCAAGAGTGTACTCTGTTTGAGACTACAATTTAGCTAAGAGTAATGTTGTGAGAGATGTAGTATAGTATTCTAGATACAAGAGTAAAAGAAATCTAATTACAATAACATGAATGCAAATACTCTGAAATCTTAACAACTCACTCTGCAAAGCATCAATCATGGATACAGTAGCAATAACTCATTCCTTTAGAAATCGATGCAACTGAAATCACACTGGAACAAGGCAATCAATCTGGGAACTTGGAAGCTATAACCAATGTTCTCTACAGTTGAAAGTCCTACTCTTTGAGCAATCAAAGTGAAATCAAAATTGAACTACCTGCTGTTGAAAATAAACTGAGAAGAATTTCTTTTAAAAGAAAGAATTGGAAAGGAACAAAAATTTGTAATCTATATGCCTACACAGCAGACTGTAAATAAACAATATCTCTGCAATCTAAAACTAATGAATTAGAAATGAACAACAAACAGTAATTTAACAACAAACATGAACTTAATAAAATCAGATAACAAAATTACAAATCTTCTTAAACTTCAACCCTGTTGACAGCAAACGCTATTAGATAATCAATCGAAATGAACAATAATCCAATGGAACAACAAATAGAGCTAAGTATAGAACAACAAAGCTTTATAAGTGATAGCAAGATGAATAAGATAGTAATGACGATCCTTGTTAAAATAGAACAACAATGCAATCCATTAGCACACACAGCAATCCAGTACTCAATTCAACAGTAATTAAGTAACTCTATAATCATAATGAAACCAAACGCAATTATCACACGACAGTAATAAAAGGATAGAAATACAGACAGCAGAACAATTCCACCAGGGCCGAGCCCTTAGCACTAGTGAAACAATGCTCGGTTACTTCAAAGCTTGAGACATGAAATGAAATGTGCCTTTGTATTAATTGAACATAAAAGTGTTACAGTGACCGCTCTCTGATCATGAGAGTCAATAAAACGCAATATTACAAAAGGAATGTTTTTAATCAAATGATCCGACTCTCCACAATCTCTAAAGGCGTTGCCTTATATAACAAACTCGAAGGACAAGACAAGGAACGAGATAAGGTTTGAACAACGATCCCTCAGGATTGAAGGATCCTGAGGGATTTTCTTCTCTTCTTTCTTTAGTTGTCATTTGATTTCCTTTGACCAAAGGCCAGCTGTCCCCTACCTTCTCTTAGAAATGCATTCGGATTTCCTTGTCTTTGGCAGGATTTGGTCTAACGCTGGAGGAACAGCAGTTGCACTTACTTTAGCCTCGCTTCTGGTATAGTTGTTCACCTCGCCTGGTTCGTGTTTTTAGCAATAAAAGGCAGTTTTTAGTTACATTTTACAATAAACATAAATCTTTACAATTCTACCACAATTCTTGTAATAAGTCACCTTTATAAAGTAAAAAAGAATTATGTTTAAAGTAAAATAATGGGAAAACACATAGTGAATTCATACCTTTTCCACTACTCAACATACCCCCCTACTTACCCTTTTTCATGTCCTCATGAAAACCATAGTTTACATGCAAATCAGTTAAAGAATAAGCTGGAGAAGGTTTTTCATCAAAAGGCTTAAAGCCATGCATTGCAGCTAATGCTTCGAAGACATGCCCTGTCTGTCCTTCGGGTATTTCATAAATGGCTTTATAATCTGTAGTAGGATACCATGCAATGGGGCTTCAAAACCTACACCCTAGCTAGAATGGGCCTTCCCTCAAAATGAGGTTGCTATAGAGAACCAAGCGGTCTGCAGCAAATCCAAAATTTTTATAGTTAAATGGTTCTCTATTTTGAACATTCTGATTGGAAATTCCCCATCAGACCTTAGCTGTTATGTAGGCCTAGTTTCTAATAGATAGGAAATATTCTATCCCATTCAAGAAAATTTATTTATGGACAGGCCCCAATGCTTGAATAACACCTTCTCTTGTCATCAAATTCTTCTACCTAGCCCATAATTGTAACGGGTGATTAGGTTCACTCCTAACTTACAAGTCTAACTCATTTTCCTACCTTTGAAAAACATTATAGGCTTTGAGCCATTTTAACTAATTAACAGCAAAGGAAATAAATTCTTGGTATTGGATGTCACCCACAAAAGGGCTGGGATTTGTCTCACTATCATTTTCCAATATGAGATTATGCAAATAAAACTCACACAAGAGACGTTGTACCTTTACCCCATAGAGTTTGCAGCATGTTACAAAATCATTTATAGTGTTTAAATCTATAGATTTTCCTACCCTAATTGCTTTAATCTTTAACTGTAAATATCTCTCTAATAAAAATAAAGCATAATTCTTGGCAGGGCATCTACAAGCTAAAACATCTGTGTATAATGAGCAGATATTTTCCATTCGATTCTGGGCTAATTTTAATTGATTCATTACCTTTTCAGCCTTCTCCTCTCCCTTTCGACATTTCTCATGGGCTTTAGCCTCTGCTGCATGGATTATCTTCATCTGCTGCTGCAACTCCTGATATTTCCTTCTAGGAACAGTGTCTTCTTCAAGTTTTTCCCTTTCCTGTCGAGCCTGTGCCAACTCTTCTTGGAGTCTGGCTAATGTTGGGTCACTAAAAGTGTTTGGACTACAGGCTTTCACATTTTCACTTGAGGCTGCTCCATCTGGAACAATTTCCTGCTGTTCCATATCTTCATGATTAGGCTCAGCCATAGTCTCTGCAACTTTGGGCTTTATTTTAGAGGCCACTTTCCTCTTTTTCGAGGCTCGTCTGGTGACTATGCTTCTTTTGTTTCGTTTGGGCATTTGTTTCATTTTAAGAACCCTAATGGTCTGCCTAAGTCATTCCACTAGTCTCTGAAGTTTCAGTCGTTCCCTCCGAAGTTTTTCAAGCTCAGATACTTTCTTCCTTTTCCTTGATGGAACAACTATTCCTTTTTTCTAGACCCAATTGCTCAGCGGGGTTTTTCCCCTCATCAGTCGTGCCTTTACTTGGGATTGGTTCTCTGTTTTCTTCTTGGGGCACTTCTTCAGTGTTCATATGCCCCCAGCTGAATTCTTCAGGGATTATACCCTCAATTGACTCTGCAATTCCCTGAGAAATTTTGGTTTGGGACACTACATTAGTGTTCTCCTTTTCCTGTCCATACTTCTCAGGGGAAGCAACCCCAGCTGATTCTACCATTTCGTTAGGGTTTTCCCCTTCTGTTTCATTTGGTATTCCCTCAGCTGTTTCTTTATTGATAACAGATTGCTCCTGCAATTGGTTGATATCAACCTTAAGGTCTAGAGGGTTGTGAGGCTGCACATATTCACTCATATTGGCCAAAATTTGGGCCAATTGGTCTTCTTGCAAAAGGCTTCGTGGTGACCTTGCAGTAGTGTTTTCAGGAGGCTTTGTTCCTTCTCTTTCACTGCTGTGATTATCTTCGTCCTCCTCGCAGGTATGGTAACTACCTTCTTCCTCATCAGAGTAGCGAATTTCTCCCTCTACACGAGTATGAGGACTCCCTTATCCTTCCTCAATTTTCTCTTCTTCATCGTTTCCTTCTCTTGCGCTGCTTTGTTTCTCACCACTGGTGCGGTGACTCATTTCTTCTTCATCCTCATCAATATGGGGACTCCCTCCTTCCAATTGTGGAGGTTGTTCATCCTCCAAGCTGGGAAATTCCAAGGGCTGGCTACTGCTACCTGGAAGGCCTTCTATCATTCCCCTACTTCTTTTTGAAAGGGAGGACTGTCTACATTTTGATGGCTCAACTGTCAAGCTAGCCATTCTCTTTTGTTTTGGGGTAGGTAAGGCTAATCCTCCATCAATCGAAAATATCAATTCTTCCCAACTGGTTTGTTGTTGGGAAAGACTATGAATTACTAATAATCTGATTAGGCAATGGTGGCTGACCACCATGTCTGTGTGCCAAGCTTTTCTTATACTACAGGCAACATCATGCAGTAAGGAATTTAAAAATGCAGGAAAATTTACAGTACATTTTTGCTTTAATACTGCCAATAACTTAAGGTGGCGAGGTCTTACCATGTCTTTCCTTCCATCGCATGTTATATAGGCCTGAACTACCTTTTCTAATTCCGTCCATGGTTCTCCCAATGATGCCGGTTGAACTCCTTTTCCTTTGACGACCAATGTCTGTCCTTCTTCCTGGAAAATATTCATGGCTTCTTGAAGCCTGACCTTCTTATGAGTCCATACGGTTCCTTGCGTTGGTAGACCAGACACCTCTGCAATTATTTCATCTGTTACTGTTATCTATCTTCCTCTAACCATGGAGTATCCTTCCTACAAATTCTGTAGAAACTCGGTAGCTACTATTTCATGGGGTTGTTGTAGCCTTGTGAAGTATGTAATCCATCCCAATTTTTCCAGAATCTCTCGTGCAACATCAGAAACAACTAGCACTTGCGGCTCGCTACGAATTGATCGACCTCCAATCTTCTCTACACACTGTTACTTCTTTCAAAACACACAATAATGTAATGGAACAACACAACACAGTGAATTGGAATAATATAGTTAATTTTTTGTTATTCCCTAGAATGTAGGGATTTGATCTGCATGCAGTGATTAAGAGGCATCTACACACCCCCTGGAGGATGATAGGCCGTCCTCGACCGTCAAATAAGAGAGGAAAGTATTGCACAGTAGTTTGTACAACAGGAAAAATCATGCATACTTATGATACAATCAATCAAATTATTGCATTTACTGAAATTGATGTGTGTGATTAAATCGTAAATAAATATAGAAACATTTGTAATGATTTAAAGATAAGGAAATGGAATAGCTAATGTGAACACAAGTACTAATGCGCTTATTACCCACTCAAACTAATGTGATCGATTTATGATGATTTTTATGTATAATAGGTTCAAAATCAAGGTTTTAGGATTCATACTTTCATTTGATATTTATATAGAGATATAGGAAAAAGGGTTTAATATTACTATTGATTTGTAGAAATGTGACTCCAATACCATCAACAGAGCTCTGTTGCCCACAGGTGTCCATAACCTTGAAAAAGTTGCTTTCTCACCCTTGGAACCATTGCCCTTTATATATGCCTAGAGAAGTGTTTTTTAATGTCATAACGGAGGCCATTGTGCTGGCTTGGGAACCAGATGAATCACAATGCCATTCACCAGGAAGAAGTGAAAGGTGGCCATGCCGGCTCGTGATGAGACCTCCTATTCCAAAGACTTCTTAGTTTTTTTTTTAATTGTCCATTGGACCATATCCCTGGTGTGGTGGCCATGATGGGAATTCCACTTCACTTACTTCCTTATGATCATGGTAGGTTGGCTCTTGATGAGACCCCCTATCCTCCATCTGCCATATCATAAAATTGTTAGTGAAATATTTTTTCTTCTTTTTCATATACCACTTTCCTATTTATATATAAAGGATGGCTCAACACTCCTTAAGAGTAGGGATGGTGGAAGAAGTCTAAAAATCTCAATAGAAAAGAATATGCCCTTATTCCTATTCAATAAGTAAAAATCAAAGAAATTTATAAAACAAAGTCATATTATTGATTATGTCCTTTTTTCCTTTTTCTTATCATCACCAAACAATATCTTAAAAAAATGACAATTTCTTTTGATTTGCTAATTCCAGTAAGCTTTAATTTGTGTGATTTTGTATAAATATTATGTTTTCCTTTAGAAGAGTCATTAGAAATCCTCAAAATGCTGGTCTAAAAAAAAAAAAAAAATAATACACTCAAAAAGTGTTGTTCCTTTGGAAAGGAACAACAGAAACAATCTACGGAAATGATGTTCCTGGAACAGCAAAAATAATCTGCGAAAAGTGTTGTTTCTTTCAAAAGGAACAACAAAAAGAATCTACGAAACTACTATTCCTTTCGAAAGGAACAACAAAACAATCTGTGAAACAGCGAAAATAAATAGCACAACTGTTATTCCTTTCAAAAGGAACATCAAAAACACTCTCAGAAAAGTTGTTGTTCCTTTAGAAAGGAACATCAAAAATGTTGTTCCTTTGGAAAGGAACAACAAAAACTCAAAATAAGCGAAATAAATAGAGTTTGAAGAAACATAATTCCACCAAAAAAATCAAAATAAATGAACAATATTTATGCAAAAATTTCAAAGGAAAGAAATGATTTAATGAATAGGTGCCAAAGAGGGGTTATCCCCTTCAGCAATAATTTGCATGGTATAATTTTCCCGTAGTTGCTGGTAAAAGGATTCTCAAGTAAGCGGCTTATGGTAAAGTCGTACTCGATGACCGTTTACTTTGAAGGAATGTCCAGATCCATCAATGGTGGTTAATGTAATGGTGCCCTTTTCATGCACTTTTTATATTTCGTAAGGTCCAAGCCATCGTGTCTAGAGTTTCCCTGGAAAATCATGAAACCTGGAGTCATATAGGAGTGCCCAATCTCCTTCATGGAAGATCTTTTCTTTGATGAGAGCGTCGTGCCATTTTGCTCTCTGTTGTTGAATTAACGCAGTGTGCTGAAGAGCAGAGAGCCTAATTTCATCTAACTCATTGATTTGTTGCAATCTTTCAGCCTGGGCTTCATTTAAATCTAGGCCCACCTTCTGGGTTGTTCTTAATGTCTGAATTTCAAACTCTATTGGAAATATGGGATCTTTTCCAAATACCAATTGATATGGTGAATATCCCGTAGTAGCTCTCCATGATGTTCGGTATGCCCACAAGGCTTCTAGCAATCTGTAGGCCCAGTCACATCTGTGTAAGGCAACAATTTTTGTCAATATAGACTCGATCACTTTATTCGTGCTCTCTACCTGGCCGTTTTCCTGTGGGTGGTATGGGGTTGTAATCTTGTGTTGAATGTGGTAATTATGTAATGTTTCAACGAGTTTATTACCTACAAACTGCGGTCCTCCATCTGTGATTATGTCCCTTGGGAGGCCAGATCGCACAAATATTTGGAAAATGAATTGTATTACAGAGTCCTTTGTATATTTTGAAAGTGCCTTTGCTTCAACCCATTTAGTGACATACTCGGTTGCAACTAGGATGTATGTTCTTTGGTTTGATGGGGGGTTAATGGGGCCAACAAAATCAAGTTCCCGGTGTTCAAATGGTTCAATTACTAGTTGTGGGTTCAAAGGAATTTCATCGGACTGTCCAGGGCGACCTGCCCTTTGGTAGCTATCACAGGCCTGCACAAAATTTTTAGCATCTTTAAAAATGGTAGGCCAATAATAGTCCGTCTGTAAAACCTTATGGGCGGTTCTACGATCTGCAAAATTTCTGCCACACAGCCCATCATGGCATGCTTTCAAAATATCAAATACTTCATCCTCTCAGACGCATCTCCTAATTTTCATATCTGACCCTGTATGAAACAGGTAGCCCCCAATCCAAGAGAATCGGGTACTGCGCTGTATTATTTGCTTTCGTTCATTAAGAGTTATATGTTTAGGTAATTTACCTATTGCCAAATAATTTTTTATATCAGCATACCATAGGGTTCTAATAGTAACAGTGAACAAATGCTCATCTGGGAAGTGGTCTTCGACTGTTGCTGCATCTGTTGGCTTTGGCATTCTTGACAGAAAATCAGCTACAGGGTTCTCTTTTCCAGGTCGATCTTTGATTGTAATGTCTAATTCCTGTAATAAAATCAACCATCTTGTCACTCTTCCATTTGTAATAGGTTTATTTGCTAAAAATTTAATGGCATAGTGATCAGTATATAGAACTACAGGATACCCAGTTATACAATGTCTAAACTTATTTACAGCATGTACTACAGCTAAAAATTCCTTCTCAGTCACAGTATAGTTTAGTTCAGCAAGAGATAGATTTTTGCTGATATAATAGATTGCATATGGTTTTTTATCCTCTTCCTGCCCAAGCACTTCTCCAATCGCTGTGTCTGAGGCATCAGATGGAATTTGGAATGGAAAATTCCAATTTGGGCCCCTCAGCACTGGGGCTATTGATACCAGCTTTCTCAAATCATTGAAGGCATTGTCACATTTATCTGTCCAAATAAAATAAACATTTCCTCTTAACGTATATAAAGGTGCAGCTATTCGAGAATAATTCTCTATAAATCTCCTATAATAATCGGAAAATCCAAGAAAGCTATGTACCTTTGTTTGTGTGGTGGGTGTAGGTATTAACAAAATTATCTGAATTTTGGCTGGATCCACCTAAATTCCAGCTGCTGAAATATAATGTCCTAAGATAAGTCCTTCAATCATCATCATATGACACTTTTCATGGCTTAAGAAATGCCTAGTGTCGATACATATTTGCAACACCTTTTCTAAATTTTCTAATGCTGGCTCAAAATCATCTCTGTAAGTTGTGAAGTCATCCATATATACTTTGAACCCTTCATTTATTAAATTTGGAAAGATGTTGAGAATGGCCCTTTGAAATGTAGCAGGGGCATTGCATAGGCCAAAGGGTAAGACTCGGTAGGCAAATGTTCCCCAAGGACAGGTAAAAGTAGTTTTGTCTTGGTCTTCAGGGGCAATTTGGATTTGATTGTACCCACTGAAGCCATCAAGGAAAGAAAAGAGTTTCTTTCCTGCCAATGTGTCTAATACTTGATCAATTAAAGGAAGGGGAAAGTGGTCTTTCTGGGTTGCCTTGTTGAGTTCTCGGTATTCTACACATATTCCCCACTTCCCGTTCTTTTTGGGTACCACTACTAATGGAGAGACCCACTTGCTATCAGATATTGGGTAAATGAAATTAACATCTAATAGTTTTTGTAATTCATCTTTCACAATATCTTTAAGGTGAGGGTTTAGTCTTCTTTGGGGTTGGAAAATGGGTCTCGCATCCTTTTCAGTATAGATGCGGTGTGTACATAATTGGGGGTCAATTCCTTTCATGTCTAGATAATCCCATGCAAAGGTTTCTTTATATTTCCGTAGTAATTGGACCAACTTCTCTTCTTGTTCAGCAGTCAGATTTTTGTTAATGTTTAGAGTTTTTCCCGGCTCAATTTCTACAATCTTACTATTGTACACGGAAGTAGTAGGTATTACTTGATCAGGAATGTCTTTCAGAGGATCTTCTTCTTCTTTATTATCAAATGTTGCCTTGATCATATGACATTGTAGATGGGATCTGATTTGTGGTTTGTTAATAAAACTATTAATGATATCATCCTCTATTTGGTCTTTAAAATCGAGGGCATCTTCTATAGTTAGAGGTGATCTCATATTTTCCATAAGATATGATACAGGTTGCTTTCTTGTTTTGATTATTGATAGGCTTGGTTGGGCTGGAGGATATAAAGCTAAATTCTTGACATAGTTTCCCCTTGTTATTGTCATGTTGCCTTGTCGGCAGCCAATATAAGCATCAACAGTTGCCAACCAAGGTCTACCTAGGATTAATAGGTGTCCATCTAGCCGGTTCTTTGGGTTGATAACTAGGAAGTCAGCAGGGTATTTCCAGGAATCTATGGATACCATTACATCTTGTAGTGTACCTTCTGGTTTGACTACTAATCGGTCAGCCAATTCTAATAAGGTTGTTGTTGGTTCTAATGATGTAATTCCAAGTTTTTGACAAGTGGTGGTTGTTAAGATATTGATTGCAGCTCCCAAATCAACTAAGGCATTTGGGAACAATTTCCCATTGATTTTTATTGTCACTATAGGATTTCCTGGGTCTTCATATTTTACAGGTGTTTCCATTCCTGATAATAAGTTAGATAGAGTACCAACTATTTGGATAGTTGGGTTGGTGGTTGTTCTCCTCTTTGGATTCTTTATACATAGTTCCTTAATGGTTTTTTCATAAATAGGAATGTCCTGGATAGCTTGGAGGAGAGGGATTTTTATACACAGATTTTTTAATTCTCCCAGAAGATAAAAATCAAGATATTATAATGGGCGAGGTATGATTAATCATTCTAGGAATGGTGGAGAAGAGGTTGTTGCTTTTTGTGGAGTTTGATGTTGATTTTGTTGTTGAACCACCTTCTCTTTTTGCAATGTTTGTTCTTTAGGTAACAGATCTTCACTATGAACATTTTTGTCTCTCTCTATTTCTACTATATGTCCAGACCTCAATTGAAGGTCATTAAACTCCCTCAGTTCATTTTCTAATTCTGGTGGTTCCATTATTTGGACTGACTGAACTGGCCTATTGTTTGGGTTTGGGTTGGGCTGGGCTGGGAGTTGTGGTCTTAAGTTGGTCTGGGGGTTTTGTGTTAATGTATAGGGAGTTGGAAGTGTAGGTTGAGAGAAGGGAATTGTTCCAGCTAGTTGATTTGTAGGTCTTTTATAGTTTGACTGGTAGGCCTAACTCTGCGAAGAAGAGGGGGACCATTGTGTTGGATAAGCATTGTTTTTCCAAAACGGTGGGCAGAAAGGAAAGTTTGGCCAATTAGTTTGGATTGTTTGATTTGGCCATGATGATGTAGGAAATGGATGTTGTGACCAATTGGGGAAAGGTGGTTGGTTTTGCCACATTCCATTATATTGCTGAGCATTATATTGAAGAGGCTGAAAAGAAGAAAATGGATGAGTTGGCATACCTAATTATCGTGGTTGCCATTGTCGACGCTGATTAAGTAAGAATACCACTTCTGATTCTTCTTCTGCCTCTTTATAGACTCCTTTTAACCCAGGAAGCGAGGGACATCCTTCTTTGGGGTGGTCTTTCGTGAAAATGGCACAAACTTTGATTATATCTAGCGAGCACTCTTTGTGGCTATGTTTCTTCCTCCATCTAGGACAGAATACTGCCAAATTTTGTTCTTCTTCTACTTGCTTTTGTTTGGCTTGCATAATGTCGAATGCATTTTTAGAGTCCCTAGAATATCTGTTTTAAAATCTTCTAGCAGATTTCCAATCTCTGCACGAGTTACACCTTCACTGGAGGTCTTATTATCCCTTGTGATCATGTCACGTTCTGCTGATTTTAGCCTTGTATTGCCCCTCGAACTCCTGATACACAAATCAATAATGTTAGCATAGTTCTCCTGATATATATCCCCTTTTCCCATAATATTCAATGTTTCAACCCATTGATCCTTCATCCCCCTAATTAATTTAGTCTTCAGCACATTATCAGGTAAGGGTAAAGATGCATAAGGAGATCTCTGGAGATTGTAATGAAACCGTTCCACATATTCTTCTAGGGTTTCATTCGGTTTTGCTGTCATTTCAAATATTTCATCTTTTAGTTCCTGAGACCTGCAATAATATTGATATTTATTTAGAAACACAGTTTTCATCTGATCCCAATCAGTTATAACACCCCCACCTAGCCCCATAAACCATCGTAAAGCTGCCCCTTTTAATGTGGAAGGAAATAGTTTTAATTTTTTGGGGTCGGTGGTGTAGTCATACCCCCTGCATGACACATCGAATTCAAACAAAAATTAATCTGGATCTTCTAATTTCAAGCCATGAAATGTAGGAATATGTTGAAGAGGAATGGATTTCATAGGTGCATTAACTGCAGTATCCACTATAGGATATTGCAATGTGGAAGTTTTTTGGGGTGTCTGTTGGTTCTAGTTTTGGTTCTGGTTCTGGGCCATTTGATAAAATATGTGCCAATATCCTTATGGGATCTCAAGGGAATTCCTAGGCTGACTGGAAGGAGTAGGAATGGTCTTGACAGCACTCCCTTGATCTAGAACAATAAATATTCCTTGTTGGCCTACAGTTTGAGGAGATTCAGGTCCTTTATTTTGAATGAGTTTGACAACACTTCCTTTATCTGGACTGCTCACTGTTTAGACTATTTAAAAATGAGATTTTGGTTCTTCTGTTTCTCCTATTTCCCCTTCTCCTTCGCGGAGATTGCTATAGTTCCCTTCTTGTGGAGAAATTAGGCAGGGATTCTCAATTTCTTGGGAATCTTGCTTAATTCCCACTGTTTGACTATGTATCTCAGCAAAGGCTTCAGATGGTGACTCTGTGGCCTGAAGGGAACTAGTAGGTTGTCTAGAGATAAATTTCATAGGTCTTATTGATGGTTGAGATTCAGTCTTCTTAAGGATTTTGTCAATGAAAGTTGTTCACCCAAGGGTCACTGGTCCCTTAGGTTTTTTGGGTTTAGGAGGAATTTTGTTTTGTTTAGCTGGTTTATTCATTCAAGAAAACAAGCCTTCATTCCTACCTAAAGAAAGAATTTTTACCTAATTCTGCTGTGAAGCAGGCTGTGAGCAAGTATGTTCCTTGCCCAGTGCGCAGGTTCTTACCTTCCGTCTTTAATACCAAATTCTTCGCAAGCAGAAAAAAATCAAATGTGCATCACTCCTTCGAAATGGCATACACCCTCCCCGGCAACGGTGCCAAAATGTTGAGGTATAAAAGGTGTCTTTTAAACGCCTATTTATCCTACATTCATTATCAATCCGAGAACGACTTTTTGTTTCAAGAGTGTACTATGTTTGAGACTGCAATTTAGCTAAGAGTAATGTTGTGAGAGATGTAGTATAGTATTCTAGATACAAGAGTACACGAATGCTTGTAAAGAAATCTAGTTACAATAACATGAATTCAAATACTCTGAAATATTAACTACTCAACTCTTCAAAGCATCAATCAAGGATACAGTAGCAATAACTCATTCCTTTAGAAATCGATGCAACTGAAATCACACTGGAACAAGGAAATCAATCTGGGAACTTGGAAGCTATAACCAATGTTCTCTACAGTTGACAGTCCTACTCTTTGAGCAATCAAAGTGAAATCGAAATTGAACTACTTGCCACTGAAAATAAACTAAGAAGAATTTCTTTTAAAAGCAAGTTGGAAAGGAACAACAATTTGTAATATATATGCCTACATAGTAGACTGTAAATAAACAATCTCTCTGCAATATGAAACTAATGAATTAGAAATGAACAACAAACAGTAATTGAACAAAAAACATGAAATTAACAAAATCAGATAACAAATATTCTTAAACTTCAACCCTGTCGACAGAAAACGCTATTAGATAATCAATCGAAATGAACAATAATCCAATGGTACAGTAAACAGAGCTAAGTATAGAACAACAAAGCTTTATAAGTGATAGCAAGATGAATAAGACAGTAATGAAGATCCTTGCTAAAATGGAACAACAATGCAATCCATTAGCGCACACAGCAATCCAGTACTCAATTCAACAATAATTAAGTAACTCTGTAATTGTAATGAAACCAAACGCAATTATCACATGACAGTAATAAAAGGACAGAAATAAAGATAGCAGAACGATTCCACCAGGGCTAGGCCCTTAGCACCAGTGAAACTCTGCTGGGTTACTTCAGAGCTTGAGATATGAAATGAAACGCGCCTTTGTATTAATTGAACATAAAAGTGTTACAGTGACCTCTCTCTGATCACGGGAGTTAATAAAACGCAATATTACAAAAGGAATGGTTTTAATCAAATGATCTGACTCTCCACAATCTCTAAAGGCATTTCCTTATATAGCAAACTCAACGGACAAGACAAGGAACGAGATAAGGTTTGAACAGCGATCCCTCAGGATCGAAGGATCCTGAGGGATTCGCTTCTCTTCTTTCTTTAGTTGTAACTTGATTTCCTTTGAACGAAGTCGAGCTATCCCCTGCCTTCTCTTAACAATGCATTTGGATTTCCTTGTCTTTGGCAGGATTTGGTCTAACGTTGGAGGAACATCAGTTGCACTTACTTTATCCTCGCTTCTGGTATAGTTGTTCACCTCGCCTGATTCCTGTTTTTAGCAATAAAAGGCAGTTTTTAGTTACATTTTACAATAAACATAAATCTTTACAATTCTACCACAATTCTTGTAATAAGTCACCTTTCTAAAGTAAAAGAATTATGTTTAAATTAAAAGAATGGGAAAACACATAGTGAATTCATACCTTTTCCACTGCTCAACATTGATCAAATAAATTTTTCATATACTCAGCCATTGGATCATAGAAATGATGAGACAGAATTTTGGCTGTCTCCTTTTCTTGAACATTTTTCTGATGTAGATTTCTTTGAACAGGGTAGCTTCCTTCATAGGGTAGTTTCCTTCACTGTTTGACTCCTCAATTTGGAATTGTGTACGAGGAAATTGATTGCCATTTTCTATAGGCAGGAATTTAGGCTAAAAAGAGAAATCCAAGGTTTGTTCCCCATAATTCTGATGTTCTTCGTATAATGCCAATTCTTGTCAAAAATATTCCTCCTCTTGCAAACATATCTAATAAGCTCCACTAGTTTCCCCTCTATTCACAAAATCATTAAAATTATGAAAATTGTAATTATCTTCCAGCCTTTCATCGTGTAGTTCAGTTGTTGCAATGAATTTTTGACCAGAATCTTCAGAATGCTTAGATTCTTGTGTTTCAGCAATACAGGAATTCACTGACACCTTTTGAAAATCCTTGTTCACCTCTGAATTTGCATTATCTTGTAAAGAAATTCCAACATTTTCTTGACAGGCCCTCTTGCCTTCAACAAAACTTTTCTTTGAAAATGACAGGAAAAATTTCTACAAGCCCACACATTATCTTCGATTTCCTCTGCATAAAGAAACATCAAATTCAAAGTGCAAGGCTTTCTCTCCTTGAGATAAAAATTCAAGACAATGGAAAGAACCCTCAAATATTAAACCATATTTATTGCTTCAGGAGGTCGAATTTCTTTGGGCATACTGAAATAAAATTTTTGAAACCTCTTATTAAACTCAGTGATTGATTCATTGCTCTGCCTTTGGATAGAATATAATTCCAAAAGGTGTTTTTCATATGACTTACACTCACCCCAATATCTAAGAAAGATATCTTGAAAACCTTTCCATGAACTAATTGAACTTGCTTCCAAACATTGGAACCATTGCTGAGCACCCTGCTTTAATGAATGAAAAAACATTCTTAAAGCCACGTCTTCATAAATAATTTGAAATTTATCTAGAAAGTACTCAAATTCCAATATATGTTGTTCAATTGAAATATCCTCCTCCTCTCTAGAGAAACTTGGAAAAAATTTGAATCCTTTTGAACGATACTGATGAAGAATTGTGGGCAGCTTGGGGTTTAAAGATTTCTTTGTTTTTGAGCTGAAAAAAATTCAATTGCTTATGAGGCAAGATATTATCATCCAAAGATGATGAATCATCACCTTTATGCCCAAACTGTGACTGATTATCTTTAGGAATTGTAATGCAACAGTCATCTCTCCTCTCATATTTAGGAGATAAAGTTGTGTCGAGATGAATAATACAAGCAGAAGAAAATCATCTTTTTCCAATAAAGAATTTAATTTTTGGGCTTTACAATATCTTGAGAATATAAAGCAGGAAACAATATTATTGATATATAAGGGAAAATATACCACTAAACTGATAGTAAAAAATAGAACCTCCTTTAAAAAACTGAACTCTGATACATGATTTTTCCACGATGCTTTCTCATTTTCTTGCCAGTAAAATTCTTCATCTAATGAAACCTTCATCAGTGGAGTCGTTGGGTGAATAATAAGCAACCAAATTTTATATCTAATTCTTGTTCACCATCAATAATAAGGGATTATGAGACCTGCTGCCAGGAGAAGATAATGTAGGATTAGGTGTCGAAGGGGTTATTGCTTTCTGAGCCTTTTTAGAAACCAATTTTTTTGGATCTGACAAAGTAAGGGCCTACTGCTGCGAGGTATTTGAACATCAGTGACTAGTTAGAAATAGCCATTTTTGGTGCATACTTTGATTCCTTATTTCTCACCACCTCCAGGCTATAATTATTTATAGCTAAGGAAGTTGTTGAGTGCCCTTCAGAAAGATTCAATTGAATAAATTCCACGAATAAGGTGTTTTCTTCATCGTTAAACCCAATGGAACAGTCTCCTCGAATGGATGCAAAAAAAAAAACTTGGAAAGGATGTTGTGATTGTTACAGAGCTCCCTTATCTGAGAATTATGCCCTGCAACATATGATAATGAATTATCATTGAGTTTGTGGTTATCTTCTTTAACATGTTTCAGCTCTTTTTTAATTTTAATAATTGTTTCTCAACAACCCGGAATTACTCAGAACCTCTCTTGGCCTTTAGCTCAGTTAAATTATGCTACAACACTATTGTTGGCTAAATTCAAACTATTGGTTAGCTATTGTAGTAGGGTCCCTTAGGACCGCATTTTTTGAGTCAAATAATAGTATTTTTGTCGTTTTTAGTCGTGCGCACTATGCAATGAAGAGTCAAGGGGATTTGGGGTAGGTCAAATCCACTTCATGAGTTGTAATGGGTTAAAGGGTAAATCTAGGGGTCTTAAACCATGATTTGAGGACCATAGTATGAGCGCAGGTTAAGGTATAAGTAGAATTATAGATAAATTTTAATAAAAAATTTGGGGTGGAATTAATGTATGTATGTCGATATAAAGTAAGTTTGTAGTAAGCGTTGGTGTCTGAAAGGCTCCTGCTGGCTGTGTGCATGAAGACCTTAGTCTGGCTATGTGCAGACCCCGTTGGCTGTGTGTGTGGGTAGATCTGAAGGATTGTAAGGGGTTTTGTTAACATATGATGAATAAAGATCTATTTTGGCAACCTAAGTATCAAATGCATTTGTGATTTTCTTTATGACCTATTTTGCATATGATTCATGTTTGCTGTATATGATTTCTGTTAAAATATGATTGGATCAGTTAAGTACATGTTTTATTATTAATGAATGATAATTTCATAGATCTATTGTTGTGAACTCTGAATGTTACATTGTTAGAACAGTTGAGGGAATTGAGGATATACTATATGTGAATGTGCGCAGGGTAACCCTGTGATAATTGTTGGAAATACTGAGAGGGGGGGTGAATCAGTATTCCTTCAAATTAGATCATTAGTTAATCTTCAATTATTATCAATGTTTGTACAATGATAGAAGTAAACAAAAGGAACAAAAATGCACACAGTTTTTAAGGTGGAAACCCACTCCGGGACAAAAACCACCTAATGATTTTCTAATAATTCTTTAATATTCAACTCCAATTGAAAATAAAGCTCCAAATTCCTACAATCTAGAAAAGCATTCTTCTGCAGCTCCCACTGGATGGACGCTCTAATGCCCGATATTCTTCAGTAGTCAACTGAACAGATGCCCCAACACCCAATGAGCTACAAATCACCCTAGCACCACCCTACCATCCTATAGAAGAATAAAAGAAGAATGGACTCTCGTACCAGGAAAAATGGTCCACTTTACAATGATATAGAATGATGTAGAAGAATAAGACACACTAGAACATAACCCAAACTATGACACAACCACCTAATGATGATCCTAGACCTCCCGACACTGCCTCTTCAACTCTTGGCAGATAGACACTAGAACAATTTTTACAATAATGTATTTACAATGACTTAGTACAATGATACCTTTACAGTGACTGTATGCAGTGCTGCCCACTTGAAGACTTCATGTGATGAACTTCTTGCTACTGTTATGCACCTTGGTTGCTGCTCTTTTCATGCTACTCTCTGTTGCACCTTGCTTTGCTTTTCTGCCCTAGAAAGTTTGGTCCTTTGCAGCCCTTAACACACATGATCTAGATTTTTCTTGCCTTCTAGGAGCTCGATAATTAATCTAGTGTATATATGTTATTTAAGATCACCAATATGGGATTTCTGGTCCTGTAGTAGTCCTCTGAGTCTTCTTTCCAATTCCATAGGTCTAACCCAATTTGGATTCTTCAAGGGAGATTTATGCCCAATCTCTCACAATGCCCTAATTATGGACTGTTTCAGTAGAGAAAAATTGTACGGCGTGCCACGTATCATTGTTTCTTCATTAAGCTCTAAAATTGATAGAGAAAAAAATACAATCCGTGCACTATCTACCACTTTTTACATAATTCTAATATGATACTCAGAGAGAGAGTTATGATGATTTTCCCAAGGTCACTTCTTTGATATGAATTTCAGGAGCCTGCAAAAACACTGACTTCCACAGATCATATCTCCACAAATATTGTGCACCTTGAACTAAAATTTTACAGGAACTTCCTCAGGATTTTGGCTTTGCCTCATAGAAATTTCAGCTTCTGAACCTTCATAGAAAAGAAATTTAGATCAAAATGCCAAGATGACCTGTTTCATATGGCGAAAATCCCTTGCATAAGGAGGATACGAGGATCACAATTTATTTAAATGCTTAGGTTGAGAGGGGCTTCAACAAGTGAACGTGGGAGGGATTTTAGGAGCTTAAAAAATATTAATTATGACTTTTACCCATGCCACAACCCCATGGGGTTTTAGCCCATTAATTGGGGTTACAAACTTCAAACATGAATATCTCTCAAACCGTGAAGAATTATGTGGTGTGCCATATATCAACAAAAACATATCGACAAGTGAAAAACATGAAAAACATTCTTGACGCAAAATATATTAATTTGGTAGGTCAAAATTCCCATGAAATATTGGGGTAGTCCCTAGTGCTGCTTGGGTTGACATCAATGACAACTGTTGATCAACAATCTCCCCCTTTGGCATTGATGGCAACATAAGTACTCCCCTTGCAATCATGACACCTCTTCCTACAACATTCTCTCCCCCTTTGACATAAATGGAAAAGGGTAACTCCCCCTGAAGCACAACCATCCTACGGACCTGTACACACTTCCACTCCCCCTTTATATTGTGAATAAGGAAAATCTAATGAGAACTTGGGAGAATCCCAAGCTTTTGGTGAAGATATTCAAATGCTTCACGGGTTAAAGGTTTAGTGAATATGTCAACAACTTGTTCTTTTGTATCAACATACTCAAGTTTGATATTCTTTTTAGTGAATTTTTCTCTAACAAAATGATATTTGATCCGAATGTGTTTGGTTTTTGAATGCACGATAGGATTCTTGGAGATGTTGATGACACTGGTGTTGTCACAGAATATGCGGATAGGCTCAATGAATTGTACTTGAAGATCTTGCAAATTTTGTTTCATCCAAAGGACTTGAGTACAGCATGTTTCCGCTGCAATGTGTTGGGGTTCCTATGTTTTGGTAGATTTTGCAATACCAAAAGATAATAAAACATCAAACCACTTTGGGGCCCAAGGATCTAGCCCTCCTAGGTCCGGAGAGGGATCTCTCCGATAAAACAAAGAATGATGTATCTTTGGAGCTCAAAATGAGATGTTAGGCTAGGTATAAAACAAAAAGGGGGGTTTTAAATGATTTGGTTGGTGAGCTGCTAGGTTGGTCATGAGATCAAAGGCTGAGAAAGTAATGGGAGAAAAGAACAAAATAGAAAGATGTTTCAGCAAAGGGGGTAGGTCAAGAAAGTGCCATCCATTGGGTTATGGAGTCATGAAAGGATAATTACTTGCAACAACTAGCCAAGGCTTTCAGAGGGAAAGTCATATATACTAAAGGATCTTTTTAGATAGATGATGGAATGGAACATTAAGGAAAGAAAGTGAAAGAAGGAAAGCAACCCAATTTATGTCTATAGATCAGGTCATAGGTCATTTAACTCCAGACCTGATTGGACATACTCAAAGGCAGCTCTCAAAGGAGGGAAAAAGGGGCAGCTTATAGATCAGACCAGAGGTCATTTAACTCCAGGTCAGCTTTAGCATGCTCCAAGGGAAAACAAAGATAAGTTTAACAAGGAGATCTTAGAAAGGCCAGCTGGTTGCACAAGGATCCTAGTGGACAACGCTAACTCTAATCCCCAGTGTTCCCAAATCTTCCATCTTAAACCAAAAAAGAACATCCAGGAGCTGATCCATTCAATTCATACATCAGAGCGCAAGAAATAACATCCACTACGCTAGTTAAATTGACTGAAATCAGCCCTCAGATAACACATTTGGCAGAAAACATTAAGAGCAAGGAGAGCAGAGACATAGGGTATCTAACAAGGGTAAATCCTATGTCATATTTCTGATGCAAGCCAGCAGAAAATGTAACAGTATGAAAAGTAATAAACAGAGTAAGAAAAACATACCAATAGTAATATACCAGGATCCTGTGAAATGTGCTTGATTAATGATGCAAAACCAGTCATATACACTGAGCTCAATGGCTGTTACAATCCCAACTTCTACTCCCAGCCTATTACAATACAAACTACTCTACTAATCACTCCCAAGACTGTTCTAAGAGTCCAAATGAATCCCTCTAACTACAGCGGCAGCAACCAAACAACAACCTCTATAATTCGTTCTTGGGAATTCTTATAGGAGAATGAGAATAACAGGGGTAGATACAAATTAAATGTGTTCAAGAAGACAGCGTGGTGGAAGAGCCCGAGCCCACTCTGCTTAATAGCACCTTCATCACTGTAAGTACTCTGTAGACCGGTTTGGAGACCTCTGTCAAGTCGATTTTGACCTCTGGTGTTCCTTGTAGTCCTCTCGGCTGTCTAGGACTCAGCGATGCCCTCTGAAATTGATTAACCGGATGAAAGTCCGCAGGCCTCTTCATACCTCCACTACTTCAGCTCTGACATTCTTAAGAAACCTTTGTCAGTAAAATATATTTAATAGCTCGAAGAGGCATGAAGACTTCTGCATGAGGTGTTCCTTTGGAGAAAAGTACTCTGCTACTACTGCGTTTCGCTTTCCATCTGCCGTTTTGCAGAGAACTGACCTTTCTTTTATAAATGTTGTTGAAATACAACTGAACTGAAATTACACCTTTGTGAAGGGAAGAATTTATTTGCATGGGAAAAATGAAAAGGGGGAGAAGGCCTAACCCATATGAATTGCAATCGCAATGGGGTGGGAGTGGAGAGACACTGTTGAAACAAACCCACAAAGTTCCGATGCGACTAGCCTGGGTCCGATGGGGCAATACATAGTGGAGCGGGGAATCCCTTTAAAATAAACGAGAAATGATTTTTTCACTTTATACAAAGGAACGAATGGTATTTGTTAATAGGCATAGGGCTAAAGTGGGACCGGGGTACGGATCACAATCGCAAATCAGAATCGGGAGGTGGAGCATGGCGGAGTGGTGCAGCAAAAAATTTCCAATGCGATTGGGGAAAACCCTTTGTAAACCGAAAATAATACGAATTTCTGATTTACAAAGGGAAAACCCCTTTATTATATGAACGAGGTGGAAGAGTGGTACGGTGGGCCGAGCAGGTCTAATCACAATCAGAGGATCAGAGCAATCGGGGATCGGACTTGTGATCATGCGATCGGGCGAAATGGAGTGATCAAAATCGAAGATTGGGAGCGGGCGGCAATCGCAATCGGGAGAAAGAACATTGTGATGCGATCAATCGAAGGGGTTTGCGATCGGGCGGAATGGAGCGATCGCAATCAGAGATCAGGAGCGGGCGGAAATCGCAATCGGGAGAAAGAACATTGTGATGCGATCAATCGGAGGGGTTTGCGATCGGGCGGATCAGAGCGGAGTTGCGATGCGATGATCGGAGGGATTTGCGATCGATCAATCACTTTGCAAATATTTGCGATGCGATCAATCGCATCGCAAATATTTGCGATGAGTGATTGGGGCATTCAACATAACATATGCGATTGGAAAGATATTTGCGATTGCGATTAATAAGAGGCGGGGGTATATAATACATAAACTTTATAATAAGTTTATTACAATGTATGGTGGGGCATGGAAAGGGGAAGTGGTTATAAAGGGCGGGACTTAATAATAAACGTTAACATTATTTATTATAAGGTTCTAAGGGGTATGGTCGGGGGAGTGGTTGTATAAATCGCGTATTTTCGTTTTAACGTGATTTACAAAGCGATTTATAATCGGAAAGGGGGAAAAGGGGTATAAGACTTAAATAAAACAAAGATTAAGGGGAAAAATGGGGAGATAGGGGGTATAAGGGCTTTTACTTTACTTACGCATAGAATTCAATCCAGAAGACAGTTTTGAGAATGTAGCATACCGTTGGAAAGCTCTTTTCAGGCACTTTCTGATGGATCTTCTTGGAGGATTATCTGGCACTAAACAAGTTGAAGAAAACTTCTCTGAAGGTAGGGACCAACAGAAGGCACAAGGAGGCTTCAAGGATGATGTGTTTTTGGAGGAAATGCATTCCTTGAAGGCTCAGAGACATTTTAGCCCCCTTTTTGCTTGTCAAAAAATTTATGGGGGGCTAACAGTGGCTCCACATGGGGATGGATTCTTCTTGAAGGAGTCAAGAATTCATAAAGTAAATCTTTGGTGTAGGCTAGATGCCTGGTGCTTGACTCATTCATTTCTTTCTTTGATCAGTTGCCACAAATTATGAAGACATCATATCAGAAGTAAAATTTCTCCCAAAAAACTATCTACCCACACTATAGTCCTAACATTTTTCTTCTGGGTGCATTTGGACTTGCAGACCCTTTACATCATCAATTTTTAAAAACAGGAAAATAAACCTATTCTACTTCTACCCTTATTACTCCATGAGGCCAGATTAGACTATTGGCCTCATAACTTCTCTACCTAATCTAATATCTGCTTGGATTAAACTGTCTAGCAGATTTCTTCTCTACATTCTAAGACAGAAATTGAAAAACGGTCAAGCCAGGATTAGATTGTCTGACTTGCTGGACTTTGCAGAAATTAAAACAACTAACTACATGCTCACACACTAAGATTTATTTCAGACTTCCTACCTACCCTACTCTACTTGGAAATCTCTAATGTTCTAGGTGATACAATAATGCCAGTGCAGCCAGTCAAGCAATAACAAAAAAGGATATGAACACTGACTGCCCATCAAAGATAACCACAGGCTGCTCTACATGTGGTCCTTCCAAACTGAGGTCACCATCAGTAGTGACCACCCTTGATAAATTTGGCCCGTGCTAAGGATCAACGTTGGAGTAATTGAGCTAATCAAGGCCTTCATGTACTCTGCCACAGGATCAACGAACGCATGATGTACACTCTCTTCTTTCTGGCTTGCCATGATTGGTAGGCCGTTTGCGTCCTGGGTAGCTTCGATTATTGCATCTTCCACTACATCTTCAGTGTGGCTCATGAAAGCCAGATCCTCTTCTTCTTGTATTTCGAAGAGCAACGGAATCTCTTCTCTTTTGGGGGGTGGGGGACTTTCCAAAAATGCTCTGGGGTCTCTGAACTGATATGATATTTCTTGTGAGTTCAAAATTTAGATCTCAGCTTCATACCTTTCAATCACCAGCTCTAGAAAAAATTTCTTCATCACGGGTCCACCTTTTGAGCTGAGAGGAATAACCCCTGGAAGGTCCTCCACCTTATATTCTGCCAAGTCACTAGAAATTGTATCATGACATATTGCCATGAAATCTGGAAACATTCCTGCAAACCATTCAGGGTCTTCCATTAGTGAAGTGACTTGGTCTTTGGCATGGATGATGTTGTACTGCAACATGGTCTCCTAGTGGAGTCTTGCGAACACACAGATAACTAGCGGCCTACTGATCACCAGTGAAGTCTTTTATCATTTAGGAATTGTGGAGTTTCCAGGTGGATGATTTACAATTTACTGTCCACCATAGTGATTTACCAAATCAAGGCTGATTGGTCTCTTCCCCAGCGGAGTCGCCATTATGTTGCATTATAGGAGCTGCATTAGGCTATGGGATATTTGGTTCTTTGCGTGATGTATGAGTTTTTGGGGGATGACAAGCTAGCTATTTGCATTTTGTTTCCGGTTCACTTTGCGTCATTGTTTCAGTGCACTGTTCAAAGTTTTCTACGTCTTCCTCCACTGAGTCTAGGGTAGCCATTATGTTTAAGTCCATTGGTTCTGTTTCATCATGTGTATCTTTTCCTGTATATGCATTTTCAAATTTTGGTTCCCCCAAAAATTTATCATTGCAGAGGATAAAGGAATCCAAGTTTCTATGTACAGAGTACAGAGGAGATTTTTCAGGCTTTTCAGGGCTACTAACCAGGAATTTCATTTGCGCCTCCCTGTACAGTCTTCTAAGTTGGCCAAAGATTGGGATTGTGGCAGAAGCCCCATCCATCTGCATTGTCCCTTGCAGCTTGGCTCCCCATGATCTTGATAAAAACATACCATACTTGGGTGGCACATCTGCCACCACAACGTCCATGACCATACACTTTGTTGGAATCTGGGTAAGGCTCACACATAGATCTTTGATCAGGCCAAGACACTTTACCCTGCTAGAGTCGAATGAATATAGGTCTTTGTAGGGATGGGTTATCTCCAGGCCTAATCTTTCCATCACTACCTTAGATATTAGGTTATGTGATGCTCTAGAATCATGCATTGCATTATGAAGAATCTTGTCATGAATATTAAGACTGATATAAAAAGGGGGCGCTACCCCTTCTTGAAACTTTCCTTCTATCTTTGGACCAAGCAGAAGGGCAGGTTGGTCATCACTCATATTTAGAGTGTCACTGTTCTCGCCTAAATTTAAGGCTTTCAAAATTTGGCCGTTATATACATCCTGAGTTGCCAGCTCAGAGAGTGGGACAGAGATTTTAATCTTTGAAATCTCACTTTCCAAATTGAAAGTGGACTGACTCTTTGGAATGTTTGACTCTGTTTTGTTAGCCACTGCCTTAGTGGCTAAATCAGTGTGCTGATTCTCGTTATGTACAGCGTTCGTGACAGTTTTATCAGGAGCACTAACTACTGTGCTAGCGCTGCTTGTTGGTTTACCCTGTGCATCAGTGTTTTGGTTGTCCCTTTCTCTGTTCTTTCCAGAACTCTCAGTTGCTGATTTTTTACTTTCAGCAGTCACTTTAGAAGTTTTCTCAAGTCTCTTCTTGAGGGTAACCTCATAAGCCTTTCTTTTGTAATTGTCTTGACTCTTCTTGCTTTTGAGTTCATATTGTTCTCTGACCTGCATCATAGCATTTTCAAATCCTAACCTGTAATCCTCAGATTCAAACCATTCTTCATCCCAACATGAGGGAGAAGATTGATCTTCTTCTATGGAACAGTTATGGATCGAGTTTTCCACTTCAAACATTTTTATTGTATTCCCTTCAGACTCTTCTATGATTCCTTCATCTTCATCAAGAAATTTTTCTTGGAATGGGGGAATGACTTGCTGATCTAATTCTATTTGTTTGTTGGGAGTGTTATTATTTCTTCTAGAGTTCTAGTTCTGGTTTTGGTTTCTATTTTGGTTACTGACTGTGACAACCATCTTTTCCATCATTTGCTTTAACCTTTCCACATTTTTGGATAATCTGTCATAATTTGGGTCAGATGAGGAAGCTACATTGTCATCTCTATATGTTACCCTCTTCTCAGCTCTTAGTCTTGCTCTTTTCTCAATCAAGTTGGCTTCTATATTCATTTCTCCTTTCTGCATGTCTTCCAATGTGTTGTATTCTTTATCCCTAAGCTGATAGGCCACGTCAGCATCAAAGCCTTCGGGGTATTTCGCTAGAGCCATACCTTGGGGAGGTTTCATATGTGGAGGGAGAGCATTATAAATGTTGTTAAATCTCGTTGTGTAATCATGGACACTCTCCCCTATATTTATTTTAAGGCTCATGTATTCTGCTAGGAGTTGGCGAGGGTTAGCCCTAACTTTTCATTTGTTGATAAAAGTCTGATATAAGGTAGGGAGGTCATTAATGCTACCCGGAGGTAAGCTTTTAAACCATTTCTTCACATCACCCCCTAAACTCTAGGAAAATATTCTCATTTTGACTGTATCATCATCTATCTCCATGTAGTCAAAGGAATCTTCCATCCTATCTACATGATATTGTGTTGTGGTAGACTCTTTTGCAGTGAAGTGTGGGATCCTCGATCGATAATCATTAGGTAAGGGTACTAGAGGCTAAGGTAAAACCAGAGGTGCGTACCAGGTTGCCATGATGGTGTTTTGATGAGGTAAAGGGTTAACTTGAGCAGCTGGTATATGGATGACAGGGATACTAGGACTAGCAGAAGTTGGTTGAGCAGATTTAGGATGACTGAGCCCCCAGTTCTGAATAAAGTGTATATTGGGAGGTGTAGATGGAGGGGTCTGTCTATTTCCATGGTGTCTACCACTTTGGGGTGGTGAACCAGGAGGCTCAAGGTCTGGCTGGTCTAGGACACTGAATGACCTAGTCCTTGGCAAACTATTTCGAGTGCCTAGGTCAAAAAGTGGGTCTGATAGAGCTGTAAAGTCTTCTGGTGCAGATTTAGCTCTATGGATGTGACTAGAAATAGTTGATTGTTTTGGTGTAGGAGATCTCTTGAGGATGCTCTCAGGATTGTCAACTATTTCAGGTGGGTCTAGGTTAGGGTAAGCTCTTGTGTGAATGGTTCTGTCAGCCAACGTGTTGTTTCTAACCAAGCAACTTAACCCTACTTGTTACTTATACTGTGGTTGATGTTGCTGTGGAGGCTGGTCTCCCAGTGGAGTCTTATTTGAACCAAGATAATCAGCAGGCCTACTGATCACCAGTGGTGTCTTTAAATCATTTAGGAACTATGGAGTTGCCAGGTGGAAAGGTTTAGGATGTTTTTGGAGGGTACACTGTCCACCACAGTGCTTATGAGATGTCCCCTTTCAAGGATATCTTTCAAACACAGCAAACTCTAACCAAATATTGACTGGGAGGGCATTTACCAGATATGTCACCTCTGAAAGAGTGTGATATCTGGAGGCTACCTGTCCCTTTCTAGACTCTGTCAAAGAGTATGGGAGAACACAACAAATGGTATAGAGGTTGATGTGTGAATTGAAATGTTTAACTACCAACCTAACCAGAGATTGTAGGCTTTCTGAGGCTTATGATATAGTAAGGTGAGGAAAACTCAGAAATCCCCAGTGGAGTTGCCATTATGTTGGTGACGATAATGGGAGACAGATTAATGTTTAGCAGTTATAGGCTCTCATAATTCCCCAGTGGAGTCGCCATTATGTTGGTGACAATACTGGGAGACAAATTATTGTTTAGCAGTTATAGGCTCTTAGAATTCCCCACCGGAGTCGCCATTATGTTTGGGTTCCTATGTTTTGGAAGATTTTGCAATACCAAAAGATAAGAAAACATCAAACCACTTTTGGGCCCAAGGATGTAGCCCTCCTGGGCCTGCAGAGGGATCTCTCCGATAAAACAAAGAATGATGTATATTTGGAGCTCAAAATGAGATGTTAGGCTAGGTATAAAACACAAAGGGGGGTTTTAAATGATTTTGTTGGTGAGCTGCTGGGTTGGTCATGAGATCAAAGGCTGAGAAAGTAATGGGAGAAAAGAAAAAAACAACAAGATGTTTCAGCAAAGGGGGTAGGTCAAGAAAGTGCCATCCATTAGGCTATGGAGTCATGAAAGGAGAATTACTTGCAACAACTAGCCAAGGCTTTCAGAGGGCAAGTCATCTATACTAAAGGATCTTTTTAGATAGATGATGGAATGGAACATTAAGGAAAGAAAGTGAAAGAAGGAAAGAAACCCAATTTCTGTCTATAGATCAGGTCAGAGGTCATTTAACTCCAGACCTGCTTGGACATACTCAAAGGCAGCTCTCAAAGGAGGGACAAAGGGGCAGCTTATAGATTGAACCAGAGGTAATTTAACTCCAGGTCAGCTTTAGCATGCTCCAAGGGAAAACAAAGATAAGTTTAACAAAGAGATCTTAGAAAGGCCAGTTGGTTGCACAAGGATCCTAGTGGACAGAGCTAACTCTAATCCCCAGTGTTCCCAAATCTTCCATATTAAACCAAACAAGAACATCCAAGAGCTGATCCATTCAATTCATACATCATAGAGAATGCAATAACATCCACTACGTTGGTTAAATTGACTGAAATCAACCCTCAGATAACACATTTGGCAGAAAACATTAAGGGCAAGGAGAGCAGAGACATAGGGTACCTAACAAGGGTAAATCCTATGTCATATTTATGATGCAAGCCAGTAGAAAACGTAACAGTATGAAAAGTAATAAACAGAGTAAGAAAAACATCACCAATAGTAATAGACCAGGATCCTTTGAAATGTGCTCGATTAATGATGCAAAACCAGTCATATACACTGAGCTAAATGGTTGTTACAATCCCAACTTCTACTCCCAGCCTATTACAATACAAACTACTCTACTACTCCCTCCCAAGACTGTTCTAACAGTCCAAATGAATCCCTCTAACTACAGCGACAGCAGCCGAACAACAACCTCTACAATTCGTTCTTGGGAATTCTTACAGGAGAATGAGAATAACAGGGGTAGATACAAATTAAATGTGTTCATTAAGACAACGTGGTGGAAGAGCCTGAGCCCACTCTTCTTAATAGCACCAGCATCATTGTAAGTACTCTGTAGACCAGTTTGGAGACCTCTGTCAGGTCAATTTTGACCTCTGGTGTTCCTTGTAGTCCTCTCGGCTGTCTGGGACTCAATGCTGCCCTTTGAAATTGATTAACCGGATGAAAGTCCGTAGGCCTCTTCATACCTCCACTACTTTAGCTCTGACAGTCTTAAGAAACCTCTGTCAGTAAAATATATTTAATAGCTTGAAGAGGCATGAAGACTTCTTCATGAGGTGTTCCTTTGGAGAAAAGTACTCTACTGCTGCTACGTTTTTGCTTTCCATTTGTTGTTTTGCAGAGAACTGACCTTTCTTTTATAAATGTTGTTGAAATACAACTGAACTGAAATTACGCCTTTGTGAAGGGAATAATTTATTTGCATGGGAAAAAGGAAAAAGGGGGAGAAGGCGAAACCCATATGAATCGCAATCGCAATGGGCTGGGAGCGGAGAGACACTGTTGAAACAAACCCACAAAGTTCCGATGCGACTAGCCTGGGTCTGATGGGGCAATACATAGTGGAGCGGGGAATCCCTTTAAAATAAACGAGAAATGATTTTTTCACTTTATACAAAGGAATGAATGGTATTTGTTAATAGGCAGAGGGCTAAAATGGGACCAGGGTATGGATCGCAATCGCAAATCGGAATCGAGAGGTGGAGCATGGCGGAGTGGTGCAACACAAAATTTCTGATGCGATTGGGGAAAACCCTTTGTAAACCGAAAATAATACGAATTTCCAATTTACAAAGGGAAAACCCCTTTATTATATGAACGAGGCGGAAGAATGGTACGGTGGGCCCAGAAGGTCTAATCACAATTGGAGGATCGGAGCAATCAGGGATCGGACTTGCGATCATGCGATCGAGTGAAATGGAGCGATCGCAATCGGATATCGAGAGCGGGCGGCAATCGCAATTGGGAGAAAGAACATTGTGATGCGATCAATCGGAGGGGTTTACGATCGAGCGGAATGGAGCGATCGCAATCAAAGATCGGGAGCGGACAGCAATCGTAATCGGGAGAAAGAACATTGCGATGCGATCAATCAGAGGGTTTTGCGATCGGGCGGATAGGAGCGGAGTTGAGATGTGATGATCGGAGGGATTTGTGATCGATCAATCACATTGCAAATATTTGCGACGCGATCAATCGCATCGCAAATATTTGCGATGAGTGATCGGGGCATTCAACATAACATATGCGATTGGAAAGATATTTGCGATTGCGATTAATAAGAGGCGAGGGTATATAATACATAAAATTTATAATAAGTTTATAACAATGTATGGCGGGGCATGGAAAGGGGAAGTGGTTATAAAGGGTGGGACTTAATAATAAATGTTAAAATTGTTTATTATAAGGTTCTAAGGGGTATGGTTGGGGGATTGGTTGTATAAATCGCTTATTTTTTTTTTAACGTGATTTACAAAGCGATTTATAATCGAAAAGGGGAAAAATGGGCATAAGACTTAAATAAAACAAATATTAAGGGGAAAAGTGGGGAGATAGGGGGTATAAGGGCTTTTACTTTACTTAGGCATAGAATTCAATCCAGAAGTTAGTTTTGAGAATGTAGCATACCGTTGGAAAGCTCTTTTTAGGCACTTTCTGATGGATCTGCTTGGAGGATGCTCTGGCACTGAATAATTTGCATACAACTTCTCTGAAGGCAGGGACCAACAGAAGGCACAAGGAGGCTTCAAGGATGATGTGTTTTCGGAGGAGATGCATTCCTTGAAGGCTCAGAAACATTTTAGCCCCCTGTTTGCTTGTCAAAAAATTTATGGGGGGCTAACACAATGTATTCCACTTCTGCTGTAGATAATGAGATTGAGGTTTAATTTTTTCTCAACCATGATACGAGACAACCACTTAGATATAATGCTGCTCCAATATTACTCTTATGATCATCAACGCTTCCTACCCAATCTGCATCTGTAAAGGCTTGAATAATGAGATTGTTAACCTTGGGATACCACAAGCCATATTATTCTGTGCCCTTTAGATATTGAAGAATTCTTTTGACAACAATAATATGTGATTCTTTTGGTGCTGCTTGGAATCTTGCTACTTGTCCAAATTCTTGCATAACATCTGGCTGGGAAGTTGTTACATATATAAGACTACCAATCATAGATCTGTACAACCTCTGATCCACATCCTTAGATGAGTCATCTATGCTGAATTTGCAACCTGTTACCATCGAATTAAGGACGGGCTTGCAATCTTCCATTTTGAATTTCTTGAGCATTTCCTTTATGTACTTGGCTTGACATATAAATATTCCTTTATCTTGTTGAGATATTTGAAGCCCTAAGAAGTATGTTAGCTCACAAAGTAAAGACATCTTGAACTCACTTTTCATATTTGTAGAAAATTTCTTACTTAGTTGATCATCATTGCTACCAAATATTATATCATCCACATATACCTAAACGATTGTTAAATTATTTTTACCTATTTGTACATAAATATTGCTATCAATAATACCTTTCTTGAACCCTTGTTGACGTAGATATCCGTCAAGACGAGCATACCATGCTCTGGGAGCCTGCTTGAGACCACATAGATCCTTCTTTAACCTGCGAACATAGTCTTCTTTTTCTAACATTAGAAAACCCTCAGGTTGTTCGATGTAAACTTCTTCTTCTAATTCTCCATTAAAAAATGATAACTTAACATCCATTTGGTATACTTTGATTTTTCTTGAACATGCACAGGCGAGAAACATTTAGATGGCTTCCATTCTGGAAACTGGTGCAAATTTTTCATCAAAATGAATTCCTTCCACTTGTGCATAGCCTTTGCAAACCAATCTTGCTTTGTTTCTAGTAACTTGTCCATCTTCATTCAATTTGTTCCGAACACCCATTTAGTCTTAATGAAATTTCTATCTTTTGGTCATGGAACTAATTCCTAGGTGTTATTCTTCTCGATTTGATCTAATTCTTCATTCATAGCTGCTACCCAATGTTTATTCTGGCTAGCTTCCTCAAAACTACTAGGCTCAAAGGTTGCTAGAAAATCAATGTGAGCTTGTTGTGACGAACGAAGCTTTCAACCTTCATTTATATCACCAATGATTTGATTTGACGGATGATTCTTTTGAATCCATTCTTTTGTTCTCTTTTGAGGAGCTTCTTGCTATTGTTCTGGTATATCTTGATTATCATTATTTACTTCTTCTTGGTTGATAGTTTCATCTTGTTCTAGGATTTTATCTGTGTCTTTTTTAGCCTCTGTCTCAAGTTTCAAAGATTCTAGATCCTCATCATTATTCATTAGAACATAATCTTCGTCAAATGTAACATTTATGCTCTCCACTATATGTTTTTGTCTTAGATTATAACATTTATAGGCCTTTCTTTTGCATGAGTAACCAACAAAGATACCTTCATCAACACGTGATTCAAACTTACCCAAATTTTGATCTTCTCTTTTTATATAACATTTGCTTTCGAAGATTTTGAAATATTTTACATTAGCTAGTTTTCCTTTCCATAATTCATATGGGGTCTTGTTGCAATTATTTCTGAGAAGACTTTTGTTGATAATGAAGAATGTCGTATTAAAGCACTCAAATGCTTCATATTTTTTCTTTAGGAAACTGACGGTTGTCATCCTGGTATATTCATCTATCATTAACATGAAATATAATTCTACATCTAAGCCTTTTGTTCTCACAGGACCACATAGATCAGTATGTATCAATTCCAATGGATGTGATGCAACGTGTTCTTTTGTTTTAAATTATACTTTTGTCTACTTGTCATGTCGACAGGCCTCACATAGTGTGTTGGAAGGTTTTGAGATTTTCGGCATTTCTCGTACTGCTTCCTTTTTGCTTATCTTGACAAGATTGTCAAAGTTCATGTGACCCATTCGTTTGTGCCATAACTAGCTTTCATCTTCTTTAGGTAGTAGACATTCTTTAGTTGCTTCATCTAGAACATATATGTCGTTTGGAGCTTGACTTGTTGTAGCCACAATGTTACCATACCTGCCTTTCCTGATTTCACATTTTGTGGAGTTGAATAGCATTGTGTGTCCTTGATCACACATTTGTCCAACACTGAGTAGATTTTGATTCATGTTTTCAACCAATAATACATTCTTGGCTATAACATCTTTGCTTCTGAGAGTGACGGTACTTGATCCTATAACATTTGAAGATCCATAATTTCCAAAGGATACGGTTCCATCCTTCTTCTCTTTCAGAGATACAAATTTCCTTCTATCTCCAGTCATATGCGTTGAGAAACCGTTGTCAACATACCACACATCTTTGTTGTTTTGAGCCTTGAGAGCGAGAGCACAATTATCAGCCTTCTTCTCCTTCCATGTTCGTTCATTTTGTGGCTTCAAAGATTCTTCTGTAGGATTTTTAAGTCTCTAGTCTCTGGCTATGTGTCCAAAGTTCTAATATTTGTAACATTCCATATTATTTCTTAAATGGTCAAATCTATTGATGTTTCGTTGAACCCTGGGAGGTTCATATTTGAAGGATCTCTTGGAATTGTATTGGTTCCTAGGGTACATGCGACATTCTATAGCTTTATGACAAAATTTTCCACATGAATAAAAATAGCCATAAAAAATATGTTGGCACCTCGATGGAAATATTCATCGAGGAATCGTCTTCCAAGGATGTTCTTGTGAATCTTGTCCAATGAAGTCTACATGCATGTCAGATCTCATAGGTTCATTGTATTTTTTTGTAGAGATTCCTGCTTCTTCTTCTTGTAACCGAGGCCAGTTATGTCATTGTAAGATAGTTGATTGTTGATGATTTCTTCCAATGCCCTTGAGCTGTTGTAATAGTTTTGGACAGTTTTTCCCTTCTTCACTTCCTTACGCAGCGAGACTACTTCGGCTTCTAATGCTTCCCTTTCTTGGTTGCTTTCTTCCAACTTCTTTTGAAGTAAATCTTCAATACATTTTTGTTCTTCAACTTCAATTTTGAGACCGTGAACTTGTTCTTCAAGAGTATTGGAACAGATTTTCTCAGCCTTGAGCTCTTTTATAAGCCTGATTGCCTCCTTAGAAAATTCCTCTATGGTCAAACCTTCTTCTTCATTGTTTGATACCTCTTATTTATTGTGCTTGGCCATAAACAATACTCTCTCATTGGCTTCTTCTTCGTTATTACTGTCTTCATCGGATGATGAACTATCTTCTTTAGAGAGAAACTTCCTTTTGGATCCTTTCCTTTTTTCTTGCTTGTTGAATTTCTTAAAGCCTTTCTTTCCTTTTGAGTTGCCATCACTTCTGTTCGGAAATTTTGCTACGAAATGCCTAACCTCAAAAAAACCGAAACATATCAATGGAAGTTTATATTTGAATTTTCCATTACCAATTTTTAGTTTTCTTGTAAATTAAGTATATTCTTTATCTGAAATACCTTCTCCATCATCTCCCTTTTCTTCACAGTTTCTAGATGCGAAGTACCCTCTTCTTCATCAAGTTTCATTTCATATGCTATGAGAACTCCATGTAATTCCTCTTTCCTGATTTTTTCTAGATTTGCACTGTATCTAAGGCTGATATCTTTGGGTTGAATCCCCCTAGTAACGTTCTAAGAATCTTTCGTATAAAATTCTTCTCGTCAATTGGCTCTCCCAATCCTTCCAGAGTATTGGTTATTTCATTAACGTATTGGAACTATGCAGCAATGTTGCACTCTTCCTTCATTCTGAGTTGCTCAAATTTTGCTCTATAGATTTGAAGCTTTGCTTCTTTGACATTTGAGTCACTTGCATATATATTCTCAAGCTTGTCCCATACATTTTTGGCAGTTTTACAACCCAACACCTTATGATAATCAGATTCAATAAGTCCACTGATAATAATATTCTTTACTTTTGCATCATTTACCAAATTCTTCTTACCGTATTCATTCGTGGTTGATGTAAATCCGTTTTGAACTTTGTTGCATACTTCGTAACCTTGCGCCAAGAGATAGACCTCCATTATTCCTTTCTAGAGTGCATAATTATTTTCATTGAACAGAGGTACACCATTCTTGGTATGCTCCATGACCTCCTTCTAGTTGTTAAACTTCTATTGAAGGAACCAAGCTCTGAAACCAATTGTTGGAAATACTGAGAGGGGGGTGAATCAGTATTCCTTTCAATTAGAGCATTAGTTAATCTTCAATTATTATCAGTGTTTGTACAATGATAGAAGTAAAAAAAAGGAACACAAATGCACACAATTTTTAAGGTGGAAACCCACTATTAGACAAAAACCACCTAATGATTTTCTAATAATTCTTTAATATTCAACTCTAATTGAAAATAAAGCTCCAACTTTCTAGAATATAGAAAAGAATTCTTCTCCAGCTCCCACTGAATGGATTCTCTAACACCCAAGATTATTCAGTCAAATGAACAGATGCCCCAACACCCAATGAGCTACAACTCACCCTAGCACCACCCTACCAACCTATAGAAGAATAAAAGAAGAATGGACTCTCATACCAGGGAAAATGGTCCACTTTACAATGATATAGAATGAGGTAGAAGAAGAAGACACACTAGACCATAACCCCAACTATGACACAACCATCTAATGATGATCCTATACCTCCCAACAATGCCTCTTCAACTCCTGGCAGATAAACACTAGAACAATTTTTACAATGTATTTACAATGACTTAATACAATGATACCTTTACAGTGATTGTATGCAGTGCTGCCCACTTGAAGACTTCATGTGATGAACTTCTTGTTGTCGTTATGCACCTTGGTTGCTTTTCTTTTCATTCTACCCTACGTTGCACCTTGATTTTCTTTTCTGCCCTAGAAATTCTGGTCCTTTGCAGCCCTTGACACAGATGGTCTAGCTTTTTATTTCCTTCTAGGTGCTCGATAATGAATCTGGTGTATCTATGTTATTTAATATCCCCAATATGTGATTTTTGGTCCTATAGTAGTCCTATAAGTCTTATTTCTAATGCCATAGGTTTGACCCAATTTGGATTCTTCAAGGGAGATTTATGCCCAATCTCTCACAATGCCCTAATTATGGAATGTTTCAGTAGAGAAAAATTGTACGGCGTACCATGTATCACTGTTTCTTAATTTAGCTCTGAAATTGATAGAAGCTAAATTACATTCCATGCACTATCTGCCACTTCTTACAGAATTCTAATTTGATACTCAAAGAGAGAGTTATGATGATTTTCCCAAGGTCATTTCTTTGAGATGAATTTCAGGAGCCTACAAAAACATTGACTTCCACAGATCATATCTCCGAAAATATTGTGCATCTTGATATGAAATTTTTACAAGCGCTTCCTCAGGGTTTTGGCTTCACATCGTAAAAATTTCAGCTTCTGAACCTTCATAGAAAAACAGTTAGAGTGAAAATTCCACCATGCCCTATTTCACATGGTGAAAATCCCTTGCATAAGGAGGATATGAGGATCACAACTTTTATAAATTCTTAGGTTGAGAGGAGCTTCAACAAGTGAGCATGGAAGGGATTTTAGGAGCTTAAAAAATATTAATTATGACTTTTCAATGACCCATGCCACAACCCCATGGGGTTTTAGCCCACTAACTGGGGGTACAAACTTCAAACAGGAATATCTCTCAAACCAAGAAGAATTACGTGGCGTGCCATATATCAACGAAAACATCTCGACGAGTAGAAACAATTTAAAAAATTCTTGACCTAGAATATATTAATTGGGTTGGACAAAATTTCCATGCAATATTCAGGTAGCCCCTGGTGTTGCTTGGGTTGACATCAATGAAAACCGTTGATCAAGAATAATTAACCTAGGGTTTCTAGTTAGGGTTTCTAGTGCACAAGCCAGTCTGTGTAATAAGATAGATCAGAAGATGTCCACTTCGTTTAATTCTCTCATAAGGTGTGGAAACATGGTTCCAACACCCCCCATTCTTCTTCGGGTGATAATTTGGCCTGCGCAAGTAGGTCATTGCCGAAAGGGTGAGTAGTAAGAGGTTTTTGTTGGTTATTCAATAACTCTAAACCTGGGTCAGGACCCCTCACGCCAAAAAATGGTTCTGTTTCTGGGACCAGGATCATTTTGAGAGAGATTAGATGTTGTGGCATCCATCGAAGACTATATTAGAAGACTAGTTTGAGGAAAAGATATGTGAATTCTACATCAAGGAGAAGTTGTCTACTGAAGAGTGGGAACATAAGTATATTTTTAAAGAGCTACATGAAATATTCTTTGTGACCTTTGCACATGAATTACAAGAGTGGTTATTAAGTGGTCTTAATATGGGAAAACTTGTTATTGCTATGAAATCTCCCTCATAAGTATTAAAAATGTCTTTAAGGAGCGTCTCATTTAACCATTTATGAAGGGGTAAAATTGTCAAGTTTCATGTGTCTTTGATGAGGTAATTATGATTTAATTAACATTTAAAAACTCATAAATGTAAAATTAAATGCATTAAAATAACTCACAACAATCACATAACATAATAGATGATGATGGAGTTCACCCCTCCTAGGCTACATCTCCATAGACCTCCTTTAACTAGTTAGGCCCTCTTGGGATTATGAGTAAAAGTATGGTTACAATAATTTGTGATGCTCCACTGGATTTTATAATTTTTCCATTGGCTTCAGAAGACATGAAAACCTCAAATACGACTATCCAATCTCTGAATTTGGTTACCAGCTCCTCTAGGCTTGACCTCCAACATCGGTGGCCATGGGCTTGTTTAATCTCCAAAGTGACAAAAGGCACCTTCAGAAGTGCTCCAATGCCTCTATAAATTATACCACTATGTTCAAAGCATCAAATACATCAAAAATTGACTATTAACTCACTGAAATTGGCCTTCAGCTGATCTGGGCATGACCTTCCCTCCTGGTGACCCTCACCTTCAAAATTCTTTAAGTGATCAAACAAACTTGTATATGAGCTCCTTTGCCTCTAAAATCTGTTCCAATGGATTTAGAGCATTCCAATCTACTAAGAATGACTATCCTTGAGAAAAAATTGGTCGACAATTGACCAAGATAGACCTCAATAAAAAGTTTCCCCTAGATTTCGCCTCTCAATATGGAGTTGTCCACCAAAAATGGCACTCCGCCAAATATGCTGCCGACTTAACGGCTTCATTACTTAAAATATAAGCATTTTTAGTGGTGGTTAATCCCGCATTTAAGTATGTTTAGTGCTGGCACTCCCCCTGGTCACGGTGCTTGGTCATATGGTGAGAGGCTGGCCCACGGGTTGCCCCCTCCATTTCCGTCGTCGAAGCTCACTGCACGCTTAAATACAAGGTGGAAGCATAGTATTTCAATTCACGAGCTCATGTTCCAACGGTGGAGGTACTTGGATATTGGGGGAGGTCACGGGTTCAAACCCGGACCTCGACCCGATATTGTTTTTGTATGCATTCCATATAAAACAACGTGCCCAAAACCATAGTTCATAACCTTAGTTTAATAAAATGTATCGAACCTTTGAAAAAAAATTTATTCCACCGTGATATATTGACCAACCTTTGTAAGGTTCACTATTTAAATATATGCATCCAACATTTGTAATATGCACCCAACATATTGTTGAAATATGCACCTTTGAAACTTTGTTAATCCCGCCATGATATCTTAACCAACCTTTGTAAGGTTCAACATTCAAATATATACATCCAACCTTTGTAATATGCACCCAATGTATTGCTGAAATATGCACCCAACGTAAAATTTGAAATGACTTTGACTTTTAAATGAACTTTGGATTTTTTTTAAATGAATTTTAATATAAATGTGCAATTTTAATAATTTTAAAATTTTAAAATTAATAATATATACTAATATATATAATAATACAATATAATTTATGATATAAATCATATAATATAATACATTATAAATATATATAATAACATATATAAAAAACAAATCTTAATATTTTAAAATTAATTTCTAGCACATTAAAATTCTAGAACTCGAACTCAACATTAGAGGACATTGGGAAATTTTTACCTTCACAAGCCAAACTGGCGAATCCAACAGTGACACTTGTCACATTGGACACAAACTGAAGAAGACTCACTGCATGTTGAATGGACTACCATGCCATGTCATCACTCCTTCCCACTAACATGCTTTTGTACCCACAAAAGCTAGCTATCTCATAAGATCTGAACTCTCTTCGGTTTCCCAAGTTCTATCATCTTGATTCTACTTGGAGAAATCATCATGACAAACATGTCATCACTCCTTCCCACTGACATGATTTTGTACCCACAAAAGCTAGCTATCTCATAAGAGTTGAACTCTCTTTTGTTTCCCAAGTTCTATCATCTTGATTCTACTTGGAGAAATCATCATGACAACCACTTCAGTTCACTAAAATGCCTTGCCTTACCTTGCGAATGGCTTGGCTCTTCAACCATTGTTCCTCTTCTGTTGCTGACCGAATCCAACATTTCTTGGCTAATTACTGATATAACTATTTTGATGTGCCAAATCGATTCCACGGTGCCTTCCCACTGAGAATCGTGTTCCTCCTTTGCACAATGATTGAACTACAAAAAATATATTCCAACATCAGTAAAAATAAGAAAATAAATGACCATTCTTTTACCTCCATGTTTCCAAATTCCACATCTAGAAGAATGCATTCTCCATCTCCTTCTCTTCTTGGCATCAATACATAACATGGTCTACAATAGTTGCAAACTTTTTTGACATCTTGTCACAAAAAAAAACCATCTTTGTATCTGAAAAACACATCATGCAAGAAACAACTTGACGACGGCTCCTCTTTATCCTTCAAAGCAACTAATTCCACATCATGTGAACATCGCCATGTACTCACACATATTGGTGTTAAAACTTCATCGACCAAACACAAGTTGAAAAAACATGCCTCTTCAAAAGACTAACTCTCAAGTCAAGCATAAGCATGTATAATAAATTGACGATTCTTTTCCCAAAACAAAAAGAATTTCACATCTCATGTGAAACCCTTCGTCAACATCTCCTTTTCACTTTTGGAGCCAAAATCAACTCTTTCAATTTGATATGACATGCATGCAACACACAATCGATCATCACAAGTTGACACTCATGCATGTGTAAATGATCAACACTCTCAAGTTGACATCATGCATGTCAAACAAAGCAATCGACCAACACATGTCAATTACTCATGCATGTTCAAGCACAATGAAACCATCAAAATTCCATTGTTCATACACACAAACTCTCATGCATGTATACAATTCTTCAACTCTCTCACAATTACAATCATAAGTACAAGAATCTCATTCATATGCACATGTAATTTAAAGCTGAAATGAATAAATTTTGTTGCAATAAAGTGAGTCAACATACTCCACTTTCAAACACCTTCTTGGCATAAATCATGCAACATGCATTCTATTGACAAAGAAATGCATCAACATCAAAAGACATGCAAAGCCTTAATTGGATAAGAAATCTAGCCATCTCTTACCAAACCATTTCAATGGGGCTTATTTTAGCTGCACATCATCATCATGTGAATCATCTTGACCGACATCAATTATGGAATTTTCTTTTCCATTATTTCCATTCTCTTTCTCCACCTTCTTCAAATGTCGTGGATGACCTGTTGGATACAAAGTCGAACACTTGTCTACAAGATGACCTAGCTTTTCAACATGGTTTTCTTTGGCTTCCTGCCTCCTTTGCTTTAAAATTTTCTTGTGAATGGTTATCTTCTTCCAACACTTTGAAACATTATTGTTATCCAAACCACAAAAGGAACATGCACCGTCTCTCCAAATCTTATGTTTTAATTTTCCATGTTTATCATAATCAAAAGAAACTTGATTAAAAGAATATTTATACCTTGAAAATTCACCTTTGTCACCTTCTTGAGGATGTGAATTTGATGAGGTAGTGGCTTTCATGGGAATACCAAAAATGAATTCAAAGACTTCATAGCTTTCAACATCCTCTTGTTTTCCTTTCTCATTAGTTGCATGCTTATGAGCACCTTCTTGCAAAGTGGGTGTAAAAATTTTGCATTCCTCGTGAACACAATCTTCACAAGCTTGAGATAATGAACATGAAATGAAAGTCCTTCTTGGAACACTTTCATGTGCCTCCTTGGCTTTAGAGCTTTCTCCATCATTTTGTCCATAACGAAGACCCAAATACTTAGTCCTTTCCTCAACAACAATTGGCTCAACTATGCCTTATGCATGTTTTCCTAACCCTTTACCTTCACAGCCCATTTTCATGAATAATTTGGACCCTATTCTTCTAGTGTGTCTTTTAAAAGCACCTAAAAATTCATTTTGAGAGGAAATTGAAGATAAACTTGAATTGCATACCTATTTTTCAAGCACATATATTGGTTAAGGCTTCCTTGGCAACATGGAGTTGAGTCTCCATCTCATGCATCCTTTCAAGGTTCTCATTTACAATATAGAGCTGAGTCTCCATCTCATGCATCTTTTCAAGAATCTCTTGCTCCTCTTTCTTCGTGGAAATTAACTTCTCTTGAATTTTACTACTCTCCCTCCTATCTTCATACTTCTCTTGCATCCTATCAATCATGATGTAGAGTTTCTGCAACATCTCTATATAAAGGCATTTTTTTAAGGAAGATAGACTAGAAGCATCAGTTAATGAAGTTTCCATCACACCTGAAATGCATACAAAGCTTCTTTGCTAAAATTTCAGAATTTGAAGTCTCAATCTTGTCTTTCTCCTTCACAAATAAACTTGGCAAACTATTAAATTCTCCTTGCACAAATTCAACAACCAATAGCTATATAAGAATTATCTAACCTTGGATAAAATGAGCTAAAATTTTTCTATGATACCAACTTGATCTGAATATGGGTAAAATTTTTATTACTATTCAAGCTCCCTCATCAATATTAAAAATGTGTTTAAGAATTGTCTCATTTAACCATTTGTGAAGGGGTAAAATTGTCAAGTTTCACGTGTCTTTGATGAGGTAATTATGAGTTAATTAACATTTAAAAACTCATAAATAAAAAATTAAATGCAGTAAATAACTCACAGCAAGCACATAACACAATAGATGATGATGGAGTTCACCCCTCATGGGCTACATCTCCATGGACCTCCTTTAACTAGCTAGGCCCTCTTCGGATTATGAGTCAAAAGTATGATTATAAACATTTGTGATGATTAAACATCTGTGATGCTCCAATGGATTTTCTGACTATTCAATTGGCTTCATAAGACATGAAAACCCCAAAAATGACTATCCAATCTCTGAATTTGGTTACCATCTCCTCTAGGCTTGACCTCCAACATTGGTGGCCATGGGCTTGTTTAATCTCAAAAGTGACAAAATCACCTCCATAAATGCTCCAAAACCTATATAAAATGTACCACTATGTTCATAGCATCAAATGCATCAAAATTTGACTATTCACTCACTAAAATTGGTGTTCAGCTGATCTGGGCATGGCCTTCCCTCCTGGTGGCCCTCGGCTTCAAAATTCTTCAAGTGACAAAAACCACTAGTATATGAGAGCCTTTGCCTTTGAAAGTTGTTCCAATGGATTTATAGCATGCCAAATTGCTAATAATGACTATCCTTGAGCAAAAATTGGTCTAAAATTGACCAAGATAGGCCTCATTAAAGTTTCCCCTAGATTCTTCCTCTAAATCTGGAGTTGTCTGCCAAAAATGGTGCTCCACCAAATCTGTCGCAAACTACAGAATTTTTTCACCAACACTCATTCTATCCACTGTAATATAGGAATTATTTTTTTCCTTTCAGGCTTTCAATATGAAAAAGACAAAAAATCAAATATCCCAAAAAGAGTGGGATCGGGACATTACTTCCTTATTTGATAGAATCTAAGAGTCAGTTGTGTCGCCCTTGAAAAAAGCACAAAAAGCTAATTCTTTTCTCCATTTTGGTATGGTATTTAGTTTGAATTAAGAGATCCATAACCTTGTTATCGAGTCAATACTCCCTCGGTTGGTTATCTCTTCCAATCATATGGAGGGTTTTTTCATGCATCCTGCATGACAAACTTATACAAAGTCACCATATGCTGCCATAGTCACAATGAGTCATGCTTTTGTCCAAGGGAAGTAAACCTGAGTTGGCCTTTCAGTGGTGTCTCTTGACTCATTTTTCAGTTGGCCATCCTTGGTCTGTCAAAGTCTTGTTCTATCACATTAGTTATTTGTTCCTTTACTCGTGTTGGTTTGAGAAGGTCTCCATTGACTTCTTGTCGAAAAGTTTTTCTCTTATCGACTTCAAAAAATTTCTTTGAGTAGAACTAGAGCTGCACCATAGCCTTATTTATATCATTTATACGTGACCTTGTGCTCAGCATTTTATCAACACCATGGGTCTTTGACTGAGTGGTTTCCATGGGTCTTTGTCTGAGTGGTTTACCTTATGTTCAACTTTAGCTTTCATTATCACACCTGTGATTCGTGCAGTAACTTGGTTTCCATTTGACCCTATCGATGGATTCCTCACCTCTTTGTCAATTTTCATTATTGGTTAGTTCAGAGGTTTCTTCCATGCGCTAACTACATTTTTTTCATGCCATAAATGTGCTTTGCGTTGGTTACTTCAATTTTCTTCATCTGATTCCTTCCCAATTTTTGCCTGCATGTTACACCCACACTGGATTTATCTGGGATGCCTTAATGCCTTCCTTCCAGAAAATATTTTCCCATCAACTTTGACACATTGCTCTGGGAATAAGTTCTAGAGTCATTTTGTCAGAACCTTAGGGTTTCCAATCATTAGTGGCAGATTCCTTCGCTATCGACAGTGAGAATACATCAATGTCTCCTTATTGGTAGATGCTATCAAGTGTTCAACTCCAACGCATTCATTTTCAATTGTTAGATTGTACTGGGGTACCTTGACTCTCATCATCATTATCGGTTAGTTGTCTCGCATTCGTTAACGGTATACATCAATGACCAGTAATCAAATGATTTCTCACATGGTCAACTTCAGCTCATTTATTCCCATTGTGTAGAATTGTACCATATTGATTGGTGAAGACCTTGGGTTTTCATTAGCATGTTTTGGTTCACTTTAACAGCTCCTTCAGTTTTCTTCTAGTGACCCCATCCACCCTTATATGTTGTAGTTCATCACAACAATGTTTTATATGTTGGCACCCGAGTCGCATGTAGTACCATTTTTCCACCACTTACATTTTGGTACTTGGAGATTCGGTTGTGACTTCAGTGATCAAATGCCTTTTCAACATCATTTATCAGTCTTCTATATGTGATATTTTGACATGACTTTGATATGTACTTCGTGATCAGGTGATTCACTATGTACTTTACAGTTTCTACTATACTTGTATACATATTGGATCCACTCCATAATTGTTATGCAAACATGATTTAATTTCACTGAGCATGGGTATGCCCGCCTCAAACATGATCTTTATTTTTTTATTTATTTCACTGGTTTTTGGTACACTGAAATATGATGAAGCCCTCTCAAGTCCTCGCAAGATTCTTTCTTATGCACATAATACATTTTGGCCATCATGTACCCCTTCTAACCTCATATATTAGGGGGCATATGTTATAGCATCATTTATCACATTTAGATACTTGATAATCTATGTATTGGCCTTGGGCAACCCTTTCCATTCAGACTTGGTAATTTTCCTAAAAAACAATATTTTGAATTCCATACGCGACTCTGCCTTGTCTAAAACAAGTGCAGTCATAGGTTCACTCATATTTGACCCATGTTTACAATTTAAAATATTAAAAAATATAAAACTCCCTATATTTTGGGCAGGGTTTACGAGTTACACCGGAAGCCTACCTACAGGAGCCCGTGGCCAAATTTTTTCCCAACTGAAAAAAATGTTTTGAGGAATTATAAATACACTTCATGAGGAAGGCCTAAGGGAGGAGAGAGAAATGTATTTATACTATATCCTGTTATATCCCAGATCAAGTCTGGTTATCCTTGTGCCACCTACACTTCCCAAGTTCAGGAAACCCTTGTTTCCTTCTTTGTGAAGTTCACCTCCTTTATGTGACATCCTTGTGCACCTTTTATGGAAGAAGACTATTGAGGCTTGTGTTGGACAGATCCATAGGACGGTTCCACATATTTTACATACATCAATAAATAAGCTCTATCTCGTTCCTGATGTCATGATATTATATGGTTTTTATACATGTTAATGATCATGTAATTTTTAATTTCATGTTATATTTTATAAGCTTATATTATCTAACCTACTAAAATTTAGGATATATATGTTGTAAAAATAGTCTATGTGATTTTTCTTGAGTGAGTTGTAGGTCTTGAAGTATGTGGAGAAGCAGATGGTTTTTACCCTACGAGAATGACCTCATACGTAGGACATACAGGTAAGGTCATCTCTCCCAGGTTTACTAGCTTAAGCATTAGGACCTTTAGTTTGACTATTTTTTTTGCTGTATGCCTTCCGCTCTATTAGGTCCCTCAACCTAGACCTTGAGGTATTTTTTCCTGCAACAAGAGGTTGAGCATAAATTTGAGTGTTAAAACCTTGAGTTTGTGATCCCTGCCATGGTCTTCTAGCAACAAAACAAAGAGGACCTATTTGATTTGGAACTACTTCCTATTGGTAAACAACTTTAAGACTTGGTATTGAAGGAAATTGTTTTGTATCATGATTTTCTGCACATATAACACAAGTTTCTACACAATTCAAGTCAATAGGACATTCTCTCAAGGCATGTTTTTTTCTGCACTTACAACAAAAAATATATAAGGCCTCACTTTCAACTCTTTGCTTGTTTTGTAATTTTAAGGCATCTATTTGTTCACTAAGACTCCCTGAATTGTGTGTTTTAAATTCATCAAGAAAATTTCCTATTTCAGCCCTACTTATTGTTCCAGTTGTAGATTTATTAATTCTAGAGATAACGCGGTCCCTTGAACTCTTTCCAAATCTTGACTTACCTCTTGAAATATGTATGCATAATATAGAAATTTATCATGATTTTCTACACTTAGGACAAAAAATATATAAGGCATCACTTTCAACTCTTTGCTTGATTTGTAATTTTAAGGCATCTATTTGTTCACTAAGACTCCCTAAAATGTTTGTTTTAAATTCATCGAGAAAATTTCCCATTTCAGCCCTACTTACTATTCCAGTTGTAGATTTATTAATTCTAGAGATAACGCAGTCCCTTGAAATCTTTTGTTAGGTCCCTATATTACTAGTATAGTCCCTTATTGTTATTAGTGTAACCCCCTTATTGTTATTATTGTACCCTTGTAACCCCCATATTTTTATTATTATTCCCTTAAATTATTATTGCTAGGTCAGCTAGGATTACATTGTGGCCCCACTAGGATTACATTGTGGCCCCATGGAATCATATATAGAGAAAGGAGGTTTTGTAATTTGAATCATCCAAGAATTGTTAATTCATGTAATGTATTGGAGGTTTCCCCCTCGAAGTGGCTTATTTATAAGGCATTGATATCTCTTTTCTTCTATATTTGGAGCTGGTTTCACAACATTTAGTATCAGAGCTTTGGATTCTAGGGTTTTCGCTGCTCCAAACCGGTCATTGTGGAATTTGCGCTATAAAAATTTTTCTACGAAGGTTTAGAAGCTGAAATATTTATAGTGCGAAGCCACAATCTGGAGGAACATCGTCGCAAAATTTTATAGATTGGTTCACAATATTTTTGAATATATGATCCATGGAAGTTAGGGCTTTTTGCAGGCTCCTGAATTTAACCGTAACAGGTCATCGTGGAATTTGCGCTATAAATTTTGTTCTAAGAAGTTTCAGAAGATAAAATTTTTAGAGAGCGAATCTGAAATCTTGAGAAACATCATCGAAAAATTTTAGAGCTTGGTTGGCAATATTTGCGGAGATATGATCTGTGGAAGTTAGGTCTTTTTCAGGCTCCTGAATTTCATCTCAAATAGGTTATCGTGGGAAAATTTTCATAAATCTCTCTCTGAGCATCAGATTGCGATGCTGTAAAAAGTGGTTGCAAGTACACAGACTGTAGTTTATTGTTTATAAATTTCAGAGCCAAAAGAGGAAACAGTGACATGAGGAAAGTCGTACATTTTCGCTCTACTGAAGCAGTCCATAATTGGGTCATTGTGGGAGATTGGACATAACTTTTCCTTGAAGAATCCAAATCAGGTCAGACCTGTGGCATTTGAAAGAAGCTTTAGAGGGATACTATAATGCCTAATTTTAGATATTGAGGATACAGAGATAATTCAATTTCAATATAGAGCTCCTCAAAAGCAAGTAAAAGGTGTGTATTTTTTTTTCCCGAATTGCATAAGACTTGTTTGAAGAATCAAGTTGAATTGATTCCAAGGGCATATTTTAGAATATATCAGTATTATATTCTAAAATGGGCCCTAAAAATAATTGAACACCCATTAATCCTTTAGAAGGCTCTACTATGACTCATGAAGACGAATAATGACAACATGACATATCAAATTTACAAGAGCCAGTGCAACAATTTTCGCTCTCGCAAGGAGAAAAAAAAATGACATGGAGTTTTTAAAGAAAGGTGTGGAAACTAAGATGGATGGTTTCAAGAAATTCATGGAATCTAATATGGATGGTTTGAAGAAGGGCATGGAAGCTAAGATAGATGGCATGGAAGCTGGCATGGAATCTAAGATGGATGACATGGAATCTAAGATCGATGAAAAAATGGAAAACATGAAGAATGATCTAAAAGCAGACATGGAAGGTTTGACAAAGTTGATACAACAAATGCTTCCTAATGGTCAAAATATAGTAGAGGAAACTCATGATGAGAAAAAAAAAATCCTAATCGTGATTTCATAAACTCTAATGTTGGCGAGAAGAACCACCATATTCCAAAAATGGATATGAGGAAGTTTGATGGAAAGGATCATGTAACATGGATACTACAGATGGAGCAATATTTTGATCTCAATACTGTGTAAAACACACAAAAGGTAGGCATTGCAACTTTACATTTAGAACAAAATACATTTGTATGGTCTCGATGGCTTTGCTCCCATAAAAAAATTGTCACTTGGTCAACTTGTACGGAGGAAATGATAGCACATTATGAGGATACAAAGAGAAACACCTTCTTTAGCCAATTGATAAATCTCAAACAAAAGAGTTTAGTGGGGGAGCATTTTGAGGACTTCCAAAAATTGAATATAAGGGTAACTGATATTCTAGAGGAACACAGGATTGATCTCTTCATAGGTACTTTAAAGGATAACATCCAACATGAAGTTCATGTTTTGGAACCTGATTCATTTGAGAAGGCATTCAGGTTGGCAAGAAAAATTGAATGTAAAATTATGGCGACTAGGAATCCTACCACTCACTTCAATAAAGAGGGAAGTGTTGCTACTCCTATATTTCAACAACCTACAAGGTTGACACCACAACAATTGGAAGAAAAAAGAGAAAAAGGGCTATGCTATAGTTGTGATATAAAATACACTAAAGGTCATAAGTGTGCTGAGAAGAAATTGTTTTACATAGACTGTGAAGAGGAAGAAGAAAATGAACAAGAAGAGGATATACACCAGGAACCAACCCTAGAAGAGGAAGAAATGAGTCCGACCATATCGTGTAATGCATTGGCAATAATTACCACTCCTCAAACTCTCAAGATAGAAATACATATCAAGAAGAAAAAGGTAATAGTGTTGATTGATTCAGGTAGTACCCGTAATTTTATTCATTGTAAGGTAGCCAAGGAATTGAATTTTTTCCTATACCCAGCACCAGAATGCAAGTGATGGTTGCAAATGGAGGAACTATAAATTTTTCTAGAAAATGCCATAATATCAAGCTAACCATGGGGGAATATGTATTGAATATTCCAATTCTTTCCATTCCTATGGGAAGTGTTGATATTGTACTAGGAGTACAATGGTTACAAACTTTGGGGATGGTAGCTTCTAATTTTCAAGAACTGTTCTTGAAATTTTTTTCAGAAGGAAAGGAATTCAAATTACGGGGTATTTCAAGGAAGCCAAGAAATATAATAAGCTCTAATGTCATGAAAAATCTTCCAAAGAAAGAACAACGAGGCATAATTTCACAATTATTCTCACTAGAAGTTCCAACATCAAAATCATCTATTTCTGCAGATCTCCAAAAATTCTTGGACAAGCATTCCAAGGTTTTTGGAACTCCCAAAGGACTCCCACCTATTTGTGATCATGATTATTCTATTCATTTCATTCCAGGAAGTTTTCCTCCAAACATCAGGCCTTATATATATCCTTATGTCCAAAGAGCGAAATTGAACATATGATTGCATAAATGTTAGAGGCGGGTAAAATTCAACCTAGTCAAAGTTCTTTCTCTGCTCCTATAGTATTGGTACACAAGAAGGATGGATCATGGCGCATGTGTCCCGATTATAGGGAGCTCAATAAGCTCACCATTAAAGATAAATTTCTCATTCCTGTGATTGATGAATTATTGGATGAATTACATGGTGCAATTTATTTTACCAAGTTGGATCTTCATTCAAGATATCATTAAATTAGAATGAAGACTGAAGATATTCTGAAAATAGCATTTTGAACTCATGAGGGTCATTATGAATTTTTGGTCATGCCTTTTGGCCTTACCAATGTACCTTCTACATTTCAAGGGTTGATGAATTCCATTTTTAAACCCTTCCTTAGAAAAATTTTCCTAGTATTTTTTATGATATACTAATCTACAGCAGGTCTTGGAAGGATCATGTTCAACATGTTGACAAGGTGCTCAAACTATTGCAGGAGAAACAATTATATGCAAAAACATCCAAATGTTTCTTTGGAGTACAAGAGGTGGAATAGCTGGGTCATGTTGTATCTCACGAGGGTGTTGAGGTAGACCCCAACAAAATTAAAGCCATTAAGGAATGGAAAGTCCCCACAACCATAAATCCGTTTCGAGGATTTCTTGGGTTAACAGGGTGTTATCGCAAGTTTTTTAAGAATTATGGGAGAATAGCAGCACCTATAACAACAGTATTGAAGAAAGATGCATTTTCATGGACTCCTGAAGCAACTAAGGCCTTTGAACATATTAAAGAGTAAATGTGCCTAACACCGGTCTTAGCTACGCCAGACTTCGCAAGAACCTTTATTGTGGAATGTGATGCCTCAGGAAATGGAATTGGTGTTGTTTTAATGCAAGAAGGACGACCCATTGCTTTTGAAAGCCATCCAATCAAAGGAAATTATTTACAAAAACCTATTTATGAGAAGGAAATTTTAGCAATTCTACATGCACTAAAGAAATGGGGAACTTGCCTAATGGGAAGACACTTCAAGGTAAAAAATGATCATGATAGTCTTAAACACTTTTTGGAACAAAGACTATCTTCAGAAGAGAAAAAAAAATGGGTCACACAGGGAAAATTTTAAGAACCCCCCTAAATTTATATATATAAAAAATAGGCGAATCCCCATGATACATAGGAAAAATGGAAGGCGATTTTATTAATAATATAATATGTATATATAATTTTTTGGCAAATCTCTAACGACTATTTTTCAGTCGGTGACCAATAGTAGCTAATTTACAATATCTTATAACGCGACCAACTTTTGGTTGTTTTTAGCTTAGTCATTAATTGGTTATCTCAATTTTGTTATCTAGTTGTATATTTGGTCATTCATTTGGTCATTGATTTAGTCACTGATTTGGTCACTAATTTAGTCATTCATTTGGTTTTTCGTTTTCTCATTGATTTAGTCATTCATTTGGTCACTGATTTAGTCATTGATTTGGTCATTAAATGTCACAATTAATGACCAAATATACAACAAAATATATTACTATATGATCACTCGAGAAAACCAATTAATGACCAAAGAACTATGACTAACATGTTGGTCGTGTTATAAGATACTGTAAATTAGCTACTAATAGTCATATATATGCAAATTTTAGTCATCGTTTGAAACCAATTAATGACCGAAGAAATGTGACTAAATTTTAGTCGTGTTATAAGATACTGTAAATTAGCTACTAATAGTCGTATATATGCAAAATTTAATCATCATTTGTAGTCACAAATTTATCATTTGCAGGAGCCATTTATTCATTATATAAACGACTAATTTAGTAGTTTATATTCATTTCATTAATAATCATTATAAATAACTAATTTAGTCGCATATTCATTTTATTTGTGTTCATTATTAATCAACATAAATTAATTTGTATGATTTAAAAAATGTCATAAAATGTGCATGTTCATCTAATATGAAAACACAAAGTCGCATATTTTAATTACAATACTAAACAACATCAAGTGCAACTATAAATAATTTCAACCACATAAATTATATTATATGAAATGTTAAAATATTACAATATGAGTTTCCAACTATATATTAGTTGGACTACAATTTACACATGAAATGATGTTTCATCACTTCAAAACATTATCGTTGTGTTGTCAAGGCATTACAGGTGAATTCACCAACTTTGAAGACTTGATCATCAGTGTTTATATGTGTGTCTTATGCGAGATATTGGTTCTAAGGGTATCACTAGATCCGTTCTCCTCTCTCTTTTTGCATTTGTCGCTCCAATGTTATTGCTCTCCTCTTTTTTCAATTCATGCTTCTTACCATCAATACTGATTTCATTTTCTGAAAACAAAAGAAAATACAATGCACTGTAAGAAATGAAAGACAATGAACACTAGAATATAACATAAATTAGACTATAAATATTTTATACAACATATACCTTAACATCAACAATGTCAAAGCAATTTTCTTTCAGCATCAATTTCTGCAAAATAAATGTCACGTTATTCTTTCCCATTTCTCAACATGCTACATATGATAAATTGAAAATCACATAAAACCAAGAGAAAACCCTTTTCTAACCAAAATAAACAAACAAACAATGCCTCTAATAAAACTTAATTATAATATTAGCAAATGAAAAGAGAGCTAGTGGACCATTTGTGTTGTTTGACTTTGCCTATTTTTTTTATAAAGTGCTCGAGCTTCAGGAACCAACAAATGTGAGCACGAGCTAAAAACCAACCAACCATTCACTTGTCAACATGAGAGATCACAAATAAACCAAAAAATTGATCAGGCATTAAAATTGTGAGCAGACTACCTTGAAATTTTCTTCTTGAGAAATACCTCAAAATCCCCTCGTTTCTAATAAGCTTCCTGGCTATGTACCTCCATCCTTGATTTCCCTTGCTATATCTTGAATAAAGAATATCCCTTCAACAACCAATTTTGCGAGAATCCTACAAAGTAACTCAAGAGCCTTGTGCGCATCAATAGTAGCATCCTCCAATGAAAATAGCACAATCTCCAACCTAGAAACATCAAAATTATATATAGTTATAATGTTGAAGAGTGTAACTAGGTAGGTCTTCCTTATAATGACTATGTAATTATGTACTTATGTAAAGATGAAGTCAATAATAATAAAATGAATTTTTGGTTTACTTGCTTCATGGGTTTCATGAGCAAGATTCTTAGTATAGGTCTATAGACTTCTTCTTGATGTCTATTAGGTACATAAGTGTAATTAGGAGTCATGTAAAAGGCGTGAAGAATACCCTCCAAGACGTTGCAGAAGAATGGCTTACAAACGTTGAAGATATGCCTATGAAGTCAACCTACAAACAAATGTAAAGTCGACCTACTTAATGGCTATAAGGTCGGCTTAATTACTTGGCTAGAACTACTATATATACCCTACATATGTTGCGGTTAAGAGAACATATCTGCGGATGATACTGAGGTTATACAACGTGCAAAAGAAGAAAGTTTTGCGGATTCTACTGAGGCAATACAACGTAAAGAAGGGAGCAAAGATTAAGTTAACGTCTGGGGTAGAACACATTAAAAGAAAGCACAGATTTGCGGATCTGTCTCTGAGGTACTGCGGATATTTAAGTAACAATTACAGTCAAGTTTGAAGTTAACAAAAGGTGGAAGAAAGAACAGGAATTACGTATTAGTTTGAAGGTATAACAAATCAGATCTAAGGACAAGATTGTCTACGTATAAGTCTGAAGGTGACAGCGTTTGAAAGATAGAAAATACAAGAATAGTTTTGATTGCAGACTTATCTAAAGGAAGAAATGAATGATACAACTTCCAAGGTAACTGAAGGACGTATTCTACAGAAGCAACTAAAGGTTAGTAATTGCTGAAGTAACTGGAATATTGAGATATTGACTAAAAGATATGATTAAGTTATCTCTGAGGAAAGAATTGTAAAAGTCAGAAACCTCAAGTAAGGAAGGTAAATCAGAGATTTACCTTCCTAACTATATTGCAAAATACTCAGTTACAAGAAAGATCAATTTTGTCTCTACATTTGTATAAGCACTTTGATAATTGACTGATGAAGGATTAACTCAGCAAGCTCACAAGTAGTTATCAAGAAGAGAATTTGTATTAATCTATAGCCCTTAAATTCTCAACATGGTATCAGAGCTATGGTTATGATCAAAGGCAGTTTGAAAGGACTCAAAACATTCTAAAAGGACCTATGTCAAAAGGGCTCAAATCATAGTAAGACAGTCCAATAATTAAACTAGGTGCAAGTTCACAAGAAAGGTCAATCTCAATGACATCACAGTGTTGAAATTACCTCTGCCTCAATTCAGTACTACTCTTATAAGATTATTTCAATACCACAGCAGTGAGGAGAATGAGTTATAAAGGTGTATTTACAGTTAAGGCTCGGTGTGACATAAAGATATCAGTATAATCCGTATTACAGTGAAGATCTTCAGTGTTATAATCACAGGTCAACTACAGTCTCGGTATAATCAATCACATGATAAGTATGACACTAAAATTTGGAACTACCACAGTGAAAAATCTATCACTGTTTCGTGCTACCACAGTGAGAAAGGTCTCACTGGTTCGGTGCCATCACAGCTTGATGAGAAGTATGCCATTTCAGTTTGATGGTATCACATAGGGTCTCACAGAAATGGTCAACAGAAGTCAGAGACATGTACAGTGAAGTATTTACAATCGAAGCACAAAATAAGGTCAAAACAGTAATATGTATACATAGTGAAATAGTACATTCAAGGATCTCGGAATAGCTGCTTACATTGAGTTTGAAAGAATCTGAATTCTTTCCTATGAAGTTGACAGTGCAAGAACCAACTAAAAGAAAGAACTAGTTTGAAGGTATAACAAATCAGATCTAAGGACAAGATTGTCTACGTATAAGTCTGAAGGTGACAGCGTTTGAAAGATAGCAAATACAAGAAAGTTTTGATTGTAGACCTATCTAAAGGAAGAACTGAATGATACAACTTCCAAGGTAACTGAAGGACGTATTCTACAGAAGCAGCTAAAGGTTAGTAATTGTTGAAGTAACTGAAAGATTGAGACATTGACTAAAGGATATGATTAAGTTATCTCTGAAGAAAGAATTGTAAAAGTCAGAAACCTCAAGTAAGGAAGGTAAATCAAAGATTTACCTTCCTAACTATATTGCAAAATACTCATTTACAAGAAAGATCAATTTTGTCTCTACATTTATATAAGCACTTTGATAATTGACTTGATGAAGGATTAACTCAGCAAGCTCACAAGAAGTTATCAAGAAGAGAATTTGTATTAATCTATAGCCCTTAAATTCTCAACATATAATTCATAATCGCACATGACCATAGACTGTAGCAGTCTTGAAATAAACTCAAACTTGAATAAGAACAAACACAAAATTTCAATTATGTGGTTTATATGATAGCCATTTGATAATAGCTCACTCAACATCCATGTTTCAGGCAGTATTTGGTGTCTTTTTATGTGGAAAATTTTCCAATGGGGCTAGATGTTTTGACCTTTTCTGTTTGGATCTAAGCTTAATATGAATATGTATTGGATTTTTGTTTTAAATGAAAACATAGGTTCTTCTTTTTCCTTTTCTGTTTTTCTCCCTTTACATAATACATATATATGTTGTGAATTTGCGTAATTTTAAACAAAATAAACAGTCATGTTAATATGTTTTAACATATTGCAATTTTAAAATTTATAGCTAGAGTTTTGGAGGAAGCATGAGAATTCTACCTGCTTTAGCCAACATTCTTGGTGCTTGTGCTGATATATATCTGGAGAATAGCAACTAGGTTCAAATGGATAGTAAACCCAAATGTTACACTTCTTTTCACCTTTTGATTGGTCTAAGCAAGCCTGACAACAATCTGCAGCACTTTCTTTATGGTGCATCAGACCCCATTTAACTGTCGCTCCATCATAGTCTGTATGTGGTTCTGCATGGCATTCAGAAGGAAGTGGCCTGCCAGGTATGATTCCATCTTCTGCAGAAATAATATCAAACTATGCATCAAGCTTTAATTGCACCATTTTAAGCTAGGATTCTCCAAACCCTTGCTGCCCTTGGACAAATTGAACAAAGAAACAATATAACTCATTCAAAAATAACACACCTGGGAAAAGGTGGAAAAGAAAACAGATGTTAAAACAAAATACTTTGAATTTTAACATTTCTTCACTGCAAAATGCTAAATTCCATTCTCCCGCATGTAAGTAATCAAATTGTTAAATTTAGCAACATAACAATAACCTTAAATATGTTGAAAAAAGGAACCTAGAGAAATTGTCAGGAAACCATAATCCTCAAGTCATAAACTTAAAAATAGATAAGACTGCCATATGAATACTTTGTAAAACATGCTCTCAAGACATAATGCAGTGAAGAGGAAAAAATAATTTGGTGATGCTAACCTAGTAGTCAAAATCCCAAGAAATCAAAAGTGCAAACACCAAACTAAGATTGCCCATATATTCATTACTGATCTCAGTTCCATCCTCCAGCATCTTTCCACTATCCTCGCTTGAAGCTTCGGGAGGTAATGAGAATCCAGCTTCCTCCAACACAGGGCCCCAGTGAGTCTCCAATACTTTTTCCACCATCTCTGTTCATGGGAACCCCAATACATAATGTATAAACACACACCCAAATTTGGGAGTTGTGGACCAAAAGGAGCAGGGAGGAAAAGAACCTGATGTCACAAAAAAATACTATGCCATCACAACTAACGGACAAGCCATCAGTTGAAGTCACACATAAGCTGAATAGAAAAAATGCATACCAGTATCTTTGGCTTCTGTGGAGGAATTCACACTGGCTTTCATTGCTTCACGTTTCTTAGCTTCTTCAAGCTTTTTCGTCCGCCATTCTTCAAGGGCTATCACTTAAAAAAATGTAAGCATTAACAACATATTGATGTAACTGCCAAATTCTAAAACAGTCAATAGTTTGCATTGTTACTGAACTAGGTAACACTTTAATTTTACATTATTACTCAACTAGTGGGTTAACAATTTCTAACTTTTGAGGAATCCAGAGCTAAAAAGTCGCTGAGATTTATATAATGAGCAAATGTATGAGCTCCCACATGTCAATTGTTAGAAGCTATGTGAATGGTGGAATATATGCTAGAGCACTCATAGCATATGGCAGAGGGCATTCATGATGTTATATTCCCAAGGGTGAATGATATTGATCCTTTAATTTGATTATGTGAGGTCTCTAAGCACTTCAATGGTTTAAAATTCCCTAGTACCTCTGCAGGAATTTCCCCTGATATTTGATTGCCCTAGAATTCAAGGCAAAGCTCTGAAGTCTCTGTTATGAAGCAAAAAGGGAGCTATAAATATTCCCTAAAAATTGGTTGTCATTTAATAATAATCCATAAAATGGTTGTTCTTTCATTATCCCTTCATCTATTAGTGGTGGAGAAAGCAAACCAGTGAAGTTGTCACTGTTTAAAATCATGAAGCACCATTAGACCCTTAGATAGAATGGAAGTGACTGGATTGCTTCCCCAAGACCACACATAAAGAGAGATGAATAAAGAGCAGCAAAGGTGACCTGAGCTTGCGAACTATCGAAAAACTCATTTATTGAAAGCAGTGGTGGTTTGGTGAAGCTATTATTCGAGCAAGTTGAAATGTTGCTAGATAATTTGTTTCCACTAACATTAAATAAAAGCATAAAAGAAACTGGAAATTCGGGAATCATCCCTCTAAGTTGATTGCATCTCAAGCTAGAAATACAAGTTCCTGCATCTACTTAAAACTATAAGAATTCGACTAGTCAAAAGATTTTGACACAAATTGAACATTCACCCCAACCCTCAGGGAAGGTTCCATTTTGAGTTTTCTGTAGAGCCCAAATAATCTGAACACGAGGAAGTGTGATAAGATCGGCAGGAATATCTCCTTTAAAATAGTTAAGCTCCAATTTTTCACTGTTTGATAAACCACTAGTAGGCTCAGAATCAATATAATTTTTTCCAAGGGTGTAGTCCAGCGGATTTGTGAACACAAGTACATAATGCTCATGGAAATTGCCCAGCTCCTTGTGAATCTCATGAGTGAGGGAGTTCCTTAAAACATCTAGCATTTCAAGCATGGATTGTTTGTCAATCTCTATTGGGATAACTCCATATAAAATATTTGGAAACAGGGAAATGAAACTAAGTCTAGAACAATTCCCCAACTGTGCATCTCCAATTTTTCACTGTTTGATAAAGGTGACAATGTTTGAAAGATAGCAAATATAAGAACAATTTTGATTGCAGACTTATCTAAAGGAATAACTGAATGATACAACTTCCAAGGTAACTGAAGGACGTATTCTACATAAGCAACTAAAGGTTAGTAATTGTTGAAGTAACTTGAAGATTGAGATATTGACTAAAGGGCTCAAATCATAGTAAGACAGTCCAATAATTAAGCTAGGTTTAAGTTCACAAGAAAGGTCAATCTCTGTCACTATGAAAAGAAGGATCTCGGTAACATCTCAATCTCAATGGCATCACAATGTTGAAATTACCTCTTCCTCAATTCATTATTTCGATACCACAGCAGTGAGGAGAATGAGTTATAAGGTGTATTTACAGTTAAGGCTCGGTGTGACAAAAAGATATCAATATAATCTGTATTACAGTGAAGATATTCAGTGTTATAATCACAGGTCAACTACAGTCTCGGTATAATCAATCACATGATAAGTATGACACTACAATTTGGAAATACCACAGTAAAAAATCTATCACTGTTTCGTGCTACCACAGTGAGAAAGGTCTCACTGGTTCAGTGCCATCATAGCTTGATGAGAAATATGCCATTTCAATTTGATGGCATCACATAGGGTCTCACAGAAATGGTCAACAGAAGTTAGAGACATGTACAGTGAAGTATTTACAATCGAAGCACAAAATAAGGTCAAAACAGTAATATGTATACACAGTGAAATAGTACGTTCAAGGATCTCGGAATAGCTACTTACATTGTGTTTGAAATAATCTGAATTCTTTCCTATGAAGTTGATAGTGCAAGAACCAAATAAAAGAAAGAACTAGTTTGAAGGTATAACAAATCAGATCTAAGGACAAGATTGTCTACGTATAAGTCTGAAGGTGACAGCATTTGAAAGATAGCAAATACAAGAATAGTTTTGATTGTAGACCTATCTAAAGGAAGAACTGAATGATACAACTTCCAAGGTAACTAAAGGACGTATTCTACAGAAGAAGCTAAAGGTTAGTAATTGCTGAAGTAACTAGAAGATTGAGATATTGACTAAACAATCGAACATTTGCAAGATTGAGATATTGAATAAATAGTCATGTTAATATGTTTTAACATATTGCAATTTTAAAAATAAATATACAATTTTAAAATTTATAGCTAGAGTTTTGGAGGAAGCATGAGAATTCTACCTGCTTTAGCCAGCATTCTTGATGCTTGTGTTGATATATATCTGGAGAATAGCAACCAGGTTCAAATGGACAGTAAACCCAACTGTTACACTTCTTTTCACCGTTTTCTTGGTCTAAGCAAGCTTGACAACAATCTGCAACACTTTCTTTATGGTGCCTCAAACCCCATTTAACTACTGCTCCGTCATAGTCTATATGTGGTTCTGCATGGCATTCAGAAGGAAGTGGCCTGCTAGGTATGATTCCATCTTCTGCAGAAATAATATCAAACTATGCATTAGGCTTTAATTGCACCATTTTAAGCTAGGATTCTCCAAACCCTTGCTGCCCTTGGACAAATTGAACAAATAAACAATATAACTCATTCAAAAATAACACACCTGGGAAAAGGTGGAAAAGAAAACAGATGTTACAAAAAAATACTTTGAATTTTAACAGTTCTTCACCACAAAATGCTAAATTCCATTCTCCCACATGTAAGTAATCAAGTTGTTAAATTTAGCAACATAACAATAACCTTAAATATGTTGAAAAAAGGAACCTAGAGAAATTGTCAGGAAACCATAATCCTCAAGTCATAAACTTAAAAATAGATAAGACTGCTATATGAATACTTTGTAAAACACGCTCTCAAGACATAATGTAGTGAAGAGGACAAAATAATTTGGTGATGCTAACCTAGTAGTCAAAATCCCAAGAAATCAAAAGCGAAAACACTAAACTAAGATTGCCCATATATTCATTACTGATCTCAGTTCCATCCTCCAACATCTTTCCACTATCCTCGCTTGAAGCTTCGGGAGGCAATGAGAATCCAGCTTCCTTCAACACAGGGCCCCAGTGAGTCTCCAATACTTTTTCCACCATCTCTGTTCATGGGAACCCCAAACAACGTAACAATTCAACCTACCATCATCGTACAAGCAACAACCTAATTTGTCCTGCAAAACAAAAAGGTTGTGACAAACACGTAGCAACATACCTATCGAAAGTATAAACAGGTTTGTTGGTGAAGCCCACAGAATTTCGAGCCACAATTGGAGGGCCTACCAGTCCAATGAACAAACCAAATAGTCATACACAAGATGCTAGCTAAAAATGTACTCTATAAAGGAGAGTGTATTGTTAAACATTTATATTGAACTCCAGTAAAATGGAGAGATGATATTCAGAAAGTTGTACCCTACTCTACCTTCAAGATTATTAATTGGAAGCTGATAACAAGACTGTTTTCCATTAGTTTTGAAGAACTGCTCTTGATTTGTGCCCTGAGATTACAAATAGCTGTCGTTTATTAAGGTAAACATTAAATAATACTTGATGCATTCACGATACCCGGAAAGAAATGGGGACTATATACATACACCTATGTACATACACACCTTGTTAGAAATAATTAGATATTTTTAACAAGTTATTTCCTCTCTTTCCAGGTTCTAGGTAGAATAATATGGCACTTTATGCTCGTAAGGTTGCTTTTCAAATTACTATCTTAGTCTCTTTGGGAATAACATGGCACTTATCGTAGTTTTGCTTCCTAAATTACTGTGTTAGATTCTTAGGATATTTTCTAGGCAATGGAACATATGCACTAATTTCTTCTTCTGGTAATTGCTGCAGCGAAGCAGATGACATATACAAAATATGTAGTGTAATTGGGAGTCCTAATCACCAGACATGGTCTGAAGGCTTAAAGCTTGCCACTTCTTTGCAATATCAATTTCCTCAGGTTTGGAATCTTTTATTTTTGTTGTTTAATAATTATTTTTGTTTATTTATTTATTATTGTCTGTAGTTATTAAAAAAGATTCTACTGTTTGTGTGGGTATTCTGATTTGCCCTGGTATAATTTCTTCGGACTTCCATGGAAGTGTTATGTCTTGAATGTTTCAATTAAAGTTTGTGCCTGCCTTGGTTTTCATCTGTGACATTAACATTAAGTACCAGACAATATATGCTAAGTTATTTTAATTCTGATGGCATAGCTTATTTCCACTCATCTTTCGACCTTGATACTGTCTGCAAGTGCTGAAGCTATTGATCTCATGGTTGTAAGTTGGTTGTACTTTCATTGCAATATTTTTTTTTTGTTTTCTGTTTTTATCACATTCTATTTTATTATATATTTGGTGCTGAGGTTACATCGTGGAATTTTGCAGTCAATTTGTGCATGGGATCCAACCAAGAGGCCAACTGCAGCTGAATCACTCAAGCATCCATTTTTCCAGGTCTATTTAATCGATCAAAAGCATTTTTCATTTAAGTATTGTTTAGATTTTAATTTCTACCCTTCAGATTCTTTAAGAAATACAGTTTTTGAAGATTGAAACTTTTTCTGTTTTTATCTAAGACTACTCTGTATTCTTTTTAGGCCTGCGTGTATATACCCCCTTCTCTGAGAGTAAGAGAGCCGATCTCAAAGCAGCGCTTTTCAGGTGACCGATGCTACTGATCTATTCTTGTGTTAAAGTTTGCTGTGTTTATTTATTTATTTTTGTCTATGGAAAATTTCATGGGAAAATCCAAGGGTTACTTCCCCACATTTGTGGATGACATCTTTGTAAAAATCCCTTAGTATATAGACTAGTGTGCCTAATCCAGGATGATTCATACTGGGCATCTGTTGTCACAGAACTAGCAGCTGCAACTGGTTGAGCTAACTTGTTAGCCTTAAAATATGCTATGGTTATGATTAAGTGTATAGTATAATTTTTCTGGTATTAAATTGTGAAAGTAGTTCTTTTGTAATGCTAAGCAGCTAATAAAGGAAAGAGAGCCCCTGGGGCAAAACCTGGTAGGCAGAATTTTGAGGTATTGGGTAATATGAAAACATCAAGTAACCCCTCAGCTGCAAAGATGTATCATTTTGTCAATTCAGGTAATTATTTTGAATTAAGGCAAGAACCAATATTTTTTTTGTAGGTTGCAAAATTTTTGTAGTCAATTTCTAAGCAATTATCTCACCCTTTTCTTTATGAATTCCAGGACCACAACACAGATTTTCTGTGGAAAAATAGGTATGTATAAACACACGCCCAAATTTGGGAGCTGTGGACCAAAAGGAGCAGGGAGGAAAAGAACCTGATGTCACAAAAAAATACTATGCCATCACAACTAACAGACAAGCCATCAGTTGAAGTCACACATAAGCTGAATAGAAAAAATGCATACCAGTATCTTTGGCTTCTGTGGATGAATTCACACTGGCTTTCATTACTTCACGTTTCTTAGCTTCTTCAATATTTTCCGTCCACCATTCTTCAAGGGCTATCACTTAAAAAAATGTAAGCATTACCAACATATTGATGTAACTACCAAATTCTAAAATAGTCAATATTTAACAGTCAATAGTTTGCATTGTTACTGAACTAGGTAACACTTTAATTTTACATTATTACTCAACTAGTGGGTTAACAATTTATAACTTTTGAGGAATCGAGAGCTAAAAAGTTGTTGAGATTTATATAATGAGCAAATGTATGAGCTCCCACATGTCAATTGTTAGAAGCTATGTGAATGGTAGAATATATGCTAGAGCACTCATAGCATATGGCAGAGGGCGTTCATGATGTTATATTCCCAAGGATGAATGATATTGATCCTTTAATTTGATTATGTGAGGTCTCTAAGCACTTCAATGATTTATAATTCCCTAGTACCTCTGCAGGAATTTCCCCTGATATTTGATTGCCTTGGAATTCAAGGCAAAGCTCTGAAATCTCTGTTATGAAGCAAAAAGGGAGCTATAAATATTCCCTAAAAATTGGTTGTCATTTAATAATAATCCATAAGATGGTTGTTCTTTCATTATCCCTTCATCTATTAGTGGTGGAGAAAGAAAACCAGTGAAGTTGTTACTGTTTGAAATCATGAAGCACCGTCAGACCCTTAGATAGAATGGAAGTGACTGGATTGCTTCCCCAAAGACCACACATAAAGAGATTAGATAGAATGGAAGTATCTGGATTGCTTCCCCAAGACCACACATAAAGAGAGATGAATAAAGAGTAGCAAAGGTGACCTGAGCTTGCGAACTATCGAAAAACTCATTTATTGAAAGCAGTGGTGGTTTGGTGAAGCTATTATTCGAGCAAGTTGAAATGTTGCTAGATAATTTGTTTCCACTAACATTAAATAAAAGCATAAAAGAAACTGGAAATTTAGGAATCATCCCTCTAAGTTGATTGCCTCTCAAGCGAGAAAATACAAGTTCCTGCATCTACCCAAAACTATAAGAATTCGACTAGTCAAAAGATTTTGACACAAATTAAGGATCTCCAAGCTACTACATTCACCCCAACCCTCAGGGAAGGTTCCATTTTGAGTTGTCTGTAGAGCCCAAATAATCTTAACACGAGGAAGTGTGATAAGATCGGCAGGAATATCTCCTTGAAAATAGTTGAGCTCCAATTTTTCACTGTTTGATAAACCACTAGTAGGCTCAGAATCAATATAATTTTTTCCAAGGGTGTAGTCCAGCGGATTTGTGAACACAAGTACATAATGCTCATGGAAATTGCCCAGCTCCTTGTGAATCTCATGAGTGAGGGAGTTCCTTAAAACATCTAGCATTTCAAGCATGGATTGTTTGCCAATCTCTATTGGGATAACTCCATCTAAAATATTTGGAAACAAGGAAATGAAACTAAGTCTAGAACAATTCCCCAACTGTGCAGCTCCAAATTTTCACTGTTTGATAAACCACTAGTAGGCTCGGAATAAATATAATTTTTTCCAGGGGTGTAGTCCAGCGAATTTGTGAACACAAGTACGTAATGCTCATGGAAATTTCCCAGCTCCTTGTGAATCTCATGAGTGAGGGATTTCCTTAAAACATCTAGCATTTCAAGCATGGATTGTTTGCCAATCTCTATTGGGATAACTCCATCTAAAATATTTGGAAACAGGGAAATGAAACTAAGTCTATAACAATTCCCCAACTATGCAGCTACAATTTTTCACTATTTGATAAAGGAGTAAGCTATAATGCGAATTTTCGGAGATTTCTGATCACCCAAAAAGCGCATTATTCTGGCGGACGAAATAGTGGGCCCCGACAGCCATTACCCTGCTCGTCACCGCGATGTCCAGGCTTCGTTAGTCCTCTGCTACCCGTCTGTGAGTTTTTGGGGATCGAGGCAGACAATGTACACTCCTCTGAAAAGAAAAAACTGCTCTGATGGCAGTCATTACTTTAGTCTAGGCTTTTTTGAAATTTGAATCTCTTCAAAACAAAAAATTGTTTCCAGGAAGGATGCCATGAACGAGCACGCCATGAATTTCTAGGCTAGTAGTTAAGTGCAGTCTAATCATTACAATGAAGGTTGCAGAACAGCAGCAGGCAGCTGTGTTGGAATGAATTTCTGAAAAGTCATCATAATCAACATCCACAAAATTTTGGCCCATTATGATTGAGTCTTCCACTTCATCTTCATTATCGTTATACCTGAAACAAAAACAAAAGTTTGACCATGAGTGGAGTGTCTACTTCAAAAATTTGGATGTTTAAAAGCAATACACACAATTCAATCCTAAAAAAACACAACAATATGACTATATGATTAACCATGAAAACCTTCATATTTTCATAACCCATTTCAAAAAACTTGGATGTTCAAAAACAATATATACAATTTGCTTAAAAAAAACCTATGATTAAATGTGAAAATTTTTACTGCAAAATATGACTAACTGAGATCGATCTGTGACCAGAAAGAGACCAGAGGTCTCCTTCCCCATCACCAAAAAACCAAAAGGGTAACCTTCCATCACCAAAAAAACCAAAAAGGCTGACTTCCATCACTCCCCAAATAGAACCTAAGGCTCACTTTTCTCTCCCAACCAAGGAGAAAATGAATTTACAGACCTTAATATCAAACCCCAAAATTTATGACTAGCCATTCAACATAAATTCCACCCACTTTTATCTAAACTTTTAAAGACCATGTTGGAAGGACCTAATGGCACTTACCTTGGATTGACTGAAGTAGGCCTTGCAAGTGCTATGTATCCACTCTTATAACTCTGAAATCATTTCCCCAATTGCACTGAAATCAACAAATGGTGCACCAGTAACAGATTTTGGCAATTAGAATTTAAGGGAAACTGAACTTTATCTGATGGCAAATTTCACAGGTGGTGTCCCCCTTTTCGTTGGACCAGCGTTGCGGGCACTTGCGATGGGCAAACTGCACACCCGTATTCAAATTAATGAGAATTCGTAACTTGAAGTATAAGTCAATGTCAAATATAAAATATATACTGACAAGATTTTAAGGAGGAAATTAGCCTCTCTCTCAGTCTCAAGGTTAAAGTGAGCTAGTTGGTACCAGGCCAGCTGATACCAGTTTATAGGTACACTTATTTAGAGAGTTCACAACATTCAAATTTAATAATATTTATAAGCATAAAACTATTATAATTATATTTAAAGTTCAATATATTAATTATATCATGTTATTAGCAAGGATTTGGATCTGGGTAGCAAGAATTTGAATCTGGATTTGAATCTGGGTAGAGAAAATAAAAACCATTCTCGAACATCAAAATATTATGAGATATCCTGTTACTAACATTTCTGATTATTAAAAAAAATTTGAATCTGTGTAGAGAAGAACCATTTCCCAACCATCCTAAATAAACCCAATTGACTAAATAGAAAATATTTTATACTGTTGTAAGTGGTTTTTTAAAATGTCATAAACCCAAAAATTGTAAAAATTCAACAACCTTGACACTTCCAGAGCAAGCACAGGGGACTTCAAGGTTGAATATTTCTTCCTCCTCTTGGCATATTCTACACTCTGCAAGGCCTTATGGGGATTCTGAGCTCCACCATATCTCTTTCTCTTCAGAATCATCTGAAGCTGCTCTGATGGTTATGGAGTGATCATCTGGCCAATCATATACAGGACAAGCACAACCCATCACAGCAACTTCTGCATTAGCAGCAACAGACGAAGAAAGAACATTGAATAGAAGAATCTTCATTCACTAAGATCTAGTCAATAGAATATAGGCCTAGTTGAAAAGTTCAAAAGGTTTTTCCTCGAAGCATTATAAATTTGAAATATAAAGGAACTTGTAGTCATTAGACTAATACCCTTGTATATGTCTCAGATCAAAGAACAAAAATGAAAACATCTTGGCATCCATAAATGTGTCAATACAAAGGAAAATTCAATCTGCAAAATATGAAGTGTTCCATGACAATTATAAACACGCCTTGATGTTGCCTTGTCAAAGACTATTTTCAAGGATATAACTCTTCTGTTGATCACCATCTGAAGTTGCCACTTAAAATGTTTTTCTGATCTCATATAAAAGGGCCAAATGAGATATGTGTTTTTGGTCTGCAAAAACAATATGGATTCATTGTTATAAGGGCTTCTTAATGCACCTCACAGAAAAGACGATATCCAAGACCAGGGTTTGATATCTTATAACGTGAATCCAAGAGTTGTACAATATTTTGGCATGCCATCTCAAGATATGTTTTTTGGAGTAAAGAATGTCTTAATCCTGTGATTAGACAAATGAATCTTACGAATTCAAGAAGTTACACCCTTATATCTTGTATTAGTTCTTGGAGATATTAATAACAGGGTCAAAATTGATTCAAGGAATCTTATTAACAACTTTTTTGCATGGGTCAGATCTCATTAAGGAATATGCAATATTGATTCAAGATTCAGAAACTAGACAAAGGCTCATGTTCTGGCCTATTTAAAAGACTATTAATATGAATTCCATACAGAGAAAAGAGTTTTTGATTGATTTCATAAAGTTGAAGTATCTTCAATGTCTGGGAAGGACCTTTTTGAAGATTGTTTGTTTCAGTTAATGAAACAAGTTATTTTGAAAGACTTCTGAGGAATTCATTAGAACAGATTTTGTTGACATCATTCTACAACTAGACGAAGCACTTCTTGATTGACTTGTAACAACCTCATCACGCATACAGCAGCATGGGACCACATGACACATTCTTATCCTACTATGGTTTGGATGATTTGTCCCATCAGCATTAGCACATGACAAGTTCGATGACTTGACAAGTATGTATTGAAGTGCTCGTATACTGTGGGAAAATTTTGCAAAGCCACCACTTCTCAATCATGAAGACACAAGCATGCAAGTTACAATTCAATAGGGACACCTCTAAGTATGGGTTGTATTTGAAAGAGCAGAGATCTAAATTTCTGGAACCATTCTCCAACATCAAAATATTATGAGATATCATGTTACTAACATTTCTGATTATTAATAAAAATTTGAATCTGTGTAGAGAAGAACCATTTCCCAACCATCCTAAATAAACCCAATTGACTAAACAGAAAATATTTTATACTGTTGTCAGTGGTTTTTTAAAATGTCATAAACCCAAAACTTGTAAAAATTCAACAACCTTGACACTTCCAGAGCAAGCATAGGGAACTTCAAGGTTGAAGATTTCTTCCTCCTCTTGGCATATTCTACACTCTACAAGGCCTTGTGGGGATTCTGAGCTCCACCATATCTCTTTCTCTTTAGAATCATCTGAAGCTGCTCTGATGGTTATGGAGTGATCATCTAGCCAATCAAATACAGGACAAGCACAACCCATCACAGCAACTTTTGCATTAGCAGCAACAGACAAAGAAAGAACATTGAATCGAAGAATCTTCATTCACTAAGATCTAGTCAATAGAATATAGGCCTAGTTGAAAAGTCCAAAAGGTTTTTCCTCGAAGAATTATAAATTTGAAATACAAATGACCTTGTAGTCATTAGACTAATACCCTTGTATATGTCTCAGATCAAAGAACAGAAATGAAAACATCTTGGCATCCATAAATGTGTCAATACAAAGGAAAATTCAATCTGCAAAATATGAAGTGTTCCATGACAATTATAAACACACCTTGATGTTGCCTTTCCAAGACTATTTTCAAGGACATAACTCTTCTGTTGATCACCATTTGAAGTTGCCACTTAAAATGTTTTTCTGATCTCATATAAAAGGGCCAAATGAGATAAGTGTTTTTGAATCAAAACAATATAGATCTAATAAGAGTAAGGGCTTCTTAATGCGACCATATAAAATACTTTATCCAAGACTCGGGTTTGATATCTTATAACGTGAATCAAAGGTTGTACAATATTTGGCATGCCATCTCAAGATGTTTTTGGAGTAAAGAATGTCTTAATCCTGTGATTAGACAAATGAATCTTATGAAGTCAAGAAGTTACACCCTTATCTTGTATTAGTTCTTGGAGATATTAATAACATGGTCAAAATTGATTCAAGGAATCTTATTAACAACTCTGTTGCATGGGTCAGATCTCATTAAGGAATATGCAATATTGATTCAAGATTCATAAACTCGACAAAGGCTCATGTTATGGCCTGTTTAAAAGACTATTAATATGAATTCCATACAAATAAAAGAGTTTTTGATTGATTTCATAAAGTTGAAGTATCTTCAATTTCTGGGAAGGACCTTTTTGAAGATTGTTTGTTTCAGTTGATGAAACAAGTTCTTTTGAAAGACTTTTGAGGAATTCATTAGAACATATTTTGTTGACATCATTCTACAACCAGACGAATCACTTCTTGGTTGACTTGTAACAACCTCATCACGCATACAGTAGCATGGGACCACATGACACATTCTTATCCTACTATGGTTTGGATGATCTGTCCCATCAGCATTAGCACATGACAAGTTCGATGACCTGACAAGTATGTATTGAAGTGCTCATATACTGTGGGAAAATGTTGCAAAGTCACCACTTCTCAATCATGAAGACACAAGCATGCAAGTTACAATTCAATAGGGACACCTCTAAGTATGGGTTGTATTTGAAAGAGCAACGATCTAAATTTCTGGAACCATTCTCCAACATCAAAATATTATGAGATATCATGTTACTAACATTTCTGATTATTAATAAAAATTTGAACTTGTACAACCATCTGTCCATCCTAAATAAAACCTAAATTGACTAAACAAGTAAATATTTTATACCGTTGTATGTGGTTTTTTAAAATGTCATAAACCCAAACTTGTAAAAATTCAACAACCTCACACTTCCAGCAAGCACAGGACTCTCAGGCTGTTATCTCTCCTGGGTATTGGCTCCTACACTCGTTAGTCTTCGTGGTTCTAAGCTCCACCATACTTCTTCTAATCATCCTGGCCACTGTATGGTTATGGAGTGATCATCCTGGCTCGATCAGTACATGTGAAAAACACAACCCATCATAGCAACTTCGCATTAGCTAAAGCAATAGACGAAGAAAGAACATTGAATAGAAGAATCTTTCATTCAATAAGATCTCATTATTGAAATATATGTGGCCTAGTTGAAAAGTCCAAAAGGTTTTTCCTCGAAGCATTATAAACTTGAAATATCAAGGACCTTATAGTCATTAGACTAATACCCTTGTATATGTCTCAGATCAAAGAATAGAAATTAAAACATCTTTGCATCCATAAATGTGTCAATACAAAGGAAAATTCAATCTGCAAAATATGAAGTGTTCCATGACAATTATAAACACGCCTTGATGTTGCCTTGTCCAAGACTATTTTCAAGTACATAACTCTTCTATTGATCACCATCTGAAGTTGCCACTTAAAATGTTTTTTTGATCTCATATAAAAGGCCCAAATGAGATAAGTGTTTTTGGCCTGCAAAAACAATATGGATTCATTGTTATAAGGGCTTCTTAATGCACCTCACAGAAAAGATGATATCCAAGACCTGGGTTTGATATCTTATAACGTGAATCCAAGAGTTGTACAATATTTTGGCATGCCATCTCAAGATATGTTTTTTAGAGTAAAGAATGTCTTAATCCTGTGATTAGACAAATGAATCTTACGAAGTCAAGAAGTTACACCCTTATCTTGTATTATTTCTTGGAGATATTAATAACAGGGTCAAAATTGATTCAAGGAATCTTATTAACAACTCTGTTGCATGGGTCGGATCTCATTAAGGAATATGCAATATTGATTCAAGATTCAGAAACTAGACAAAGGCTCATGTTCTGGCCTGTTTAAAAGACTATTAATATGAAGTCCATACAGAGAAAAGAGTTTTTGATTGATTTCATAAATTTGAAGTATCTTCAATGTCTAGGAAGGACCTTTTTGAAGATTGTTTTTTCAGTTGATGAAACAAGTTCTTTTGAAAGACTTCTGAGGAATTCATTAGAACAGATTTTGTTGACATTATTCTACAACTAGACGAAGCACTTCTTGATTGAATTGTAACAACCTCATCACGCATACAGCAGCATGGGACCACATGAAACATCCTTATCCTACTAAGGTTTGGATGATCTGTCGCATCAACATTAGCACATGACAAGTTCGATGACCTGACAAGTATGTATTTAAGTGCTCGTATACTGTGGGAAAATGTTGCAAAGTCACCACTTCTCAACCATGAAGACACAAGCATGCAAGTTACAATTCAATAGGGACACCTCTAAGTATGGGTTGTATTTGAAAGAGCAGAGATCTAAATTTCTGGAATACTAATACCATATATCGTACTACTGTGTATATACTTGAGCAAGGGTTTTTGTCAAGAATGTAGAAGATGCCTTGCATTGTACTGATCATGATTATATTTGCTAAGATATGTTACTGACATCAGAATTCCATTAGCTGTTTAGTATATGACAAAGTCTTGATCAACATGATTTGGAAGGAGCTAAAAAGAAGAATCATAACTCTTATGAGACATTCTTGGAAGATCTGATAATCCTAGGGTTTGTAAACCCTAGGTGATCTTGAAAGATATGATTAAGAAAAATCTAGGGTTTGTGGACAAAACCATAGACCCAAAGTATTGAAATATGATGATTCCACCAGATGAAGAAACCCTAACTCATGAAAGAAAGGAAAAGAAAGCACATGCATTAATGGCTGGTGAAGATGAAGAATTTGTAGATAAATTTCATGATTTCTGCAAGAAGATAAGGATCAAGAGGAAGCTGACAAAATCCTCAAAGATAAGTACTTTATATCTCTCTTCCTTGATTATTATTATTTTTCTATTAGTTAGCCTCTTCTCTTCATTCCTTTTTTTGTGTTATAATCATTCTTCCATGGCTTCCTAATGATGTTTGCACGTACATTGTAAAGGCTGCCAAGACTCTGGCAGCAGATGGAAGCACCAGGAAGAACGAAGAAAATGATATGGCAAGAGCATTCTCCCAGGACAGAGCACAAACTCAGCTTGAGTGATTTGTGCTCAAGAGGGAGAATTGGATCAAGACATCTAGAATCATGCCAGATTACCAAAAGAGCTTCAAGTTCAAAGGGACAAAACAAGCTAGCAAGTTTGAAGGATGTCGTGATAAAAGAAAGTGTGTAGAAGATCTGAAGAGAAGTTTGTGGTGACTTCCAAGTGAATCTACAAGATCTAGCATGCAACAGATGGCAGCATAAAGACTCATGCCAAGAGGGTTCTCCTAGTAAGAGGGAGAATACTATTCTCTAGTTGTCAGGTACACTTCTATTAGAATCATTATCACTATGGTTTCTGCTGAAAGTTGCATCAGATGAATGTAAAGACTATTTTTCCTTGATAAAGAAATTCAAGAAGAAGTGTACATAGAGCCACCTCAGGATTTTGAAGGACATGAAGGAGTCTCTTGCTTGTAAACAGAAGGATTTATGGATTAATGGATCAAGGTTGATCTTGTCATCATATGACTTCTTTCTAACATGGGCAAAAATACTCACGTGATAGAGGGAGCAATTAAGCCTTGCTTCAGCTTCAGAGGGAGTTGATCTCTTAGTACAAGATGGACCTAGATTTGATGCATTACCTCCTTGGTCGAAAGAAGCATACTATTGAGATACCTCAAAGACTCTTGGGACGATAAACTGCCATTCAGATCGTCAAACTAGATAGTTGATATGCTATAGTAACTAGAAAGTTGCAGTGACAAAGGGAGCAACTAGGATTGCCACAACAATATCTGTTTTCGAGTAGCACCCAATTAGGGTGACCAGAAAATGGTTATGACGATGGCTCCAACAAAGGAAGAATATCAGTCTATGGTTGAGCCAAGATATGCAACTCAGCATGTGTTGAAGCACCTACATGGTACAATTGGACATAGATTGAAGAAATGAAGTACCGTTGCAAAGATACACATATTTAAATTGGCCAGTGAGTGCGAGAAACAGAAAGAGTAGATCAAGATGTTGCTTCACTATGAATTCTTGGATGAGCAAGAAGCAGACATATATTGCACTCAGCACTTTACAGGCCAAGTATATTGCAGCTTGGTTGGAAATTTGTGAAGAAATATGGCTTCAGAAGCTATTTTCAAGATCGTTTGATCAGGTCTGCACAGCAACCATGATATAAAGTCGAAGCATAGCGAGATCTAGTACCAAGACATGGTACAGAAGTGAGCAGTGTGGCTCCAGCATTATTCTACAATCACGCATATTGTTGACAAAGCCTCTATCCCAGGATGAAGTCTATATACTTCAAGGACAAGCTTGGGGTGATTAAATATGCCTCTCTCATCAATAGGGAGAGTTGATGTGATAGCATCAGGGGATGTCATTCTCCCTGGGTCAAATATGTTGACCAGGATTAGGGAGAATGGTCTGGAAGAAGATAGTCATTCTTCCTAGGTCAAGTATGCTAACCAATATTAGGAAGAATAGTCCTAGATGCCCAAAATTATTCAACCATAAATTTGAGTGGGTGCCCTTCAGCGTCAGGCTTAGAATTACTCCCCAGATAGGTTGAGTGACCCCTTTTAGTATCATGGCCTAGAATTTCTTATGCAGAGTGAGGTGTTTGGATTTGGGACAAGAATTACTCAAATGGATTGAGTGTGTCCATAGGTTTTCACCATGGGTCAAAGAGATTGACCAGGATGATGGTGAAACAAGACTAGTTTGTATACCATGAGTTAGAGGCATCAACCAGAATTATGGTGACTAGTTGATGCTAATGATATACCATGGGTTAGAGATGCTAACCAAAATTACGGTACCTAGTTGATGTTGTAGATTTTACCATGGGTCAAAGTTGTTGACCATGATTATGGTAATCAGATAGTGTTGATGTTGATAATGAGTTGTTTTAACCTTTTCTTGGAGAAATTTGTCAACAAGAGAACATCTGGATAGTCATCATAAATAACTCCCTAGCTAAGAGGGAGTGTTGAATTTTGTAGTTGTGGACAATCTTAATGATTAATGTTTTAGTCCTTCAAATATATGTAACAATAAATATAAGACACGTTCTTCAAGTCAGCTTCAAAAGAGAAAAGTTTTGAATTTGTAAAAAAAGAAATTTTGGCTCTATAATTTGTAGGGCTAGATTGTTCTCTGTTGTATATAATTGCATTTTTAAACTTTTTCAGCAATTTCACAGTACATTCACCCCATATCATCATAAGAAATTATATATAGAGAACATTAACATAAAAAATGCATCAGAATAGTAAGGAACATTAGAATAAAAGCATACACAATGGAGACACTAAGATTTAGGTTAGACACTAGGGCAAAACCCCACAAGGGGGCAAAACCCAAAAATCAATTCTTCTTCTTCTTCTTATGAATTCATCAAATGTTCAAATAAGATACAATTACAAATTACAATAATAATAAGACATAAGTCTTTCAATATCAAACTCATTAGGCCTCCTAAGGCCAACCCTGGATCATACAAGATCCTCAAATGATGGCAACAGACAAATCTATCAAGGAGCCCTCCCCTCCACAAGACACTTGATAAGGTTGCCTCCACATCATTTGAAGTTAGCATATATCTCTTTCACGATCATATCACAGATATCACAATCATAAGGATCATTGTCTTGCATCATTGTCATAAGGACCAATGTTACTCCCATACATGAATGTCATATCATTTCCATATCTATCATTGTCATAAGGATTGCAATACATCAATGTCGCGTGACTTCCATATATAACACTGTCATAAGGACTGCCATACATCAACGTCGCATCACTGCCATATCTATCATTTCCATAAGGATTGCCATATCGACGTCATCTCACTACCATATATATCATTGTCATAAGGACTGCCATATATATCACTATCATAAGGAATGCCATATCAATGTCACATTACTATCACAAGATCTATAATCTTTTCCCAAACATCACAAGGACCAGAGATAAGGGCACATAAACCCTTGACATAGGACTGCTCAAGAAGGTTTCATTGATCTCCTAACAGGCCACATAAGAACAGGACTTGAAGGTCACATAATCAATGCCCTAACTGTAGGGGGTTAGGGCTATTTTGGTTGCTCCAAGAGGCTACTTCACTTCACTAGAACAATACCCACCTTCTCAGACATAGGCCGCATACAATTAAGACAAAATCACAGAGAAAAGGCCACCTATAATACAAGGAGAAGGTCACAAATAATACAGAAAAAATACAAGGAGAAGTTCGCATATACTCTCAAAGAAAAAGCACCCATATTCATAGAGAAAAGGCCATATATATTCATAGAGAAAGGCTTCATCTAAGCATAGAGATACGTTGCAGATATCCATAGAAAGGCTGCATATATTACAGAGAGAAGGCCGCATATATCCATAAATATAGGCCATAGAATTGGGATCAGATTTCCACAAAGTTACAGTAAATGAACAATATCTTCTCAATCAGTATATTACTTTATCAATATTTGCAGCAGTAAGCTCTGCTGCAGTCATCCCTTTAAGCTTTACAGAATGGGGAATCATCGTGTAGAAGCATCTTTGACTTCCTGACATGGGTTTTACAGTCTTATGCTCAATGCATTCCCGGGCCTTTGATAGCTAGTCGGCCAAATGCCTATCAGCAGTTGTCTGAGGGCCTGATACAGATCACTAAACACTAGCCATCTTGATGCATAAGCTATTAGGAGAGAAAGAGAGCTCTATTCTGCTTTTACCAGTGTTTGCTTAACACATTAGAGGAATATATCTTTTTAAGGAGGAACTAAAGGCACACTATGATATAAAGAGAATTACTTTCTCAAGCAAGATCTCAAGAACTTGTGAAGTAACATCTTGTATTCAGACAATTAGAAAAAATAATTGCTGACAGGCTAGAGGTAGGAAATTTAGTTAATACAATCAATGCCCAGATTTAAGCTTCAGTTTCCACCACACTCCTAATCGCAAAGGACTCATTGTAAAGAACTAAAGAGTAGATCCTTGTTATGATCAGATGGGTTTGTATGAATCAATAATATCTTAAAAAAACAGAGCAAATACAAAGCGAGGAAATAGAAAAATATAAAATCCAACTGAACAATAAGAGAAAGATATAGTTTCAACCCACCTTACCACTTTCGATGGCTGTCCATTGGGGCGATGATGTGAGCGAGGCCAGGGCCTTCTACCAATAAACATCTACCTGTATTTCTATAAGTGGTGGAAGTTTGTTCCCCGAACCTATCCAGGGAGGAAAATCCTCCCCAACTGATTTCTTCGGAACTCGCCCAGTTGTCGAAGTAGACACGAAAGTCCAATCCGCATGACTCTGGGTATGCAAATTTTGTGAATTTGCTGCTGCTCGCCTCTTTATATAGAAAAAAATTCCAGCCCTACAAATTTAATCACGTTATTAATTTTTCTCAAATATATCAAAACTCTCAAAACCCTCCCGCCAATAGCAAAAATTTGGTACCGAATAATCAACACATCCTGTTTTCATCCAGTTTTTATTTAAATTTTAGAACCAACTATAAAAATTCAGTGCCAAAGACCCAAAAACTATTTTCCTGAACCAGTCCGGTTAAAACAACTAGTTTTCCTCTGTTCTTGGGTTTTCATATTGGTGACAAGTTTGAGTTTCATATATATTTTTAATGAAATCAACCATTCCCTTTCCCTGACTTCGACTTTTGACATACGTCGAATGTGGCATGCCGTCAAAACCTCGTCCCAGTCGTGAGAAGAACAGCTAGTTTTCCTCTCTGTTCTTGAGCTTCCATACCAGTGACAAATTCAACTTTGTTCTTTCATACCGGTGACAAATTCGACTTTCATACATATATATTTTTAATGAAATGAACCCATGCCCATGTTCGACTACAACTTTTGATATTTGCCGGACTTCGATTTTTCCAATGTGGCATGCAATCAAACGTTTTACAAATCTTCCAACAATTTTTTTTTAAATAATTAAAATTTTAATTTTAATATTAATATTTATTATTTTAATTATTAATTAAATATAAAATCACAATATATTTAAAATTTGATTTTATATAATATAATTAAAATGAATAAAATATAAAAATTGATAATTAATATTTTAATAAATTTAATAAAATATAAATATTGATATTTATTATTTTAATAAATTAATTAAGGTTCATATTAAATGTTAAATTGGTGTCGCACAGTATATGTATGTTAAGCATATTATAAATAAATTTTATATGTGTGTGAGTATTTACAGCTTGAGTAGGCTTAATGGTTAAGAGCATGTGTTTCCTCCTAAGAGATCATAGGTTCAAAACCAAAGGGGGTAGAGTATGTATGTCTTCGTAGACTTAGCAGTCAAATCACTACGCAGAGGACGTGGGTCCCTTGTACCACAAACAAGGGGGTCTCATACACCAATTTGGTGTTTTGATTGGTCGACGTGAACTTAAAATTAGATTATTATTATTATTATAACAAATGTTCATACACTCTCCAATACGAGTGAGGTTTGAGCAACACGTGGAAGGCGTCTCACATGAGTAAATGCAAGTGGAGTGAGGATGAGGAAGTGGCACACCCTCGAGTTAGTGTCGCGACGACCGAGTGGTGGGGGCGCAACGGGTGCCCAACTCGGGTATGTGCGAAGGCGATGTGCAATAGGGATGCCATATTGGCGAACGCCCACCTTGGGCGCGTCGTGTAGCAGTGGGCAGAGTCGTGCATTTTGGTAGACGCGACGAGCGACAACGTCAAACGGGTACTGTGCGCCCCATAGCGGGTGGACGAGTCAAAGGCATTAGGTGAAGTCGTGTTGGTGAGCGCATTTGGTGTTATTGGAGCGTTGTGTAGTGATTGGGCGAGCTAGGCAAGATAGGGCATAGGGGGCTGATCAGTCATCGAGGCAGATCAGGAACTCGTGGTGGCAAGGGGAATCATGGGTATGATCACTCTGAGGTAAATGAGGGACAGGGTATCCAGCATTAATGTTTCTTGGAGAACTGTCATCCAATACTTATCAAAAACCTAATGGAAAGAGTATTGGACACAGCGGAGAGAATTTAAACACTGGAGATGGATTCAGAGAATCTTGTAGTGAAATGTAACACTTCGATATCAAAATTGCAATTTTCCATTTATGGCGTGACACAATTAAAAATTATTGACATAAATGACTAATTCATATACTTGTTGTACTAGTCATATTTTTATTCTTGGACTATAATAGTCATTTACATTAATCATTATTAATTTTGTCACTTATTATTTAGTCATATATTTTAATCCTAGGCTAAATTAGTCATTTAAGTTAGTCGCTTTTAGTTTAGTCACTTATTATATAGTCATATATTTTATCCTTTGACTAAATTAGTCATTTAAGTTAGTCATTTTTAGTTTAGTCACTTATTATCTAGTCATATATTTTATTCCTAGACTAAATTAGTCATTTAAGTCAGTCATTTTTAATTCGGTTACTTAAAATTGCTCAAATTTAGTAGTATTTCACTTGAAATAATAGCGGTGACCAACTTTTTTAGTCACCTGGTCATTAATTTAGTCTTCTCATTCTTTTATCCAACTCAATTTAAAAATTATAATAATATGTACAAATTTCCATGCTACAATGGGATTTTTCTTTTCCTTAGGATACTTTCCTTTGCATCACAAACAATATAAACAAAGAAATATTTACATTTTCAGTTACACATTTCAATTCCACTCAGCTCCTTTTCCGGACTTTGCCGACTGGATTTGTCTTTTCACCGTTGTTGAGTGATCGTTCGTATATTTTGGTTCACCGTGTCTATTCATCTCCACATCGTACGAAAGTACCGCCCACATATATATTTGCTTTTCGGTGTTTTATTCTCAAATACATATGAATCTGGGCGATGTATGTCTACTACCATCTCTATTCTCGCCACTTACTATCTTTCTGCCCATATATGAGCTTAAACTTAATGGTTGAAACTCACATTACAATTTCAATTCATCTTTTTCTTGTACAATTTTTTCTCGCTAACGTTTCTCTCTCTTTCGTTCTTGTAGGCTTTGTTCTTCATTGCAGTTATATAACTGTTGTATGTACAACTGCCTTTTAATCAAACATAAAATAACTCTCGGCGTTTTTATAAAAACTTTTTAACAACACGGATATATCAGTACTCACAATCTTTATCATGAACCATCAACAATATAACCTTTGGTTTCGTGTTTACAAGAAACGCTCATATAATATCTCTGGGCCCCATAGCATTTCGCACTATATAATTGAACCCTCTATTCAATTTTAACTGAATACATTCGAAAGTCAAAAGACTATAATGTTAACGCCTGTTCTCCTTTCGGCATAACCACTTAACCCACGCTGGCCCACACATTTATATTTCGATTATTTCATAAACAACAAACAAACGTTGGCCCATACCTTGTTTGTCACCTTGCAACTTCATTCATGATCCAATGGTGGATAATTCATCGCTCTTTCAACCTCTGATCCTATAGACATCGCGCGGTTAACTTGCACGCGGGTTAATATTCAATAGTTGCGTGATGGACTGGACCCCAGTTCTTAAACGGCCCTTCATATCCGACGGCGAAGAGCACATCACCTTGCTCCACACGATCCGACGGATATCGCTTGGCTTAGATGCACGAACAATAATGTGCAATATGAGTGGTTTTTGGGACCCCGTCGTATGCCACGTGTCAGCCGCTCTATGGAATCGCTCCGATTTCTTGAATACCGCTTGCCCATCGAAGGTGGTGCGATGAAAACCGGAATCCCGCCTTTACTGTTCATCAGTCAGAGTTCTGTTCCCTTTTGGCTCAAGGTTCCATCCACCTTTGTTATTTATGAGTTCCGCTATTATTTATGAGTTCCGTGGTTGAAACTATGAGTTTTTCCATGTCAAATGTCCAATTAAAACGACCCCCCACAGGGTTGGGTTCACGACAACCAACCTCGGCATTTCATAGTTTCAACAATGCGTGTAGGGCCATCATTTACAACGTATTCTATATACAGGCATTCAACAGAAATACTCTTCGTCATACAGTAGGCGCCTCATTCGACCAGTGGTCTTTTACCCTCAACACAGGTTTTGATGCACATTCTCCATACACTTTCATCATTAAATAGACAGGAAACAAGTATGATACACACAGCACTTAATTCGATCATCACATCGATAACCCTAAAATAATTTCTTTTCACACACCTCCAGGTTTACTTTGCTGTGATGTTTACGTGCGCCTCACAGATCACCGATTAACAGTTTCCAATCTTTCTCTTTGAATAGAGCGAAGTTACATCATTGTGCCCACATCCACATACTTAAAAAGGTGAATCACACGGAGACCCTTATTACAGAGTTTAAACATCACTGGTTCTCGTACAAGTTCTTATTGAAATCAAAGCTTCTTTCTTGTCTCGCTATTTTATTTTCTCGCCTATTTTCCAACTCCTTTGCCATCAATGACAATATTTCCAATGGGTATCGGTAATAATTCACTAGTCTGCTCTCCAAACTACCTCCCTAAAAGGAGCCAACAAATCCAGGGGCTTAAGGTGAATGGTAATAATTCACTAGTCTGCCTATGTGTGCCCTGCCATACCTGTACAGGTATCTCACTGTATACGCCTTTTCCAGTAACCATTACCAAAAATTCAGCAAAATATAGTTTCACGGTTCCAATCGATATGTGTGTTTAGGGATTTTCTGAGGTTTTGGGTTGATTCTTCATGTACCTGCTTACAACTCCCACCGCATGTGCAATATCAGGCCTTGTGCAGACCATTGCATACATTAAGCTTCCAACTGCTGATGCATATGGAACTTTAGACATATAATCCATGTCTTCTTGGGTCTTTGGGCACATCTCCTTACCAAGTTTGAAATGGCTAGCAAAAGGTGTACTAACTGGTTTTGCATTCTGCATATTAAATCTTTTCAACACCTTTTCTATGTACTCATTCTGAGACAGTGTTAATTTGCGATTTTTCCCGTCTCTAGTTATCCTCATACCAAGGATTTGTTTTGCAGCTCCCAAATCCTTCATTGCAAATGAATTTTCCAATTTTCTTTTGAGCCACATTTATTTCCCTGCATGTTAGACCCTCGCAACAAGCATGTCATCTACATACAATAAAAGTATAATATAGCTCGCCATCATTTTGCCTTTTCGGATAAACACAATCATCGGAGTGACATCTAGTATAACCTTGTTCGGACATAAACTTGTCAAATTTTAGATACCACTTGCCTTGGGGCTGTTTTAAGCCATACAAGCTCTTCTTTAACTCTGCACACCAATTTTTCTTTCCCTTTTACCTCATATCCTTACGGTTGCTTTGCATGTATATCTCTTCCTCCAAATCTCCATGGAGAAATGTTGTCTTTACATCTAACTGTTCAAGATGTAAATCTTCCGATTGCTACAAGACTTAAAACAGTTCGATTGAATTCATTTTAACAACAGGGAGAAAATATTTCATCAAAATCAATACCTTTCTTACATGCAAACCCCTTCACCACAAGTCTAGCTTTGTACCTCTGTTTTCCTCCATCTTCTTCCTTCGAGCTGTAAACCCATTTATTACGCAATGCGAGTTTTACTGCGAGCAACTCGACTAAGTCCCAAGTCCGGTTATGCATTAAGGAGTCCATCTCTTCTTCCATGGCTAGCTCCCACTTCTTCTCGCTTTCAACCTTTGCATTGCTTCTTCATAACATTCGAGGTTCACGAAATCGATCAATAATAAATAATATAATGAAGGAGAGTATCGTTCGGGGGTCTACTTATCCTGGTAGATCTTCTAACACCGAGCTTTCAGGGTGTTTGAGGTGCCTGTTCTTTGTGGTTGTTGATTATTATTATTTTCGGGCACCTTTACTTTTTCGGGTTATCTCATCAAGAACCGTGTATTCCTTGCTTTCTTTTTCCTGTTTCTTTTCTGCGTGTGATTCTTATACAAGACCTTTTCATTGAATATTACATCTCTGCTCCTAATGATTTTGTGATTTTCATAATCATATAAGCGATAACCAAAATCATTAGCACCATATCCAATAAAGGTACATTTCTTTGATTTTGCTTCAAGCTTTTGTTCTGTTTTCTTTATTAATATGGACAAAGGCCTCACAACCAAAAGGATTTAAAAAGAGTAGTTGACCTTTTTACGTCCATGCTTCCTCTGGAATACCACCATCCAAGGAACTTGAAGGCCCTCTGTTTATTAGATAAACAACAGATTTCTGACGCATCTGCCCAAAATTGTAAAGGCAATCCCTGCATGCAATCTCATGCACCTTGCACGCTCCATGATTGTTTTGTTCATCCTTTACGACACACCATTTTCTTGTGGTGTTCTTGGAGCTCATCTTCTTCTCTACTGAATTCCATGCTACGAGCAGTACCTATCAAACTCTTCTTCTGCAATACTCACCTCCATTGTCCGATCCGAGACACTTCAACTTCTTTCCTCTCTCAATCTCAACCAAAGCTTTCCATTTCTTGAAAGTATCAAATACATCGATTTATTACGAATACAATAAATCCATGTTTTTCTAGTTGCATCATCAATAAAAGTAACATAATAACAAGAGCCACGGAGAGATGATACCCAGAGCGGGTCCCCATACATCCGTATGCACAAGCTCTAATTTTTCACTCTTCTTTTGTTTCCCAACTCTAAGAAATGCGACTCTCTTACTGTTTTTCCATAAATGCAATTCTCCACGCAATCCAAATCAACATTCTTCAAACCTGGCAACAAATTTCTTGAGTGGAGAATCTTCATTCCCTTCTCACTCATGTGTCCAGGAGCCTATGATGTCATAATGCTGCATCTGCTCCTTTAGAAGTTAAAGCATTAACAAAATTAGAAATACCATTGCATAAATACAATGTACCAACCTTTTCGCCTTTTGCTATTACCAGGGCTCCTTTGGTGACCTTCCAAGTTTTACTCCGTGAAAGTTGTCACACAACCTTCACCGCCTAACTCTGCTCTGTTGAAATCAGATTTTTCTTTAGATCCGGAATATGCCTTACCTCCTTTAGTAGCCATTGGTTTCCATTCTGTTGTTTTACAAGAACTTTACCCATTCCAGACAATTTTACGAGGGTTTATCATCACCCAAACGAACTTGTCCAAAATCTCCTTGGACATAGTCATGAAAATATTTCTTATCGGGTGTGGCATGGAATGAAGCCCCACGAATCTACAACCCAAGAATCGGTGACATTTTCGAAAGAAAGAATCAAAACATCTTGTAACACATCACCTATCACATTTTCTTCATGATTGTTTTCTTGTTGTGTGTCTCCTTCTTTTCCCTTCCCAGAGATCTCATGATTTTTCTTTAGGTGTCCTTTCTTTCCGCAATTCCGACTGACACTATCCCCCGATCTGGACTTGGATCCGCCTTTCCTTGATTTACTTCGATATCCCGAGATATTTCCTCTTTCCATTCTTCTTCCCTCAGACTCGCACTCAAAGCATTACTTGATGTCTCACCGAGCTTTTCAAAGTCGCATTTCCTCTCTAAGGATAGCACCAACAACATCATCAAACTTTAAAGTACTAGATCCAGGGACACGAGTTACTAATGGTCATTACTAAACCATTCCAACTCTGCGAAATGAGCACAAGAATAACGAGCTCTAACTTCATCATCAAAGTTTACCCCTACGAACTTATTTGATCGGTAGCTCGTATTAAATTCATTTAAATGGTATGCAGTAGATCCACCTTCCGAGCATCTTCATATTAAATAGTCGTTTCATAAGAAATACCTTGTTTGAGGCGGAGGATTTTCATACGGTTTCGCCAACGTCTGCATCAAACCCTCTGTTGTTGTTTGCTTCGAAATATTGAGCAGGCGATCGACGCAGCAAGGCACAACCGTCTTGTTCGAGTGCCTTTCTATTGAGAATGTTCCATTCCGCGTCCGTCATGGTCGCCGGCTTCTTTGTTTTTCCGCTCAATGGTAGGTACAGGATCTTCGATACGGATAATCTTCCATCTGCATATTCCACAGCGCAAAGTTTTGGCAGCTAAATTTCTCGACCCTAAACTTACCATCGTCCGCCATTGCTCCCCTCGAACCAGGGAACCCTTTTTTCCTGCGAGTTTATCGACCAAATATACCTTCGGCTTTGATACCGGTTGTTAGAAAATTAAATATTATAGAGCAATGAAACACATAAAAATATACGGAAAATACAAACACACAAAACACATAAAACCGAGAGAGACACGGATATACGTGGTTCACACGATTTGGGCTACATCCACCCCGAACAACCGGTCCTTCCTTTTATTATCCAAAGACAAAAAATGAAGAGACAAAACCTACGACGGATCGTTTGTAATATCCTCTGTTCTCTCTCACGGTCTCCCTCTCGTTTCTCGCTCCGAGAATACACACATAATACACAGCCCGCAATACAATGCCCTCATATATACAAGGGGTTGCCTTCTAGGGAAAAAAACCCTAATCTAAACATAACTTCTACCGTCGGATCATTTGCCTAATGAACGGCCCGGATTGACTAGAAATTACTATACTTTTACAAGGCAATTTTACATCCGTTTTTTAGCCGGGGCGCGCGCCGCGAACCCTCGCCCGGGGGGCTCCGAGAGGCACGCACACCCTTGGACCCCCCACGACGGCGATTAAATTTTGGGCGGCGTTGCGCCCTGCATTAAGTACGAGGGTCCAATGCTGTGATACAAAGTAAACAAGATAATCGGGGCTCCACACCCAACAATCTCCCACTTGGAGGCGGTTGTAGCAACTCCATCGCTGCTTCATTTGTTGGACAATGACTCCCTCTTTGGACTCAGTCGTTTCTCATCTTCATTGTCATCCTTGAAGACCAATTGAAACGAGCATGTTCTCGTTTCTCCCCTGGTTACAACTTTTGTTAGCATATCTGCGCAGGGATTACGGCTAATGTGTATCTTTTCCGACTTCAACTCTCCATCTTCTAATACGCTGACCGTATGAAATGGTACTTGAGATGTATGTGTTTAGTCCTGGAATGAAATGTTGAGTTCTTTGCAAGATGAATAGCACTTTGGCTATCACTTTGTATAGTGTGCCCATATCATGCTTCTTACCCAATTCATCCATAAACCTTTGTAACCAAATCATTTCTTTACTAGCCTCGTAGCAGACAACATACTCGAAGCTTCGTTGTTGAAAGTGCAACAACACTTTGGATTTTTGAAACCCAATCGACAGTGTTGTTCCACCTACGATGAAATACATATCCTGTAGTGCTCCTCCCGTTATCTCATCGTCACCTGCCATATACTGCATCAACATATCCACCCGTAGAGCAATGTTTGAACCACCAAAGCATAATGCTTGATTTGTGGTACCTCTCAAATATCCGAGAATCCATTTCTATCGCTATCCAATTTTCTTTTCTCGGATTATTCAAATACCTGCTACAACTCCCACTTGCATGTGCAATATCGAGCCTTGTGCGGACCATTGCATACATTAAGCTTCCAAGCTGCTTGATGCATATGGAACTTTGAGACATATAATCCATGTCTTCTTGGGTCTTTGGGCACATCTCCTTACTAAGTTTGAAATGGCTAGCAAAAGGTGTACTAGCTGGTTTTGCATTACGCATATTAAATATTTTCAACACCTTTTCTATGTACTCATTCAGAGGCAAGTGTTAATTTGTGAATTTTCCCTGTCTCTAGTTATCCTCATACCAAGGATTTGTTTTGCGACTCCCAAATCCTTCATTGCAAATGAATTTGCCAATTTTCTTTTGAGCACATTTATTTCCTGCATGTTAGACCCTACAACAAGAATGTCATCTACATACAATAAAAGTATAATATAGTCTGCCATCATTTTGCCTTTTGGGATAAACACAATGATCAGAGTGACATCTAGTATAACCTTGTTCGGACATAAACTTGTCAAATTTTAGATACCAGCTTGCCTTGGGGCTGTTTTAAGCCATTCAAGCTCTTCTTTAACTCTGCACACCAATTTTTCTTTCCCTTTTACCTCATATCCTTACGGTTCTTGCATGTATATCTCTTCCTCCAAATCTCCATGGAGAAATGTTGTCTTTACATCTAGCTGTTCAAGATGTAAATCTTCCAGCTTTGCTGAAGACTTAAAGCAGTTCAGATTGAATTCATTTTAACAACAGGAGAAAATATTTCATCAAAAATCAATACCTTTCTTACGTGCAAAGCCTTCACCACAAGTCTAGCTTTGTACCTCTATTTTCCTCCATCTTCTTCCTTGACTCCGTAAACCCATTTATTCTACGCAGTGCGGTTTACTCGCGGAAACTTGACTAAGTCCCAAGTCCGGTTATGCATTAAGGAGTCCATCTCTTCTTCCATGGCTAGCTCCCACTTCTTCCTCGCTTTCAACTTTGCATTGCTTCTTCATAACATTCGAGTTCACCGAGAATCGATAAATAATAAATAATATAATGAAGGAGAGTATCGTTCGGGGGGTCTACTTATCTGGTAGATCTTCTAACACCACTTTCGGAGTGTTTGAGGTGCCTATATTTGTTGTGGTAGTTGTTTTACATTCTTTGTGGTTGTTGATTATTATTATTTTCGGGCACCTTTACTTTTTCGAGTTATCTCATCAAGAGCCAGTGTAGTCCTTGCTTTCTTTTTCCTGTTTCTTTTCCCTGTGACCAATTCTTATACAAGACCTTTTCATTGAATATTACATCTCTGCTCCTAATGATTTTGTGATTTTCATAATCATATAAGCGATAACCAAAATCATTAGCACCATATCCAATAAAGGTACATTTCTTTGATTTTGCTTCAAGCTTTGTTCGTGTTTTCTTTATTAATATGGACAAAGGCCTCACAACCAAAAGTCTTTCAAAAAGAGTAGTTTACCTTTTACTCGTCCATGCTTCCTACGGAATACCACCATCAAGGAACTTGAAGGCCCTCCGTTTATTAGATAAAGCAGATGGTATCTACGACATCTCGCCCAAAATTGTAAAGGCAATCCCGCATGCAATCTCATGCACCTTGCACGCTCCATGATTGTTCTGTTCATCCTTTACGACACACCATTTTCTTGTGGTGTTCTTGGAGCTCAATCTTCTCTCTACGAATTCCATGCTCACGAGCAGTACCTATCAAACTCTTTGCTGCAATGCTCACCTCCATTGTACGATCCGAGACACATCAACTTCTTTTCTTGTCTCAATCTCAACCAAAGCTTTCCATTTCTTGAAAGTATCAAATACATCAGATCTTATCTCGAATACAATAAATCCATGTTTTTCTAGTTGCATCATCAATAAAAGTAACATAATAACGAGAGCCACCGGGAGATGATACCCTGAAAGCGAGGTCCCCATACATCTGTATGCACAAGCTCCTATTTTTCGCTCTTCTTTTCTTTCCCAACTCTAAGAAATCTGACTCTCTTCGTTTTCCAGTAAATGCAATTCTCACATAAATCCAAATCAACATTCTTCAAACCCGGCAACAAATTTCTTGAGTGAAGAATCTTCATTCCCTTCTCACTCATGTGTCCGAGCCCTATCTTTGCCATAATGCTTGCATCTCGCTCCTTTAGAAGTTAAAGCATTGACGAGAATTAGAAATACCATTGCATAAATACAATGTACCAACCTTTTTCGCCTTTTGCTATTACTAGGGCTCCTTTGGTGACCTTCCAAGTTTTATCCGTGAAAGTTGTCACACAACCTTCACCGCCTAAGCCCTGCTTCGTTGAAATCAGATTTTTTCTTCGGATCCGGGAACATGCCTTACCTCCTTTAGTAGCCATTGGTTTCCATTACCCATTTGTTTTACAAGAACTTTACCCATTCCAACAATTTTCACGAGGTTTATCATCACTCCAAACGAACTTGTCCAAAATCTCCTTGGACATAGTAATGAAAATATTTCTTATCGGGTGTGGCATGGAATGAAGCCCCTAAATCTGCAACCCAAGAATCGGTGACATTTTCGAAAGAAAGAATCAAAGCATCTTGTAACACATCCTCCGTCACATTTGCTTCATGATTGTTTTCTTCGCTGTGTGTCTCCTTATTTTTCCCTTCCGATATCTACGAGTCTTTCTTTAGGTGTCCTTTCTTTCCGCAATTCCAATACACTATCCTCGATCCGGACTTGGATCTACCTTTCCTTGATTTACTTCGATATCCCGAGCTCTTTCCTCTTTCCATTCTTCTTCCCCTAGACTCGCACTCAAAGCATTACACGATGTCTCACCGTAGCTTTTCCGTCGCATTTCCTCGCTAAGGATAGTACCAAACGAACATCATCAAACTTTAAAGTACTAGATCCAGAGAGACGAGTTACTAATGGCCATTACTAAACCATTCCAACTCTCGGCAATGAGCACAAGAATACTGAGCTCTAACTTCATCATCAAAGCTTACCCCTGCGTAACTTAGGCGATCGGTAACTTGTACTAAATTCATTTAAATGGTCCGCAACAGATCCACCTTCCGACATCTTCATATTAAATAGTCGTTTCACAAGAAATACCTTGTTTGAGGCCGAGAGCTTTTCATACGCGTTTCGCCAACGTACGCATCAAACCCTCTCGTTGTTGTTTCCTTCGAAATATTGAAGGCGACCGACGCCGCAAGACACATAGCCGAAATCGTACTGAGTGCCTTTCTATCGAGAATGTTCCATTCCGCGTCCGTCATAGTCGCCGGCTTCTTTGTTTTTCCGCTCAATGGTAGGTACGGATCTTTCGATACGGATAATCTTCCATCTGCACTCTTCCACGACGCAAAGTTTTGACTGATTAAATTTCTCGACCCTAAACTTACCATCGTCCGCCATTGCTCCCACTCGAACCAGTGAACCCTTTTTTCCTGCGCGAGTTTATCACGTAAATATACCTTCGGCTCAGATGCAGTTTGTTAGAAAATTAAATATTACGAGAGAAATGAAACACATAAAAATATGCGGAAAAATACAAGCACACAAAACACATAAAACCGAGAGAGACACGGATATACGTGGTTCACCCGCTTTTGAGCTACGCTCCACCCCGAACGACCCTGGGTCCTTCCTTTTATTATCCAGCAAAAATGAAGAGACAAAACTCTACAGAGATCATTGTAATATCCTCTGTTGCTCTCCACGGTCTCCCTCTCTATTTCTCGCTCCAAGAATACACACATAATACACGACCCGCAATACAATGCCCTCATATACAAGGGGGTTGCCTTCTAGGGCAAAAAACCCTAATCTAAACATAACTTCTACCGTCGGATCATTTGCCTAATGAACGGCAGATTGACTAGAAATTACTATACTTTTACAAGGCAATTTTACATCGTTTTTAGCTTCGGGAGAGCTCGAAAGCGTTGCCGCTGGGACCCCCACGGCAGCCGATTAAATTTGGTGGCGTTGCCGCCTTTCAGTCTGAGAGGTCCAATGTCTGCGATACAAAGTAAACAAGATAATCGGGCTCCACACCCAACAATCTACCACTTGGAGGTCGATTGTAGCAACTCCATCGTCTTTGCTTCATTTGCTGGACAATGACTCCTCTTTGGACTCGGGTTTGTTTCTCATCTTCATTGCCATCCTTGAAGACCAATTGAAGGCCAGAGCATGTTCTCGGTTCTCCCTGGTTACAACTTTTGTTAGCATATCTCGTGAGGATTCGGCTAGTGTGTATCTTTTCAGCTTCAACTCTCCATCTTCCAATACCGTACCGTATGAAATGGTACTTGGAGATGTATGTGTTTAGTCCTGGAATGAAATCGTCGAGTTCTTTGCAAGATGAATAGCACTTTGGCTATCACTCTGTATAGTGTGCCCATATCATGCTTCTTACACAATTCATCCATAAACCTTTGTAACCAAATCATTTCTTTACTAGCCTCTGTAAGCGACAACATACTAAAGCCTCGTTGTTGAAAGTGCAACAACACTTTGGATTTTTGAAACCCAATCGACAGTCGTTCACCCATCGAGTAAATACATATCCTGTAGTGCTCCTCCTGTTATCTTTGTCACCGCCATATCCGCATCAACATATCCATCGTAGAGCAATGTTTGAATCACAAAAGCATATGCTTGATTTGTGGTACCTCTCAAATATCTCGAGAATCCATTTCACCGCCATCCAATGCTTCTTTTCTGGATTATTCATACACACAACACAACTCCTAATTGCATGTGCAATATCGAGGCCTTGTGCGGACCATTGCATACATTAAGCTTCCAAGCTCGTCGATGCATATGGAACTTTAGACATATAATCCATGTCTTCTTGGGTCTTTGGGCACATCTCCTTACTAAGTTTGAAATGGCTAGCAAAAGGTGTACTAATCGGTTTTGCATTCCGCATATTAAATCTTTTTCAACACCTTTTCTATGTACTCATTCGGACGGTGTTAATTTGTGATTTTCCTCGTCTCTAGTTATCCTCATACCAAGGATTTGTTTTGCGACTCCCAAATCCTTCATTGCAAATGAATTTGCCAATTTTCTTTTGAGCACATTTATTTCCCTTGCATGTTAGACCACGCACAAGCTATGTCATCTACATACAATAACATGATAATATAGCTGCCATCATTTTTCTTTTTAGGATAAACACAATGATCAGAGTGACATCTAGTATAACCTTGTTCGAGACATAAACTTGTCAAATTTTAGATACTACTACCTTGGGGCCTGTTTTAAAGCCATACAAGCTCTTCTTTAACCCGCACACCAATTTTTCTTTCCCTTTTACCTCATATCCTTCGGTTTGCTCTGCATGTATATCTCTTCCTCCAAATCTCCATGGAGAAATCGTCGTCTTTACATCTAACTTTTCAAGATGTAAATCTTCGTTGCTACAAGACTTAAAACAGATTCGATTGAATTCATTTTAACAACATGAGAAAATATTTCATCAAAATCAATACTCTTTCCTACATGCAAACCCCTTCACCACAAGTCTAGCTTTGTACCTCTGTTTTCCTCCATCTTCTTCCTTCAGACTCGTAAACCCATTTATTCACGCAATGCGGTTTTACTGCCAGGCAACTTGACTAAGTCCCAAGTCTAGTTATGCATTAAGGAGTCCATCTCTTCTTCCATGGCTAGCTCACACTTCTTCTTCGCTTTCAACTTTGCATTGCTTCTTCATAACATTCGGAGTTCACGGATTAGTCAATAATAAATAATATAATGAAGGGAGAGTATCATTCAGGGGGAGTCTACTTATCACGGTAGATCTTCTAACACCACTTTCGGGTGTTTGAGGTGCTCGTTCGTTTGTTGTGGTAGTTGCTATTGCTTGTGGTTGTTGATTATTATTATTTTCAGCACCTTTACTTCTTTTCGATTATCTCATCAAGAACCGTGTATTCCTTGCTTTCTTTTTCTGTTTCTTTTCCCTGCTAGACTCGATTCTTATACAAGACCTTTTCATTGAATATTACATCTCTTGCTCCTAATGATTTTGTGATTTTCATAATCATATAAGCGATAACCAAAATCATTAGCACCATATCCAATAAAGGTACATTTCTTTGATTTTTGCTTCAAGCTTTTTTTATTTTTTCTTTATTAATATGGACAAAGGCCTCACAACCAAAAGGATTTAAAAAAGAGTAGTTTACCTTTTTTACTCGTCCATGCTTCCCCTTCCGGAATACCACCATCCAAGGAACTTGAATGGCCCTCTGTTTATTAGATAACATGTACGATCTACACGATCGCCCAAAATTGTAAAGGCAATCCCGCATGCAATCTCATGCACCTTGCACGCTCCATGATTGTTCTCGTTCATCCTTTTTGACACACTATTTTCTTGTGGTGTTCTTGGAAGCTGTCTTCTCTCTCGAATTCCATGCTACGAAGCAGTACCTCATGAAACTCTTTCTTTCAGCAATACTCACCTCCATTGTTTGATCCGAGACACTTCAACTTCTTTCTGTCTCAATCTCAACCAAAGCTTTCCATTTCTTGAAAAGTATCAAATACATCGCATTTATTCCGAATACAATAAATCCATGTTTTTCTAGTTGCATCATCAATAAAAGTAACATAATAACGAGAGCCACCGAGAGATGATACACGAAACGGGTCCCCATACATATGTATGCACAAGCTCCAATTTTTTAGCTCTTCTTTTCTTTCCCAACTCTAAGAAATGCGACTTTCTCTTACGTTTTCCATAAATGCTAATTCTCACAGAAATCCAAATCAACATTCTTCAAACTCGAAACAAATTTCTTGAGTGGAGAATCTTCATTCCCTTCTCACTCATGTGTCAGGAGCCTATGATGCCATAATGTCTGCATCTGCTCCTTTAGAAGTTAAATCATTACCGTGAATTAGAAATACCATTGCATAAATACAATGTACCAACCTTTTCGCATTTTGCTATTACCAAAGCTCCTTTGGTGACCTTCCAAGTTTTATCTGTGAAAGTTGTCACACAACCTTCACCAGCCTAACGCTCTCGTTGAAATCGAGATTTTTTCTTCGGATCCGGAACATGCCTTACCTCCTTTAGTAACCATTGGTTTCCATTACTGTTGTTTTACAAGAACTTTACCCATTCCAACAATTTTGCTGATGGTTTATCATCACCCAAACTAACTTGTCCAAAATCTCCTTGGACATAGTCATGAAAATATTTCTTATCGGGTGTGGCATGGAATGAAGCCCCTGAATCTACAACCCAAGAATCGGTGACATTTTCGAAAAGAAAGAATCAAAGCATCTTGTAACACATCACTTTCGTCACATTTGCTTCATGATTGTTTTCTGTCTTGTGTGTGTCTCCTTCTTTTCCCTTTCGAGATCTACATGGGTCTTTCTTTAGGTGTCCTTTCTTTCCGCAATTCCTGACACACTATCCCCCGATCTGGACTTGGATATTCCTTTCCTTGATTTACTTCGATATCCACGAGCTCTTTCCTCTTTCCATTCTTCTTCCCCTAGACTCTGCACTCAAAGCATTACCCGATGTCTCACACGGAGCTTTTCCGTCGCATTTCCTCGCTAAGGATAGCACCAACAACATCATCAAACTTTAAAGTGCTAGATCCGGAGACGCAGTTACTAATGGCCATTACTAAACCATTCCAACTCTCCGGCAATGAGCACAAGAATAACGTAGCTCTAACTTCATCATCAAAGTTTACCCCCTACGTAACTTAGGCAATCGGGTAACCGTATTAAATTCATTTAAATGGTGCCATGCAGTATCCACCTTCCGACATCTTCATATTAAATAGTCGTTTCATAAGAAATACCTTTGTTTGAGGCCGAGGGCTTTTCATACGCGTTTCGCCAACGTCCGCATCAAACCCTTTGTTGTTGTTTCCTTCGAAATATTGAAGGCGACTAACGCCGCAAGACACAACCGCATCTTGTTCCAGTGCCTTTCTATCGAGAATGTTCCATTCCGCATCCGTCATGGTCGCCGACTTCTTTGTTTTTCCGCTCAATGGTAGGTACAGATCTTTTCGATACGTATAATCTTCCATCCGCATCTTCCACAGACGCTAAAGTTTTGGCCGTTAAATTTCTCGACCCTAAACTTACCATCGTCCGCCATTGCTCCCATCGAACCGTGGAACCCTTTTTTCTCGCGAGTTTATCGGCCAAATATACCTTCGCTTTGATACCGCTTGTTAGAAAATTAAATATTACAGAGCAATGAAGCACATAAAAATATGCGGAAAATACAAAAACACAAAACACATAAAACCGAGAGAGACACGAGATATACGTGGTTCACCCAAATTTTGGGCTACGTCCCACCCCCGACAGACCGCCTCTTCCTTTTATTATCCGGCAAAAATGAAGAGACAAAACCTACAGGGCGATCCATCTGTAATATCCTCTATTCTCTCTCACAGCCTCCCCGTCTCGTTTCTCGCTCCGAGAATACACACATAATACACGACGCGCAATACAATGCCCTCATATATACAAGGGGGTTGCCTTCAGGGCAAAAAAATCCTAATCTAAACATAACTTCTACCAGTCGGATCATTTGCCTAATGAACGGCGCATTGACTAGAAATTACTATACTTTTTACAAGGCAATTTTACATCTGTTTTAGCTTCGGGGCGCTTGCCCCAAACCCCCGTCGTGGGGGGCTCCGGTGGCCGACTGCCCCCCCCTTGGACCCCCACGGCGGCGATTAAATTTCGGGCGGCGTGCCACCCCTTTTAGGCTGCTGTGGGTCGATGCCGTGATACAAAGTAAACAAGATAATCAGGCTCCACACCCAACAATCTCCCACTTGGAGAGCGGTCGCAGCAACTCCATGCTTTGCTTCATTTGATGGAAAATGACTCCTCTTTGGACATCGTTTGTTTCTCATCTTCATTGTCATCCTTGAAGACCAATTGAACATTGAGCATGTTCTCAGTGTCTCCTCGGTTACAACTTTTGTTAGCATATCGCGCAGGATTACGGCTAGTGTGTATCTTTTCCAGACCTTCAACTCTCCATCTTCCAATACGCGACCGTATGAAATGGTACTTGAGATGTATGTGTTTAGTCCCGGAATGAAATCGAGTTCTTTGCAAGATGAATAGCACTTTGGCTATCACTGTATAGTGTGCCCATATCATGCTTCTTACCCAATTCATCCATAAACCTTTGTAACCAAATCATTTCTTTACTAGCCTCTACGCAGCGACAACATACTCGCTTTCGTTGTTGAAAGTGCAACAACACTTTGGATTTTTGAAACCCAACTAACGAAATTGATTCCACCTACGGTAAATACATATCCCGTAGTGCTCCTCCTGTTATCTCTGCACACCGCCATATTCGCATCAACATATCCCCGTAGAGCAATTTTTTGAACCACCAAAGCATAATGCTTGATTTGTGGTACCTCTCAAATATCCGAGAATCCATTTTCATCGCCATCCAATGTTCTTTTCCTGGATTATTCATATACCGCTTACAACTCCCACTCGCATGTGCAATATCGAGCCTTGTGCGGACCATTGCATACATTAAGCTTCCAGCTCCGCCGATGCATATGGAACTTTAGACATATAATCCATGTCTTCTTGGGTCTTTGGGCACATCTCCTTACTAAGTTTGAAATGGCTAGCAAAAGGTGTACTAATCCGGTTTTGCATTCTGTCATATTAAATCTTTTCAACACCTTTTCTATGTACTCATTCACGAGACAGTGTTAATTTGTGATTTTTTCCCCGTCTCTAGTTATCCTCATACCAAGGATTTGTTTTGCTGCCTCCCAAATCCTTCATTGCAAATGAATTTGCCAATTTTCTTTTGAGCACATTTATTTCCCCGCATGTTAGACTGCAACAAGCATGTCATCTACATACGATAACGAGTATAATATAGCCGCCATCATTTTTCCTTTTCGGATAAACACAATGATCGAGCGACATCTAGTATAACCTTTTTCGGACATAAACTTGTCAAATTTTAGATACCAACGCAGCTTGGGCCCTGTTTTAAGCCATAGTGAGCTCTTCTTTAACTCAGCACACCAATTTTTTCTTTCCCTTTTACCTCATATCCTTCGTTGCTCGCATGTATATCTCTTCCTCCAAATCTCCATGGAGAAATGTTGTCTTTACATCTAACTGTTCCAAGATGTAAATCTTCGTGCTATACAAGACTTAAAACAGTTATGATTGAATTCATTTTAACAACAGGAGAAAATATTTCATCAAAATCAATACCTTTCTTCCGTGCAAACCCCTTCACCACAAGTCTAGCTTTGTACCTCTGTTTTCCTCCATCTTCTTCCTTCAGACTTTCGTAAACCCATTTATTCATCATGAAATGCGATTTACTCCGTGAGCAACTTGACTAAGTCCCAAGTTCGGTTTATGCATTAAGAAGTCCATCTCTTCTTCCATGGCTAGCTCCCACTTCTTCCTCGCTTTCAACTCCGCATTTCTTCTTCATAACATCTGAGTTCACCGGAATCGTACCAATAATAAATAACATAATGAAGGAGAGTATCGTTTCGTGGGGTCTACTTATCCCGTAGATCTTCTAACACCACTTTCTAGGTGTTTGAGGTGCTCGTTCGTTTGTTGTGGTAGTTGCTGTTGTCTGTGGTTGTTGATTATTATTATTTTCGGGCACCTTTACTTTTCATTTATCTCATCGAGAACCGTGTATTCCTTGCTTTCTTTTTCCCTCGTTTCTTTTCCCTGCGTACCGATTCTTATACAAGACCTTTTCATAATGAATGTTACATCTCTTTGCTCCTAATGATTTTTTTGATTTTCATAATCATATAAGCGATAACCAAAATCATTAGCACCATATCCAATAAAGGTACATTTCTTTGATTTTGCTTCAAGCTTTGTTTCGTTTTTCTTTATTAATATGGACAAAGGCCTCACAACCAAAAGGCTTTAAAAAAGTGTAGTTTACCTTTTTTACCCGTCCATGCTTCCTCGCGGAATACCACCATCCAAGGAACTTGAAGGCCCTCTCGTTTATTAGATAAATAGCGATATCTACGACATCTACCCAAAATTGTAAAGGCAATCCCGCATGCGATCTCATGCACCTTGCACGCTCCATGATTGTTCCGTTCATCCTTTCACGACACACCATTTTCTTGTGGTGTTCTTGGAACTCGTCTCTCTCTAGCGAATTCCATGCGTGCGAACAAGCACCTCATCAAACTCTTTGCTGCAATACTCACCTCCATTGTCCCGATCTTAGACACTTCAAATTCTTTCCCTGCCTCAATCTCAACCAAAGCTTTCCATTTCTTGAAAGTATCAAATACATCAAATTTATTCGAATACAATAAATCCATGTTTTTCTAGTTGCATCATCAATAAAAGTAACATAATAACGAGAGCCACCGAGAGATGATACTGACAGGGTCCCCATACATGCAGCTATGCACAAGCTCCAATTTTTTCGCTCTTCTTTTCTTTTCCCAACTCTAAGAAATCATCTTTCTCGTTTTCCATAAATGCAATTCTCACAGTAAATCCAAATCAACATTCTTCAAACCTCGGCAACAAATTTCTTGAGTGGAGAATCTTCATTCCCTTCTCACTCATGTGTCCAGAACCTGATGATGCCATAATGCGCAGATTCTGCTCCTTTAGAAGTTAAAGCATTAATTAGAATTAGAAATACCATTGCATAAATACAATGTACCAACCTTTTCGCCTTTTGCTATTACCGGGGCTCCTTTGGTGACCTTCCAAGTTTTATGCCGTGAAAGTTGTCACACAACCTTCACCGCCTAACCGCCCTATTTAAATCAGATTTTTTCTTCGGATCCGGAACATGCCTTACCTCCTTTAGTAGCCATTGGTTTCCATTACGTTGTTTTTCACAAGAACTTTACCCATTCCAACAATTTTACGGGGTTTATCATCACCCAAACGAACTTGTCCAAAATCTTTTTCGACATAGTCATGAAAATATTTCTTATCGGGTGTGGCATGGAATGAAGCCCTTGAATCTACAACCCAAGAATCAGGGTGACATTTTCGAAGAAAGAATCAAAGCATCTTGTAACACATCACTGTCACATTTGCTTCATGATTGTTTTCTTGCTTTGTGTGTCTCCTTCTTTTCCATTCGAGATCTACAGATCTTTCTTTAGGTGTCCTTTCTTTCCGCAATTCCGACACACTATCCCCCGATCCGGACTTGGATCTGCCTTTCCTTGATTTACTTCGATATCTCGAGCTCTTTCCTCTTTCCATTATTCTTCCCCTAGACTGCGCACTCAAAAGCATTACACGATGTCTCACGACGCAGCTTTTCCATCGCATTTCCTCGCTAAGGATAGCACCAACAACATCATCAAACTTTAAAGTACTAGATCTAGAGACGAGTTACTAATGGCCATTACTAAACCATTCCAACTCTCTGCAATGAGCACAAGAATAACGCAGCTCTAACTTCATCATCAAAGTTTACCCCTACTGAACTTAGCCGATCGGGTAATCATATTAAATTCATTTAAATGGTCGCATAGCAGATCCACCTTCCGACATCTTCATATTAAAGAGTCGTTTCATAAGAAATACCTTGTTTCGAGGCCGAGGGATTTTCATACGACTTTCGCCTAACGTCCGCATCAAACCCTCTCGTTGTTGTTTCCTTCGAAATATTGAAGCGACCGACGCCGCAAGACACAACACGTCTGTTCAGAGTGCCTTTCTATCGAGAATGTTCCATTGCGCGTCCGTCACAGTCGCTGCACTTCTTTGTTTTTCCGCTCAATGGTAGGTACGAGATCTTTTCTGACATGACGGATAATCTTCCATCCGCATCTTCCACAGTGCGCAAAGTTTTGGCCGTTAAATTTCTCGACCCTAAACTTACGATCGTTCGCTATTGCTCCCACTCAAACCAGGGAACCCTTTTTTTCCTGCGAGTTTATCGACCAAATATACCTTCGGCTTTGATACGCGTTGTTAGAAAATTAAATATTACGAGGCAATGAAACACATAAAAAATATGCGGAAAATACAAGCACACAAAACACATAAAACCGTAGAGAACACGAGATATACGTGGTTCACCCGGCTTTGGGCTACGTCCACCGAGTCACCGCTCCTTTCCAGTTTATTATCCGGCACAAAAATGAAGAGACAAAACCTACGAGATCCGTCCGTAATATCCTCTCGTTCTCTCCCACGCGTCTCCCTCTCTGTTTCTCGCTCCGAGAATACACACACACATACACGGCACGCAATACAATGCCCCTCATATATACAAGGGGGTTGCCTTCTAGGGCAAAAAACCCTAATCTAAACATAACTTCTACCGTCGAGATCATTTTCCTAATGAACGGCCCATTTGCCCCCGGACCCCCCATGGCGGCGATTAAATTTCGGGCGGCGTTGCCGCCCTTTTAGGTGCACGAGCGGTCCAATGTCGTGATACAAAGTAAACAAGATAATCGGTGCTCCACACCCAACAATAGGTACGCACCGCAGGGAAGAAATGGTAGATAAAGCTATCTGCTCGCAGATAAGGTCCACATGAAGTTAGTTTTGCATGAGCTTGGTCTTCGCACGGCCAACACAATAAGGGTTTTATCATCCCTATGACACGAGGCGGAGCTATGAGCGATATCCCCGACTTGCTTCGCTACGTCCTTCCATACGCTACAAATGCCTCATGGCATCGAGCAGCAGTAGTTAAGGGAACCTACGACCTTCACCGAACTTGATCCCGAAAAATCTTACCCGAGAATACTCGGATATCTACCGAATAATAAGAAATTTATCAAGAAATATCAGTACACATATGGTTCCTAATAGGTATAAGAAAATTATACTTGAAGCTCGAAATATCATTCATTCTTTCAAGGAATGCTCACTGCTCAGATGAGACTCGCTATATACCGACAAGTATTAGCAACTCGACGATTCTTATCTCCAAGAGCCCGCTCATGCAGATTCACGAGGCCTTCATGGTAAGATATCAAGGCATTCTCATATTGACCCAACATAGAATAAGTATCCCCAAGTCTGCATATGCCACACGCAAATGCTCCAAAAAGCCATCTCGAGAACCCATCTCGGGGGATGTACATAGCCGATTGCCTTTTTCAATATTGAAATGCCTTCTTCATATTGCCCAAGCCTACTCTTAGTTGCGGCCGGAGATAAAGGCTCATTACAAGCTCGGGGCCTTACATTTCTATTGCCATTTTTCTCAAAAATGTACCAATTATAGTTCGATGAAGTAAATCATACGACAATGGTGTAACTTCTGATAGCTCAAGTTGCTCCTTTAGAACGAGAAAAACATGACCAACAAGCTCATGAGTGTCCCCATCCAATCCACCGAATGAAAATATATTCTTGCTTGATATACAAAGATGTATATCTCCCGAAACGGAGATGGACGTGTCAATTTATTTTCACAAGAGAATTATGCAAGAATGTCTAAGAAGGTGAATTCAAAAACCACAATAATGCCCTACATTATAACCTCGATTACTTTTGAATATATGTATTAAAGAAAATAAAATCATGAAAATACAATTCTCAATATTCTTCTTTAGTGACCACAGATTATTGTAAATAGATCAAGTATGACACCTAAGACGATTGCAAGACAATCATTTAAATCCATTTTTTTTTATATGTAAATTTGAGAAACCTAAAAAAAATCCAAAATATCACATATTAAGAAAAAAATCAACAGGTAAACTAATAAATTCGTTAGCTTACAGGTGAAAAATAGACATAAACCACTTTTGTATTTATTATTTAGGCATTCAAATTGTCATATTGAGCGAGTAGGATATCATTGGAAAAAACCCTATGACAATCATCCCTAAATGCTTGCATATATACAACTACGAGTTTATTTCTGCAGATGCACACTACAAGCTAATATTAATTATTTCTATTTTTTCTCTAGATCCGCACAATGAAATTATGCACCTCATCAATGAGTGTACAAAGCTTTTACATTTAATATAAGAGTTCATATATAATTGTAGTAAGATAAGTTGGTTAGGGTTAGAAAACAAAACCTAAAGTAGGCTAAGCGAGCGCACGATGAAGTGCAATGAGTAAAAAAGCTTTTGTATCAATCTTAAGCAAGAGCTTCGAGGCTTAATCACCACTGCTATAAATCACCTTGCAAATTTTTCCATTCTATAGTAGAGTACTAGATAGTAAACATATGCACTTTTCCGACAAAAAGGGCAAACATGAACTAAACACATGAATGTGTGAATCCCCTCCCTCTCGCAAAGCGAGGGTATGAACTTACGTGACTAAATATCAAGGATGCATAAGCTTAATTACCACGGATATGTGATTTAGTATTCCCTCAAAGCCGACACCTATTGGTGTCAATGGATAGGTATATATATAAAAATGGAAAAATATCCACAATAGCATACGAGTATAAACTCTAGACACATATGGCCGCTAAAGTACCCTTTCTCTATATTTACTCTTTGAAAACTTTTTTTATCCTACAATGGATGATCCCATCTGCTATTTATGTAGTCTTGTTACACATTGATTACTACGAGGCTAGAGTTGTTCGAAAGATGAACACAAGAATGCAATGAAAGTTTCTAAGCTTGGCAAATGATAGCAAAACGAGGGATATAAGTATTTTATAAGAAAACGGGGATAACAAAATAGGGATATAAGAAAAGAAAACGAGGATAGTAAAACAGGGATATAAGAAAATATCATCGTTTGCTTGAGCCTCATCCAATTGGTCTTGGCCATCGCTTTTTCCGTCCACCGAAGGCCATCTCTTACTTAGTGCAACTTTCCACAAGGATTCACCCCGAAATAAATTAGCACAACGCTTCGGGACACATGATGCAAGCAACTCAATTGGAGGTAGGCGACCTCACAAATACTTCAATAAGAAGATGATCGGGAAGCCTATCAAAACAACTCTCTAACTTCGATACTCATGAATTCCTCTAACATTGTTGAATTTCTGAAGGAACGGCCTGCCAGAGTGTTTTTAACGTTAAATATATTTTCATCACGAGCAGTCTTTGGGGATCTTATTCCCTAGTTGAAAAAGGTTTCATTCTTGTAACTTTCATTTTCGGGACTTAAAAAGCGTTAATTTTTTTTGTGTGAGAACTACAATAATCTCTTACATACTACAGGTTTCTCACTAATTCACCACTGGGGCCTTGGTTCGAAGTGAGGTCAACGGAATATTATGTCATCCATCAGTGTTTCCATTCCCTCTATAGTTTGCCTTGTTTGCCTCACACTGAATGTGATGGCAAAAAAAGGGATGAGATGGGTGCAAGTGTTTGGGTGATTTTGCCAAATTGATAGCCTTTAGTATTACCATTGGATCGGGTGATTTTGCGAAATAGATACCCTTTTTAGTCCAACCATTGGATCCGCATCCGAAGAATGTCTTCATTGCATGTATTTAAAAGCAACTTCCAAAAATAATTTTTTTTCTTTTTATTTTTCTTATGAGATCAACTCCTGCTGATGTTCCATTTTACTGATACGAGTGATCTCGATATTGACCTTGTGGATGACACAAATATCAACGTTATATCATATTGACCTTGTGGATGACACAAATATCCACGTTTTAGTTTGATATGGTAAGTTGATTTTTAGATGATGCATATACCTGGTTTGGTAAAATTAATGGAATTGGTTGATAGGCTATAGCCCATATATCGTATGCTAGTTTCAACTCCTAGAAGTGTATACATTAATTAAGGATTTTTGGGCTGCATCTATTGGACATTCCCTGCTTTAATTTTCTAGTTTGATCTATTGAGGCGGTCATCAAGAAAAAAATATTTCATATCTTTTCTTTTTATCATGGTTCAAAATCACTATTCGGTGGAACCAAAAGGGTCATATTATTCACAGAATCAATGAACGGTATGAGAAATGGCCCCACATCTCTCTCTCTTATATATATAATAATATCTCATCTATATCAGTGTTGTCCATTGCCCATGCAAAAAAGATTTGGAAAATACTAACTCAAAAACAATAAGTTGTTCTTGTTAGTGATTATAGATAATAAGCCTTTCTTATCCATTCCACGAACGCAACCGGAATTCCTATGGATTAAATTTTAATGTGCAATACTTACTTTCACTATAATACTCAACAAAACCCGAGTCGTGCAAGACGAATTAACTCCCGCATGAGATATTTGACATCCATATAGCAATAGGCATATAGTATTCGGATGGTTTTGTCAAGCGTGTTAGACTTTCGCATCCTCTTATGGCATATTCTTGTTAGTGACATAGTGCATACCATATCTTTTTTTATACTCATTTTAAATATATTTTAGATTTGTATGTTAAAATGACAAACTAATTTTAGTGTATTTGAAAGTGTAGAATACCCGATTAAATATGAGGTGGTAATCATTCACTGGAATTACGAAAGATATTGACAAACGAACGCACTATACGATGCTATTGTTGAAGTCCTTCAAAAATGAGTTGGGCCTTCTAGTTATCTATGGTAATAAAAATGACCTTGTACCTAGAAGACACATAATTGTCAAAGATGGACTACCTAAAGCATACCAATGATCATCAAACAGCTAGTGATAGGATTTGAACTCATGAAGAAGACAAAGAAAGAAATTAAAGTGAGTGAGATTTGAAATCTCTCGCAATATGCTCTGCAAAAGCCTCCAACCATTGAGAGGCTACGGATATCAAAGAAATCTCTAAATCGGTGGGTCGAGGAAGAGAATAGATTTAAGAAGGCAAGGCAATGCTGAGTGCATGATCGACCATCCGTGTCTTGTAATGGTGAACTTACAAGTAAAAGGATGCGAGAGAAATTCATCAAAAATAAGATCGCATATTAACAAAATTGATTGTTGAGTTCTTACCGTATCCGTAATAATTTACCTTGCCTTTGCAATAATGAAAGTTGATGCACATCAAAGGCCATAGTATTGGGAAACAACGATTGTCTACATAGTCGTCGATTTCGGTCAAGGGAAAAAGTCACTCACATCGGGTTTGAACCGTTGAAGTGCATTGAGGTGTGTGGTATAGTGCCCATCTAATTATATATGAGCGTTAATTGAACTATTTCCCTTTTTGTGCAGAGACCCATCGGTGTTTTATAAATAATGACAGGGTTGACTAAGTCTTCCACGTTTAGTCCTTTTTTTCTAGCTCAAGCGGGCATTGTTAGATGTCGCCATGCCATACGATCTTCAATATTTTTTCTCTATCAGTGGGGGTACAAAAGATGTAATGGTAACCGACGTTTACATACTCGATATCTATCTCTTCATTTTGTTCTTTGTACGATGTTGTATTTACTCTGTTCATTTTTTATTTCCCTATGGAGAAATTAAATGCAAGGAAACAAAATCGATCGGTGAATGGTACAAAACTCAAAATACGTAATATAGAAATTAACTGAAGTTGGCGAGAGGAGAAGAAACTAAAATTATTGGGTGCGAGAATGAAAGGAAATGAAACTGAATTGGAAAGTTCCACCCGTTGAGATAGTAGCACAATCATCAGCACGGACAATTTTGTATTATATTTTGGTACAAAGAAGCATCCTTGAAATGTATGCATGATTTTTCAAATTTAAATCCAACTCATATGTTTTTGACCTTTATAATCTTTCCTTCTATCCAAATATGAAGAAGCTGAATGTGATCCAAAGAATCTCGATTGTTTTGTAGAGGAAGCAAAAGAGAACTGCAACGATAGAAATGGGTGGGTTTCCGGTTAAATTATTTTGTTAGCTTATGAAGAATAAGCCTTTTTGTTGTCACAAGCAACTATGGAGAGAATTCAGGTTAAAAGTATCACTTTTTGTAAAGCTTTTTATTATATATCCCTTTTCCCATTACCATGACACCTGCAGACATGACCTATTGTTATGCCTAACTACGATATCATGCAATTGTAATTTATTGAGATAATCTTTCAACCGGACATACGCACACCGTGTGGTCTTATTATTGGGGAGTAAAGTGGTGACTTATTATGTTTCTTGATTACAAGACAAATCTACAATGTTATCCTCCGATCCGTTGGCTTGCTCTTTTGATGTGGTTTGACAAAATTATGATAAAAAGTAATAAATGGCATCTCACATTTTTTATTTGGGATGGGCAATAGTTGGAGTAGAAATGCAATATACGAGTCGATGCTTCTTTTGTGGTTATGATTTTGAAACATTTGCGGATCACCGAGCTTCCTTTATTCCTTCCATTTTAGTACTTGAATGCTTGGGTATTATGCTTTGTCAAACTTGTGGGCTTAGCTTATGGCAAAGTGTAAGGCGTTCATTTCCTTCTAATAAAATGCCGAGCCAAAAACCGAGAAACCTATCAATTTTCATTTACAATTGGAGATATATTTGATAGATGCGAACGTAAATTGCCTCGGAAGTTCATTTTTAAGTGGTATAATCGATACGCACATTAGCCCCTAATCTTTTAGGCCCTAGACAAAGTCAAACTTATTTTATGGAAGGTGTTATCAACCTCCTTTTTCTCGCTTGTCCCATATGCAAACTATTAAGATCCAAAGATAAACCATGATAAGATCTGGATGTGTATTCATTTAAGCGAGGAGTAAGTTTGTCACTTTAACGGTCACTTGCATATCAACTCTTCATTTATGTGTTTCTTGGTTTTGCCTTTTTAATTTCCAATTTTATATGCCTAAATATTGTTTGCTAACATGTTTTATCTTTAGTTCTACTAGTTTAGGGTGCCTTGGTTACCCAATCTTGATGTTAGGTTGTCATTTTGAAGTATTTTTTATTTTACGTGCTTTCCCTGTGCATGCTCGCTCAAGAGTCATAAGTTCTCCTAGAAAGAATTTTATATTTCTCTTATGATCACTATTCTATTATACCCATATTGAAATTGCCTAATTGGATGCATACACAAGCTGCCAGTGGCAATCTCTATTGAGTTATCTAGACCTATTTTTTACGCATATGTGTGCACGGCCATGGAATAAACGAGGGAAATCTTATGTGGGGGTAAAGATGTTGGAGCTCTTATTGACGATTCTTTGCCTCCTGGTCCTATACTTGTCATGACTTATAACTCACATAATTCTTTAAAGGGTGCTAGCTCATTGGAAGAGCACTTGCCATGCGGGGAGGTTGGTGGTTCGATTCCACTGTACCCTAACATGAATTATTCAATGATATTGTTGATTTTTTTAATTAAATTTTTTATATTGATTTATTTTAATGGTGAGATATTTTTCGGATTCATTGTTTTATATTGTTTCTACGAGAGACAATAGATAAGATTAAAGACATTGTCACCATAAGGAGCAATATGTCTTTAATTCCAACTATTGGTCTTTGGAGAGACAAAAATTAAATTGTCTCAAGTTAAGACAATTTATCCGAAAATTTTCTTAAAACCCCCTTTTGTGTTGTAGTGCAACTATTGTCTACGGAGAGACAAAATGAAATTGTCTTTGGAGAGACAAAGATGATTGTGTTATATATTGTCTTTATAGAGACAATATTTTGAGATGATTTAATTTTTAAGACGATTTAATTTGAGACACCCACTTAAAGACAATATTTAAGACAATACCACAGGTTTTCTTTTGTTTAAAATTAAGACAATTTACCCAAAGAAATTGTCTTAAAACCCCTTTCTATGTTGGAGTGTTTTCATTGTAAAAAAGGGAACCTTGCATTCATATATTACATTATTGTAATACATTCCTCCTTTCAAAATGAAAAATCATCTTTTCCCATATGTTACGTCATCCAATTTTTTTCTCCAAAAATAGGAGGCTTTCCCCCTTAACACATCAATCAAATATTTTTTTTGCTATGATGTATTAAATGTTGGAACGAGGACTTGGAGGGGGTGAATCGATAGTGATAACAATTACACAATTTTACCATTCTTTCTCCAATATATTACACTTGTTCATTTTTTTATAAGTAAGCATTAGATATGAAACGTACGACTTCAACTAAATCGGTACATGATAGCCATAATCATAAGAAATAAACATGCACAATGAAACACAATCATCACATCATATAGGGACACACGATCTCTAGTAGAAAAACCCCCTCCAAGGCAAAAACCACCCTTCTTTCTCGCTGCGCTTGCTCAATATATATTATTATATGTCGAGCAAATCATTACATAGAGAGTACAATATGGAAAATATATGAAAGGAACTATGATCTCCATCTCACGACTCTACGGACTCTTATTTGATCAACAAGCCTTGCCCAGCCACCATTGGAATCTTGACTCTCACGGACACCCATCCGATTTACAATCCTTGCCCAATCCCTATTGGACTCACGACTCTACATACACTTGTCTCATTTACAAGAATTTCCCAACATCCATTGGACTTATGAAGAAAATTTTTTCTCAATCCTTGTATCGCCCGAGCTCCCACGCTAATTCTCTATGTGGTTCACCTTTCCTACATTTTCGATCCGGAACACTTGAGATTCTCCAAAACGAACATCACAACAACAATATCTTCATAGCATAAAACATCAATCATTGAATCAATCTCAAATCATACTCTCTCACATTCATACACCATTCTCAATTTACATTGCCTCAATACATTTTATCGCAAACAAACTAGATGCGAGAAACTCAACAATGCAATACATAACAACCATATGAAAAGCATGTGACACTACTACGTAACCAATCTATATCACATCCATATACACTCAAACAATAATTCCCCCTGCGATCACAAATGCTTTAACAAAACCATTGCGGCCACCTGTCACATAAACATAGTCTTCAACCACCGCATACTTTTGTCTATGCTACAACTATATGCGCATTCTACTTCGACCATAACACACTCCTCAAAAATGGCTCTCCAAAACACTATGACACTTTTTTCACCCAATATAACCAAACACATGAACAACCTTTCTCCACTTATTTGTAGTTTTTGAAGATGATTAAATCAATTAATTTTCGATCTTGTAGTGGAGTTAGGTTCATATGCTTTCGAAAGTGATTTGGTTTCATTGCTGCTTGACTTCAATCAAGACACTAATGTCATTTACTAATGAATATTCTCTTTTAACCATCATCTAGAACCACAATTACCTTTTTCCGACCTTTAGATGAAGAGTCCCTAGCAGAAATGTCGGAAAAATAATTAAACACTTGATGAGCGCAAGGAATGCGGATGAATTATAGTGAAAAAGGCTTTGGTCGGCCGCTTTCTAGCACTATCATCCATGCGATTAGAGATATAACCACTCCCATAGGCTACTCTTCCAACAACTAGAGCCTAAAAACTGCTCCTGACCCATCATGCAAGCGAATATGGAAGAGGAGACTCTAAAACATGTTTCCTTAACTCGAACACCGCCAAATATTATTCCAGAGCTCAACGATCTCTTTAGCACCTCTCGAAGTCTCTAACATCTCTGGATCACTTCACCAAGTCACTACAACAACTCCATCATTATCCCAAGTCAAAATAGGTTGACTTGTGTGCCCTTCATCGGTACCGTCGTCACTTAAAGCATCAAACTTCACCACAACTACTCCAACATCACGGCAACCATCAATAATAGACCATGAAACTAATCATACAAATGAAAATCATCCATATGCTCACCAAGTACCATAAACATTCTTGGCAGTCTCATACTTTCAACTAGGTGTAGCGACTCAGTATGCTTTGAAAGCATTCACACACAATCCAACAACGTGCACTAATCCTGCTAAGGCATCCACACAAGCCAACCACCTACACTAAAAAATTGCAACCATCAAGCTAAGGTACGCAACCAATGCATAATCTAAGTACCATATCATTAGCATGTGCATAATCACATACAACCAATTTGACATCAATTCAAACCAACAACAATGCATCTTCCAACACCATGCTACTAGGTTGACATCAATTCCAACCAAACAACTCATCACAACATAAATGCCAACAATCTCACCCTTTGGCATTGATGTCAACGTCAACTAGGTCAACCAAAGTAACCTCATTCACTCCCCTTTGACATCAATGGCAAAGGTTGAGCTCATCCAAGAAAACATAGTTGAATAAGTACTCTCCCCCTAGACACTAGTTTTGTCTTAATAAGAAGCAAAAAACCATAATCATCCACACATGCAGGGTAAAACAGGACATGACCAACAAACATAGGAGCCAATCATGTACACACATCAAGATCATATCATAATGCATCGACAAACAACAACAAATACCATGAGTACCCGACAACATAGCATAACCCATAAAAAAAATCTAATGTGAGAAATAACACATCATAAGTAGCACAGTAACAACATCACTCATCTCACAGACACCAACTACATCAACCTCACTCTCGTCCAAACCAACAACAACAAGTGTACTAGAAATAACAAGAAACAATGTCTAATCGGTAATAGCAGAATACTAGATATGCTCCCCTAAGCATCATCATCAAGTAACTAATTCCTTCTAATTGAAGGGGTGCACCTCAAGGACCATAGACGAGCTATATAGCATATGGCACGGACAACACCCATCGGCCCATATGAATATTTTCCCTCATCGATGAATACTAGACAACAAGACTCTCTCTCCAACATGACCATGACCAAACATATACAATACAATGTAGTACATGGTTGTATAATGAGATACAATGTTATCAAATGACTATGACATGATGTACAATATCTCAAAGATGGTTGCAACAACTCATAACAATGCCAACTTTTCATGACTCATAACCTTCCTATTACCAACTCATGACAACATAAAATCGATGACACCTGAACACTGATTACATGGCTTCATAGACAATATATATGACTAAAATTGAGGAAGTACAAAATGAAGCATGTGGTTTTTACATGACCAAAACTTATGGCTCTCCCTATGACATAGTCAAATAAGATCCTTGACCAACACTACAATCATTTTGGCCAACCAACAAGATGAAGAATGATAATATATATATATATATATATATATATATATATATATCCATACAACCATCCAAGTGCATATGATAGATCCATCATCTAGCAACAAATGAATTGGAAACAACGGTAACCAATCATCATGATATATAATTTAGTGAGAAATAATAACATAAATCCATGACATCAATGAGCAACATAAAAACTCCAAACATGTGAGTAGCATAAGCATATCTTGTGAACTTGCGCAACAACATATGACCATCATCTTACATCATCCATGATGCACCAACCAACACATCTATATGATAGCAGCAAAAATATGTGCACTATATAAAACAAGAGGAAATCATCCACTCAAGGTAGTAGCAATCAAATCAACACATCTCACATCATAAGGTAAACCTCAAAGTATTATGGCTGAACCATGGACCCATAAAACAATAAATATGATCAACAAAACCTCCAACTAGTACTAGGATATCATGTCACTAGTAAGTATCAAGCCATATATGTAGCAACTAATAATCGTCAACATGGATCAATAATGAACCATAAGTAAATCTTACTAAATGAAACATAGGCCAAGTAACCACAAATATAAAGTCAATGACAACAATGAAAATAGGTGTGAGATCATGTGTGACCGCTTTGATCAATATCGCGATGGCACTATCATCACATCATATGTAAGAAAAAAACACCAATAGTAGAAAATCCGTAGGCATGCATGTGGAGCATAAACATCACCAACATAGTTGAATCAAGATTATATCATTTGCTCGAATACGAGAATAACCATCAATTTGAAAATAATCAACTACATACAACACATATAATGCATAAAGCTCTTGCAATGGCCAATGCTATAAAAATATTTCATCATGACAAGCATAGCAACCTCCTCCAAACAATCTCATGGACCAAGATGCCATCGATATCCACTCGAAAAATGAAAGCATGTGAGATGCCCCACGCACATTTTCCATCTCTAAATAACCTCCCTGCCAACATACAATTGTCAATGCTAAAAAATCATAACAACCATCGTGACATAATTCTCATTCAAAACTTTCCAATATGGCAACAATTTTAATGGTTTGCATGCAATCCATAATGCTACCGTATGCTCCCCCATGAGACCATGAAGGCCTCAATTTTTTAGTGGAAGTGATTTGTTGCTCTTTTCTTCTCCATATCTTGTGTGGCTTCCCTCTAGCATGTGGATCATTTTATGTTCTTTTCCCTTTTAGAAAATCATGAGATGCTTTCTTGAAAAACCTTTGGAGGATTGGTTCTTTGTATCTCATCTTTTCTCCTCCATACTTTCTTTGCTTTTAATGGATGGGATACCCTCTTTTGTAGGCTTTGTTTTACTATATATGCAAGCTAATGCCTTGTGACCAAGGTTACCACACTTGAAACGTTAAAAATTAGTAAAGAAACACACCTTGTGGTTTTCTCTTCAACATCAATATTTCTTTTCTTGCAAAGTATTTTCATTCCATTGCTCTATTTCCAAAATTGTTCCCAGAAGAGAAATAATCATAAAATAAAATTTGATCTCTTTTATTGCAGTCCGCGGATCATAAAAACTTGTCGCTTCCTTTTCCTTCGAAGTGCTACATGTATTGACTATGATTTGCATGTGTTTGTTGATGTCGCTTCCTTGTCCTTTGCTTTAATCCATTTGTGATAGGCTTATGATTTTTCGTTACATGCTTTTCCTATGCTTTCTTCTTCTTCTTCACTTGGCAATATTCTCCTTCAAAGCACACTCCGGTTTTGATAAGAGGAGATCTCTAACTCATAATAATCTCATCCAAAATGTTGGTATCTCCAAATTTTGATATTGAGATAACCGATTTTTTTCTTTATCGAGCTCACATCTCAAAGAGGTTATTTCATCTTCTTATAATCTTGCACAATAGGCCTCCCCGATCTTGCAACTTATTTGATAATCTCTCATTTTTCTTGATTACATCATCATGTTTGGTAAAAAATGGGCATGTCATTATTCTCATGGATGCTCTCACTACATCCTTGAGAGAAAATGGGATATTCTCCCTGCTAAGAATGTGGAGTCTTCTTTATTATTCTCTTTCTCTTTAATAATGCAATGGGGTTCTTCCCACAATTTTTCAATATTTAAATCCTTCTCTTCCATACATACTATGCAACTTATCCATAATATTTTTGCAGTCTTGCGAGTGTCTCAATTTGTCTACATCGTGATTTGATAATCCCTTCAAAATAATATTCTTGGCTTCCTTATTAAATTCATCATATGTACCATATTCAATTGAGATAAAAATATTAACATCTAAAGTTAAAATATATTCTTCAAATTTTACCTTCCGGAGCATGTAACTCAGACCATGTAGAAAAGGAACTCCATCAACTGAAAATCCTTCCTGGTTACCTATGATCTACCTTCTAGTAGTGAAGTTTCACTATAAGGAATCGTGCTCTAATACCAATTTTTGGAACCAAGATCACCTCACGTGGTGAATCAATAGTGATAACAGATTACACAATTTTACCATTATTTCTCCAATATATTAATCCATTCAATTCTTAACAAGTAAGAATTAGATATGAAACATAAAAATTCAATCTGGATCATCACATGAGAGCCATAATCATAAGAAATAAACATGAACGCTGAATCACAATCATCACATCACATAAGGACAAGATCTCCGGTGGAAAAACTCCCAGGAAAAAACAGTCCTTTTTGTTGTTGCACTGCTCAATATATATTATTATCTATTAAGAAAATCATTACATAGGTAGTACAATATGGAAAATATCTGAAAGGAACTATGATATCCATCTCGCTGACTCTATAGACTCCTATCTCGATCAACGAGCCTTGCCCAACCACCATTGGACTCACGACTCTAAAAACACCCATATTATTTACAACCCTTTCCCAGAGTCCCCATTGGACTCACAAATATATAGATGCCTATCTGATTTACAAGCCTTTCCCAACATCCATTGGAATTATGAAGAAATGTGTTCTCAATCCTTGTATTGTCGGAGCTCCCACCCCACTTCTCTATGCGGTTCACCTTTCATACATTTTCAAGCTGGAGCACTTGAACTGCTCAACATGAACATCATAACGACAATATCTTCGTAGCAAAAAATATCAATCACTGAATCAATCTCAAATCATACTCCTCTCTCGCATTTATACACCATTCTCAATTTACATAGCTTTGAATAAATTTTCTCGCAAACAAAATAGATGCGAGAAACTTAACAAAGCAATACATAAAAACTATATGAAAAACATGTGATACTACGCAGCCAATATATCACATGCATATACACTCAAACAATCATTTTTCCCACTAATCACACATGCATTACAAAAACCCGGTGTACCCCTTGTCACATAAGCATAGTCTTCGACCCTACATACTTTTGTCTCTTCTACAAAAAATACCTCCATGCAAATTCTGTTGTAACACTAAAAGGAATATAATGAAAAATCAAGTTGGTCGTCCCGATTTGGGATCCAGTCGAAAATCTCTCGTGTTTATCTGTTTTTATGTTTCATGCTCTCGTTATTGTTTATTTTATGTTTTAAGATTCGTTTGTAGATAGTTTTTGTATAGGGTTAAAACCTACATTTGGTATCGGAGTTGTTTCGGCTTCGAGGGGATGCCTTTCTTTGTTGAGGTTTTTTCTCGGGCTGTGGTAGACCCCTGTTCGGGTGGGAGATCTATGGGATCGATTATTGTGGTGAAAGAAGATGACAAGCGGTGGAAAGATAGAGATTGAGAAATTTAATGGTCAGAGTTTTTGAGTTGTGGAAGCTCAAGATTTAGGATCTCTCTTGGTGGATAAATACCGGTGGATCGTGGTAGATCTAGGTACTAAACCAACGGCAATGTCGGATGAAGATTGGAAGAAGTTGGATCAGAAATGGCGCAGAGCACAATACGATTTGTGCATCTCGGATTCGGTATCGTTGAATGTATTTGGGGAAGCTACGAGCAAAGAATTTGTGGGACAAACTTCGACTTTATACCAATCTAAGTCTCCTCGGTGAATAAACAGTCTCTGCAGGAAAAAGGTTGTATAACTTGAGGGATGGAGAAGGATGGAGACTACGACAGAGAGCACATGAAACGCCTTCAATATTATGGTAAGTCAAGTCGTCATGTCGTTGATAATTATTAAAATCTCAAATGAAGATAAGTGCATCAGTTTGTTGTGTTCTCTACCAGACTCTTGGAACATTCTGGTTATTGCAATAGGTAGCAGTACGACTACCTTGAATTTTGATGACATTGTCTGTTGCTTATTTGTCTAAGGAAATAGAACGGAGACAAATATGGAGGTTTAGAATGGAGATGCCTTATCACATGCAGGGAAGGTCACAAAACAAAAACAAGAATAAGGTTTCGAATGGGAGATCCAAATCTAGAGGGAGATCTAAATCTCCTAGAAAGTTTGTAAAGGTATGCTGGAAATGCGGAAAGGAAGGGCACTACAAAAAGGACTACAGATCTAAAGCTCCTGAGAAAGGAATGGATCTGATGATGCTCCTTCTGCAGGGACAAAAACCACCTCGGATGAAGGTGGGGATTTGTATTTGGCTTCTTCTTCAAACACACATGTAGATCATGAGTCATGGCTGATTGACTCAGGTGCATCCTTTCACTTAACTCCCCATAGGGAGTGGTTCTGCGAGTATGGTGATGTCTTCCTAGGGGATGATAGGAAGGCCAGAATTGTCAGACGTGGAAAGGTCAAGCTAAAGCTACAAGGTGGAAGGATTAGAACACTTCCTGGTGTTCTACATATTCCTGCATTGGCCAGAAATCTGATTTCTGTAAGCAAGATGGATGATGCAGGTGTAAAAATAGTGTTCGAGAAAGATGCCTACAAGATGGTTCGGGGAGCACTGGTATTAATGCGGGGAGTTCAGACTGGAACTCTGTACAAGCTACAAGGTAGCACTGTTATTGATGGGTGTAACAGTTCTGTGGTTCCTGAAAGTGGGACGGAAAGTCTAGCTGTCTCTGGAGAAAAGACCATGCTATGGCATCAAAGGCTTGGACATATTGGAGAAAAGGGCCTTCGGATACTGCATAGAGATGGTATGGTAGAAGGTATGTCTAATTGTTCTCTGGATTTCGATTTCTGTGAACATTGTGTATATGGGAAGCAGAATCGGGTGAGTTTTCCTTCTGGTGCTAAGAGGGCAAACAAGATATTAGAACTTGTGCACAGTGATGTGTTTAGGCCTGTGTCAGTTCCATCACTGGGAAAGTCTGTGTACTATGTTTCATTCATAGATGACTTCTCAAGGAATACATGGATATATTTCTTGAGGAAGAAATCTGAAGTCTTTGACAAATTTAAAGAATTTAAGGCTCTGGTGGAAAACCAGACAGAGAAGAAGATAAAGGTGTTGAGGAAAGATAATGGTGGGGAGTTCTGCAAGAAGGAATTTGAAGAGTTATGTAAGAAGTGTGGTATAGAACGATAGAAGACTACTCCATCCACACCGCAGCAAAATGGAGTTGCAGAAATAATGAACAGAACACTGATGGAAAAGGCAAGAAGCATGCTCAGTGGTACCGGGTTAGGACAAGAATTCTGGGCAGAGGTAGTGGAGACTGCATGTTACTTAGTTAACAGATCACCTTCATCAGCGTTGGAGGATAAGACCCCACATGAGGTATGGACTGGCAAGAAACCCTCTCTTTCACATCTAAGGGTATTTGGATGTGATGCATATGTACATGTTCCAAAGGAGAAAAGGACCAAGTTGGATAATAAATCTGAAAGGTGCATCTTTATTGGGTATAAGGATGGTTTAAAGGGTTACAAGTTTTGGAACCCGGAAACAAGGAAGGTTGTGTAAAGCCAAGATGTGGTGTTTAGAGAGGTGAAAGATGTTGTTAAACATGAAGTCCTACCAAAGGAACTTGAGAAGATAGAGTTTGAACTAAGGAGGAAGAATCAGACTCTACAACTGAAGAAGACTCAGAAGAGGAAGAGCCACAAACTCCAGTTGTGAGAAGATCAGTTCGGGAAAGAAGACAACCAGAAAGGTATAGTCCATCTGCTTTCTGTTCAAATTTTGCTTTAACTATAACTGTTGATGATCCCAGAATTGTCAGGGAGGCAGTATATTTAGAGGATGGAAAACTTTGGAAGGAGGCCATGGTTGATGAAATGGCATCCTTGCACAAAAATGAGGCATGGGATCTGGTGGAGTCATTGGAAGGAAGCCCATTGGGAGCAAATGAGTGTTTAAGAATAAGTATGTTGCAGAAGGCAAGGTGGATAAATACAAAGCTCGGTTGGTAGAAAAAGTTTATTCCCAAGTATTGGGATTTGATTTTGGTGATATTTTTTCTCATGTTGCCAAGATTACTTCTATTAGATTATTTTCATTTGTTGCTGTTGAATTTGATTTTTAGGTAGAATAGATGGATGTGAAGACAACATTTCCTCACGGGGATCTCCAAGAGGAGATATACATGAAGCAACCTAAAGGATTTGCGGTGAAGGGTAAGAAAGAACTGGTATGCAGGTTAAGAAAGTATCTGTATGGGTTAAAATAATCACCAAGGATGTGGTATTATAAATTTGATACCTATATACGGGGACTTGGATTCACCAGAAGAAAAGAGGATCACTATGTGTATTTTAAATTAACTATGGACAGTATATTTATTTGGTCTTGTATGTGGATGATATGTTGTTGATTTGAAAACGATAAAGAAATTATCCAAGATCATAAGACCCTAAAATCGTTCTCCCTACAGCATGAGAAGGATCTTGGTGTCAAACTATATTTTGGGCATGGGAAATTAAGAAATATCAAGAAGAGGAAGCCTGGTTAAACCGTAGGAAATATGTCAAGACTATATCGCAGAGGTTCAATATGCAGGATAGTAAACCGGTGAAAGTTCCTATTCCTGTAGGTGTAAAGCTATCTGCTGAACAGTGTCCCAAGACACAAGAAGAAGAGGAGGATATGTCCCGTGTTCCATATGCAAGTGATGTGGGTAGCCCGATGTATGCAATGGTCTGTACTAGACCAGACATTGCACATGCAGTGGGAGTATTGAGCAGGTTTATGTCAAACCCAGGCAAGGAGCATTGGACAACAGTGAAGCGGGTTTTCAGATATTTACGTGGCACTAGTGATTATGGCTTATGCTACCAGGGAAGACTAGGATTGGAAAGAATGTTGGAAATTTGTGGTTTTGTTGATGCATATTGGGCTGGAGATCTAGACCAAAGAAGATCTACAAGTGGGTATGTGTTTAGCCTATTTGGAGGTGCAATCAATTGAATGATTAAAAGAAAGTCTGTAGTGGCTCTTTCAAATATAGAGGCAGAATACATAGCAGCCAGTCATGCAAGAAAAGAAGCAGTTTGGTTGCAGAGATTATGTTCAAGTATGGGGTTGGTGTAGCAAGTTATAAGGATATACTATGATAGCCAAAATGCAATTTTCTTGGCTAAGAACCATGCTTATGATTCAAAGACAAAGAACATTGATGTTCAATATCACTTTGTGAGAGATATAGTTGAGGCTAAAAGGGTGTTGTTGGTAAAGGTGGACACCTTGAAGAATGTTGCAAATGCATTGATGAAGTCTGTGAGCACTCAGAAGTTCTCTTGGTGTAGAGAAACAATGGGTGTTGTAAAGCTGGGCTAATGACTAAACTCTTCTGTGGCCCCTTGCGGAAAGAAAACAACAAGTGGGAGAATGTTGGGTATGTTTTATATTCTTTCCACGACCAGTCACGTGCAGGGGGGTCACAGGCGTAACCCCCCCGGCTTATGTCCGTGCGCGCCTGAGAAAAAAAATTTTGGCCTTATTTTCCGGCGTGGATCCGCCATGGTTTGCATGGCTTGCACATGGTATTGGGGCACAATGGTTTTCGACCCCTGGTATTTTGTAGATATGATCAAGGGAACTACTGTTATGTTCTAATCCAGGGTTTATGGATTGGGGTTTATGTATAATTCAACATGTATATATATGTGTTGTAACACTAAAATGAATATAATGAAAAATCAAGTTGGTCGTCCCAATTTGGGATCCACGGGAAAATCTCTGTGTTTATCTATTTTATGTTTTATGCTCTCGCTATTGTTTATTTTGTTTATTTTCTGTTTTAAGATTCGTTTGTAGATAGTTTCTATACAGGGTTAAAACCTGCAACATGAAGATTCCCTAACAAGACATGTCGGAAAAACAATTAAACAACTAATGAGCGCAAGGAATGTGGAGGAATTATAGTGAAAAATCCATGGTCTCTCCCTTATCACTATCATCCATGTGACTGGAGTTATAACCTCTCCCATATGTTTCTCTTCCAGTGACTGGAGCCTAAAACCGCTCCCTTGGCCCATCATGCAAGGGACTATGGAAAAGGAGACTCAAAAGCATGTTTCCTCAACCCAGAACCTGCCCAAACTTCTTCCAGAGCTTGACCAGACTCTGTAGGACCTCTGGAAGTCTCTGACATCTCCACATCACTTCACCAAGTCACTACAATAAGTCCATCATCATCCCAAATAAAACTAGGTTTACTTGTATGCAATCCATTAATTTCTTCATCACTCAAACCATCAAACTTCACCTCAACTCTCCAACATCTACAACCATCAATGGCAGACCCTGAAACTGGTCATACAAGCTAAAAACCATCCATACACACTCCAAGTACCATAAAAATGCTTAATAGTTGCTAATATTTTCAACTAGGTGTAGCAACTTCATATTCTGCCAATGCATCCACACACAATCCAACAACCCGCACTCACTAATCCTGCCAAGGCATCCTGATCAGAGGCTTAGTATTTACCTCAAAAATTAAAGTGCTCAGAAAATCCAAACCAGAATGACCGGTTAGAGCTCGTCACCAGGATTCCAACGCAACTCATTTCATCAAAATTTGAGTTCGTATGAGTAATTTATGGTCTGTTGTTCGTTTTCTCAAACATGTAAAATTTGTGCAGAACGGTGACAGATTGATGATTTGGCAGTATAGCTAGCACCTCAATAATCTTCAACGAATATTCTCCAGATTTCAGCCAGTGACACAGTGAGAAATGTCATAATCAGATTCACAAATGTTGCTTGGGGAAATTGAAATTGTCCTCCTAATCCTAAGTTTGGAATTTTCTTCTACGGTGGATTATTATTTTTTGGTGAATTTTTAGGCCAGTGGAGAAGGTCCACATGGCGTAGTTGGAGGCTGCCACGTGCCCTCCCCATGGAAAGGTTGGATGGCATATTAATTTTATTCCAAGGTTGAATTCGGGTGCATATATATTTATTCCAAAGTTTGAATCAAAGGTGGTTGGCGCATATTATTCGCAATGTATTGCATACATATATTATAATCCAAATATTTTAAACTATGGATATGGGCTATTAGATATTGCAACAAAATTTTATGGCGAGGGTCGGGGTCGAACCCACGACCACCCACGTAGAGCTCCAACGAGTTACCACCATACCATACCCCAAGTCTTTATTAACATAAGGACTCTGCAACTATTTCAAGTTTGTCGTCACAGAGTTTGGGGGTCCGGAGGAGGCCACCCCCCTCCCACATGTCCGAAGTACTATGACCAGGAGCCAAGACTGTTTCCAATGGGAGTTTTAAAACGATATTAAACCCATACGTATTAACGTTAACTCGTGGTTAAGCCACGTTAACCTGCGTTTAGCGCTAAAACGTGGTTTATGTTAAACGCGCCACTAATCACTTTTTAAATCTGCTTACCTGTAGTTAAGTTCGTTTTATCCTGGTGGAGCTTTTGGTGGACCAGCCAAATGCGGGGAAGCTCCATTTTTAGTGGAGTTAACTGGCGGATTTCTAGAATTAGTTGAGAAAAACTAGGAAAAATTGGTTTTGCCATAACTGAGGCAATTTTTGACCAATTTTGGCTCAAGAAGAGTCATTATTGGTAGATTTTGATGTTTTGGAGCCATTAGAGTAAGTTGTAGAGGCAACATGAAACTATAAACAACACTTTTTTACAATTGAAGCTAATACAAAAGCCCAAGCTATGAAGTTGGACTAAGGAGTTGTAGCCCAGGAGGGGTGAACTCCTTCATCAAAAACATGTGTATTTGACTCTATTATTTATGCTTGTTGTGTTTTTATATGTTTCTATTCAGCATTGAGTTTCCATGCTTTTATGTTCATGAAATACACTTAATCCCATCAAGTTTATTGAATTGTCAATCATAAGCACATGTATAAACCCTTGTATAAGAAGAAAACCAAAGCACTTTCATGTTAATTCTGAAATTGAGATTAGCACAAAATTAAATAACAATCAATTTTAGATCAAGTTGGTATCAGAGCACAAGGTTGTGAAAGGTTATTTTCTCACTTTGCTTGAGATTATGCAAGAAAGGTTTTAATAGTTGCAATTTTGTGATGCTTACAAGGTTGAAGTTGCAGAGAGGAGAAGCGAAGCTATTGGTTGTTAGTAATAATATTAGGAAAAGAAGAAAGAGGGTTGAGAAAGCATCATTTTCACCCAAAGTTCCACTCAAATATGCACTTGAAGCACCTCAAGTTCTATCTCCAACGGTTTAGATTAAAGAGGTACAAATTGCAAAAGAAGCAGAAGTGATTGAAGAGGTACAAGCATCGGAGGTTGAGCTTGAATCCTTAGCCATTATGTCAGGTGTTGGAGAGATTCGTGGACATTCATAAGAAGAGGATGTCAAGAGAGACTTCAAGGAAATTCAAAGAATGGTTAAAATAATGTTTGATGCATTCACTGCAGAAATAGAAGGAGAAGGTTCTAAGCCTCCACAAGGAGAAGGATCTTCAGATGGTAAGAAGGATGAAGAGAAGAGTTTGAAAGGCAGTGGAGGCAAGCCACCTCCATCTCCACCATCCTCATCCTCAACATATTCATCTTCCACTTCCACCACAAAAACCACCCACACTTATTCAAAAATCCCAAAAGGAAAAACTCCATTACTCAAGTTAGACATCAAGTTTGAACTTCCCATGTACAATGGTGAGGTAATGCAGAGAAGTTAGAAAATTGGATCCATCAATTGGAAGTATACTGTAGAACTCAAAATCTACAAGAGGACGACATAAAGATCCAGTTGGCATCATTAAGGCTAGAAGGAACAACACTAGTTTGGTGGGAGGCAAAGACTCAATAGGAAATGTGAATTCATGGTAAGATATCCATTTCTTGGGTTGAATTCATTTCTTCCATTAAAAGACAGTTTTATCCATTAGCCTATATGTAAAAAGAAATAATGAGTTGGAAAAACTTTAGGCAACTCAAAGGGAAAACTGTTCAAGAGTACACTCAGGAGTTTATAAAGAGGGCTTTGTTATTAGGAGTAAACTTGAATTCACAAGACACGCTCTTGAAATACATTGGGGTTTGACATTCCTACTTGAAACATACTATCCTTATGTTTAACCCAAACAACTTAGATGAAGTATGTGTGCAAGCCACACATACTGAAGCAAGGGGAAATAACATTCAGGAAGAGGGTAGTAAGAAGAAGCCATTCAAGGGTAAGGGAAAAGAGAAGGGAGGAAAATGGAAGGGAAAGAAGAATGCAAGCATCAAGAAAGAAGGGGATAAAACTACATGCAAACATTGTTCCAAAGAGGGGCATGATGAAGCCCACTGTTGGAAACTACATCCTGAACTAAGGCCAAAGAAACCAAATAACAAAGGGAAACAAAAGATGGCTTCCACCACACAATAAGATCTTGGATCCGATTCAAGATATGAGACCAAGATTGTATCCATGGTTAACAAAGGAAAGGAATCCATAGAAAGTACTAGTTCCTCAAATAGTCACAACAGCACTCCAAATGGAGACACAAGGATATATTTATTCCATGTTAGAGTGATTTCAAATCATACAAAGATTGATGCATTGTTTGATAGTGGGTCATAAGAAAACTTGATTTCAGAAGACTTGGTAAAAAATCTTAACCTTGAAACCATACCACATCATAAACCATACCCTTTGGGTTGGATAGTTAAGAATGTCAATTTATAGGTTACAAGGAAATGCATATTTCGATTTGCTATTACTGTAAACTTTGTTGATGAAGTCAAGTTAGATGTGGTTCCACTTGACATTTCTGGGATTATCTTGGGAAGTCCATATTTGTATGACAGGAAAGCAGTGTTTTATCGTCATGAGAAAAAATATAATTCTATTAAGGATGGGGTGGAGTATATTTTGAGAGGTCATCATAAAAAACTAAATATTTATTTAGTTAATGCAAGGCAAATGAAGAGGCTAGTTAATGCAAGTAAAACTTGTGTGCTTCTCATGATCAAGAAAAATGATGATGTTGACTATGAATCTTTTGAAGGATGTGATGAAAAATTAAAATCTGATTTGTTTGATGTGGTAAGTCAGCATGACGAGATGTTTCAAGAACCAAATGAGTTACCTCCCAAGAGGGGAATTCAGCATGAGATTCAACTACAACAGGATGTTCCACTTCCAAACATTGGTATGTATCACATGTAAATTATGGAGAGTTTGGAAATCAAGAAGAAAATTCAAGAATTTCTGAACACGTGGTTCACCAATTGTTTTGGTACCAAAGAAGGACGGGACTTGGCGCATGTGCATAGATTTCCATGCATTGAATAAAATCACAGTAAAGAATCACTACCCACTCTCACGCATTGATGATTTTCTAGATCAGTTAAAGTATGCAAGATATTTCACTAAGTTAGACTTGCGAAGTGGTTACCATCAAGTTAGAATAGCTGAGGAGAATATTTGGAAAACTACATTTATAACTAGACAATGATTGTTTTAGTGGCTAGTTATGCCATTCAGTCTAACAAATGCTCCGACTACTTTCATGAGAGTCATGAATGATGTACTAAGACCATTTCTAGATGACTTCATTATTTTTTACTTATATGACATACTTATATTCATCAAATCAAGAGAATAACATGTCATGCATGTGAACAAGGTACTTGATGTCTTGAAAAAAGAGAAATTATTTTTAAAGATGTCAAAGTGCAAGTTTGGAAAGACTTCTTTAGTGTATTTGGGACACATTGTTGGAGGAGGTGAGTTGAAGATACACCCTTCCAAAGTAGAGGTCATTCTTAATTCTCCCAAGCCCAATACGGTTACAGAGGTAATAAGATTTCTTGGGGTACCAAAATATTGAAGGAAATTCATTGCTAATTTTTTTTCCATTGCAAATCCATTACATGCATTGACAAGTGTCAAGAAAGTCTTCCATTGGGGAGATATGCAGCAAAAATCATTTGATGATTTAAAGCAAAAGATAAGTTCAACACCGGTATTATCTCTTCCAGATCTTAGACAACCATTTGAGATCCAAACACATGCAAGTGATTATGCTATGGGAGCAGTTCTCATGTAGCATGGTAAGCCTATTTTGTTTCATTCTGAAATTTTTAATGGAGATGTGACTAATTATCCCACCTATGATAAAGAGTTATATGCATTGATACAAAGTGTAAAGAAATGGAAGCACTATTTGATGGGGAAAGATACCATTATCCATACCGACCATCAGCCTTTGCAGTACTTATAATCACAATCAAAGTTGCAGCAATCAAGACATTTCAGATGGATGGGATTTATACAACAATTTCATTTGGTTATTATGTACAAAAAGGGAATCTACAATAAGGTAGCTGAAATGCTCTCTAGGCCTATTGTAAATTCATCTAATACATTGAACAATATGCATATGATAGTGATTTTCAAGATGTGTATGAAAGTTTGAGTCAAGGAAACCAAAATGAAGAGTTAGAATATCATGTGCATAATAGTTTTTTGTATCACTTGGGAAAGTTATGTATACCACAGGGAGAAAGAAACAGTATCATAAGGGAGGCACACACTTCATTGATTGTTGGACATTTCGGTGTAGGCAAGACAATACTGAATCTCCAATGGTACTGTTATTGATCACACATGATTGATAGTGTATCTCGTTTTATTAGAGGATGTTATTTATGTGAAATAAGTAAGCCTAGTAATAGGAAACTTGGATTGTACACTCCACTTTCGGTTCCTTCACATTCTTGGCAGAGTATCTCAATGGATTTTGTAGGTGGTCTTCCAATGTCAAGGAAAGGTCATGATTACTTGTATGTTGTGGTAGATAGGTTTAGAAAAATGTGGAGGCTTTTGATGCCATGTAAGAAAACAATTACAGCTGAACAAACCACTAATCTTTTATTTCAAAATGTATGGGTTCATTTTGGTCTTCCTACTTCTATTCTAAGTGATCGCGATTCCTGGGCTGTTGGGGATTTTTGGTCAAAATTATGGGACATGATGGACACAAAGTTGAAGAAGAGTACAACATTTCATCCGCAAACAGATGGTCAGATCGAGGTGGTAAGCAGGACAGTCATTCATCTTCTTAGAGTTTATTGCAGAAAGCATCCCAAGTTGTAGTATGAACAGTTGCATTACATTCAACATGCATAAAACACGGCAAAGAATTATTCTACAAACACATCACCATTTTGAGGCATGTCTTGGGTACTTGCCAAGGTTTCCTTTGGACTTCATCTTTGAGAAAGATGTCGCTATAGATGGTCATAGTGACATAAATAAGGCAAGTAAGTTCGTTGAGAAAATTCAGTTGGTACATCACACAGTGAAAGAACAACTTGAAAGGAGTCAAAGCTGCTACAAGGCAAGGCATGATAAACACCGCGTTGATCACAAATTACAGGTTGGAGATGAAGTTTTGTTATATATCAGAAAATAAAGATTTCAGTGGGAAGGTAAAAATCTCAAGCCAATCTGTTATGGTCCATTTAAAATTCTGGAAAATATTGGTACTAATGCATTTAAGCTAGATTTTCCTCCTTATATGAAAATATATTTTGTCGTTAATGTTGAGAATTTGAGATTGTTTGAGCCTCCTTTGATTGATGATCAAGGAGAGCATGTTTGTTTGCCATAAATAGATTATTTCTCGCCATAATATCTTGATGAACTTCAACAAGATCTCATAATTGACAAAAGAATCAGAACTTCAAGGAGAGGGAATGTCGAATACCTTAGAGTGGGACTCAAGGGACAAAATCCTTCCAAGGCCAAATGGATGGAGAGTGAAAGGGTGAGGTAGTTGTACCCTCACCTGTTGAACAATTTATATTATATTTTTGGGTCCAAAAGGATTTTAGTTGGGAGGAATGGCCAGAGGCTCAATATGTAGCTAAAAAATGAAAATGCTCAGAAATTCTCCAAACCAGAATGAATGAATAGAGCTCGTCACCAAGATTCCAACGCGACTCGTTTCATCAAAATGCGAGTTCGTATGAGTAAGTTATGTTCGTTTTCTCAAACAGGTAAAAATTGTGCAGAACAGTGACAGACTGATGATTTGGCAGTCCAGTCAGCACCTCAAGAATCTTCATAGAATATTCGCCAGATTTCATCCAGTGACATTGTGACAAGTGTCACGATCAGATTCGCGAATGTTGATTGGGGAAATTGAAATTGTCCTCCTAATCCTAAGTTTGGAATTTTATTCTATGATGGATTATTACTTTTTGGTGAATTTTTAGGCCAATGGAGAATGGCCACATGGTGCAGTCGGAGGCTGCCATGTGCCCTCTCCTATGGCAAGGTTGGATGGCATATTAATTTTATTCCAAGGTTGAATTCGGGTGCATTTATATTTTATTCCAAAGTTTGAATCAAGGTGGTTGGCACATATTATTCATAATGTATTGCATACATATATTATAATCCAAAGTTTTTAACTATGGATATGGGATATTATATATTGAAACAAAATTTTATGGCGGGGTTTGGGGTCAAACCAACAACCACCCGCGTAGAGCTCCAATGACTTACCACCATACTATACCCCAAGTCCTTATTAACATAACGAATCTGCCACTATTTCAAGTTTGCCACCGCAAAGTTTGGAGGTCCGGAGGGGGCCAGCCACCTCCCACATGTTCGAAGTACTATGACCAAGAGCCTAGATTGTTTCCGGTGAGAGTTTTAAAATGGGATTAAACCCATACTTATTAACATTAATTCATGGTTAAGCCACGTTAACTCGCGTTTAGCGCTAAAACGTGGTTTGCGTTAAATGCACAACTAATCACACTTTAACTCCGCTTATCTGTAATTAAGTACAGTTTTATCCCGTCGGAGCTTTTGGTAGACCCGCCAAATGCGGGGAATCTCCATTTTTAGTGGAGTTAACTGGCAGGCTTCCAAAATTAATGGAGAAAAACTAGGAAAAAATGGTTTTGCCATAACTGAGGCAAATTCCGACCAATTTTGGCTCATGAAGAGTCATTATTGGTAGATTTTGATGTTTTGGAGCCATTGGAGCAGGTTGCAGGGGCAAAAGGAGACTATAAACAACACTTTTTAACAATTGAAGCTAATATAAAGGCCAAAGCAATGAAGTTGGACCAAGGATATGTAGCCCAGGAGGGGTGAACTCCTTCATTAAAAACATGTGTATTTGACTCTATTATTTGTGCTTGCTGTGTTTTTATATGCTGTTGTTCAACATTGAGTTTCCATGCTTTTATGTTCATGAAATATACTTAATCTCCTCAAGTTTATTGAATTTTCAATCATAAGCACATGTATAAACCCTTGCATAAGAAGAAAACCAAAGCACTTTCATGTTAATTATGAAACTGATATTAGCACAACATTAACTAAGAATCAATTTCATAGCACATCCACACAAAAGCCAACAACCTACACTAAAAACTGAAACCACCAAGCTAAGGTTTGCAACCAATGCACAATTCAAGTACCATCTCATTAGCATGTTCATAATTACACACAATGAGGTTGACATCAATGTCAACCAACACCAATGCATCCTCCAACACCATGCTACTAGGTTGACATCAATGGCAACATTATACTAACCTTTTCTTTTATTTTTATGTATAATGTTGTGAATATATTTTTTTCGCCCTTTTCTTTTTATGTATAATGTTGAGAATATCTACTTTTCTTCAGGAAAAGGAGATTTCCTTCTCCTTTTCGTGAAGAAAAGGAGAACACACCACAAAAAAATAGTTTACATACTGTGTATCACCACAAATTTACTATTGTGATATATATATATTTTTCTTAAATACATTTTTATTTATTTTTTATAGTTTCATTCGAGTCCTTGCTTTATTACATTTCATTATTCCTTTCTTCATTATCACACTATAATATTTTCTTTTGTGCAATATATAATACTAAAAAGTTATCTTGGCGTGATACATTGCACCGATAATTTTTCCATTCTTGTACTTATGTCTTTGCTAATTTTTCTAAGTCTTTCCTTCATCTTCCATCAATGCATTATTGAAGACTTTGTACTAAATCATAAATTTTTATGGTGCAACACATCACATCACAATATCCTTCATTTCTTGGAATACATGGGACTTCTCCAAAAATTAGCTTAGTATTGTACTCCTTCCAATGACGACGATTTATCACATAATCTATTTTTTCATGCAATATGTGCCATATCACACGATCTTTTTATTTTTTCAATACCCACCATGTCATGCCTTATTTTTTTTTTTGTAACACCCCCGAGTTAAAAGTTAATGTAATAAAATTTAATAAAAGTAAAATAAGACCACAGGAAAGGGACACTTATTCCAATATTAATGTTGGGAAAAATATCCTAGTGGGAATCACTTGTTGTGTTTATGGCTAAGGGAAATTGTCAAAGGCAATGGATAAGGTTTTGGAAACACAAAAGGTATTTTGGCACATTATTTATGAAAATAATGGAAATTAGGAGAAAATGAAAGTGAAAGGTCACAGGTTGTATGTGAGGAGGAAAATGAAGGAAAATAATGGAAAATTGAAGAAATTAGAGGCATCATCAATAAAAAGACCTCAAAGCTTCAATTGGTAGTTTTTTGGCAGTTCAAATTTAGAGTTAGTCTTAGATAGGATAGAGCACCAAGATAAGAAAGAAAGCAAGCAAGCAAAGGAAGGATAAGGAAAGGAAAGGAAAGGAAAGCAAAGGGAAGCAAAGGAAAACAAAGGAAGGACAAGTAAAGCAAAGGAAGGCAGCGATTAAGTAGCTTCAGCAGGAATACTTGTAGGTAGCAGGTTATATGTATGATTTCCTAGCTAGTTTTGACAAGCATGGTATGTGCAGGTTAGTATTTAGTTTTTTTACTGTCATTGGCATGGATTTTTCTTGATTTTGATAGCCATGGTATAATGAGGTTGTTCTCAGTTTGAGCTTTGGATTTACATAATATTTTGCATCTGGGTGAGGTGGTCTTAGGAAAATTCCCATAGGCCTAGGAATCCATTGACTAGTAATGGAGGGATGCATGGTAAATCCTGAGGGTGGAGATAGGAAAATTCCTCAAGATATCGGTGAAGAAATTCTGAGGCATCCAATCTCGGTTTGGTTTTGTGATCTCGTCATCGGTTTAGGTGAGATCACGATATGGTGAGGGTGGAGGTGGTTTAACCTTTGGATTCCCTTGGTTATGATTGGATTGGTTTATCCCATGAGATCCCACATTCATGCTTGGAGTATGGAACTGGGGTGATTGGCTGAAAGAAATATTTGGTTCATCCAATCTATGGTGAGGTGAAACGTGGGAGTCCCGTACCCGGTTGGATTTTTCCTATGTCTAATAAGAGATAAGTTTATATTGATTTTGATAAGGAAAAGTACTTGTTATTATGTTGCTTTAATGGTTTTTATCTTATTGATATTTATCTAGTTATATGTTGGTTATAAGCATGGTTTTATGACAGATATTAGTCATGACTCTTCTCATGTTTTTACTTGTAACTGAAAGAATAATGAATGCAAGACCCAATTGGTGTTATGACAGCTAATGTGATAAGGCGGTGACCTTTCTTGTTAAACCTTAGATAATATTTCAGCCACTTATGTTCAGACTTGCATTCATGACCTGTAGGTTGCATATTTACCAAGTGTTTGAAAGAATGTCAGTCCCAGTTTGGGATGGTCAGGTCAAGTCCCGGTTTCAGTTTTTTGTTTACAAGCATTGTTTCTATGTCATTTATCTTTTATGTAAGTTTCACTGAGTTCTAAGTAGAGACCTAAGTCATGGCCTTGAAAAAGTGGCACAAAAAGAGTCGTTGGGATAAAAATGAGAAGAAAAGTCCATATTCGCATGGAAGCAGGCCTATGATAGTGATTGTGGACCTATAATCACATAGATGCCTTGGAAAGGGAGCGACTAGTGCTCTAGGTCAAGTAAAAAGTGAGTTGTCTCAGGGGTTTGAAACCTGGAGGGGTTGGGTTACTCCTGGTGGTCTTATGGAACCTGAGGGAAGTCAGTAAGGTCTTAAGTTTTCGACTCTATTTCCTTAAGGTAACATAGGAGGTTGAGTCTTATCATAGTGGCTCTCAACTCATGTTTTCCCTAGGAAAGCCTATCAAAGTAGGTAAATGTGGGAAGTGGCGGTTACATGGCAGTATCAGAGCATGGTTCTGCTCTCTTTTGGTCATATCTGATATCACAGAGTGGTATCGGGTTAACTTGCACTCTCTTTGTGTAAATTTTGATGTTGTCAAGGTTATGGTTTTCATGCATGGGGTCATGGTATACATTTGGTATGGTCATGCATGGTGTTGTTGTGATGTTATGGTATTACATGGATATTCTTATGATTATACATGTACATGCTAATGTGCATTGATCTTGCAAATGAGATAAGCCTCCCTTGAACATCAAATAGGTATGGATTTGATTTCAGTATCTATTTGGTTTTTCCTACATGGTATACTTGTAAGAAGAAGAGAATACAAGATGACAAGAAAAATGGTAGACTATAGTTCCCATGGCACTTCCTACATATCAATTAGGAAGAAAGGAGAAGAGTATTCTCCTGGTATAGCAAATACAATGAGAAGCTTGAGGGTAGAGATAATAAGTTGCAAAGTAGACAATGACAGGTTTGTTAAGGATCAGGAGAAGCAGGTAGAGGTTAATGCAACAATCCTTCAGAGCTTATCAAAGTTGCAGAAACAAGGAAAATTGAGGATCAGTCAAGAGCGAGAAGAGAAAACTAATGAATCCTATGGTAGCATATCTCGGTCCGGACACAGATTGGATAAAGGGGAAAGAGTCATAGGTGGTAGATCATTAGACGCACCTGTCAAGAAGACCGGTATGTATGGGCATCATTCTAGTTCTTCATCCAGGAGACATCAGCACAGTCATTACCGTCATCATCCGTATAAGAGGAGGGAGTATTTACATGAGGAGTTCAAGAAAGTGAAGCCTCCTACATTCAATGGAGAGATGAATAATTCAAAAGATGTAGAGGCATGGTTGCTTGGGATGAAGAAATTCTTCATATTTCACATCTACTCAGTGAACATGAAAGCCAAGATAACCGCCTTCAGTATTAAAGGGAAAACATATATCTGGTGGGAAGATCTGAAGAATGTCAAGGGAATGTCGAGTGAGTTATTTCTATATGGTTCTTAGCGTGAGGTCACGTTAGTGTGTAGAAAACTCCTCCAGCCGATGGTGCATGTGATTATTTCCGCTATGGGCCTGCTCTTGGTAATATGTGGCCCCCCTTAGAACCCATAGCCATTGACGAGGCATGGAAGAGAGAATATCAAGACAAGAAGACTAGAGCAAAGGTCAGGAGAGGCTAAGGAGTTTATGAGTATAGGAGGGATGCCACATAAGATAAGTTCCAGGTAAAATATAGATACAAATAACGGGGATGCCCAAGAGGGATATCAGAAATGACATCACAGGAGTGAAGGAGAGGAGGATGACGAACCCCACACCTACCAACTCACCACTAGACCTTAGAAATGAGGCTTACAGGGAGTTTAGGTTGAGAGCAGAGCTAGCACCACTGAAAAACCAAAAGAGGGACAAAAACTCAACACCACATGGGAGAATTAAATCTTGTATCCATGAGAAACAAAAAGGCATCAGGGAAGAAAGCTAAGACCACCAGGAACGAGTGGGTGGGGGGGGGGGTGGTTGCCAAAGCGCCTAAGGACAAATGAACAAGACAAGAAAAGGAAATACCTCAAGCCCCCAAACACAGAATGCACTGAGACCCTGCAAGTTAGCAAAGAAGATTGCATGAAAAAAATATGAGGAAAATTAAAATTACGAATTCTCATTTGATGCTAAATAGCATGGGGGACAAGAACATCCACAAATTGTTGGAATCCAGGATGGTAAGGCGAATTCACAATAATTAAGGTTTCTTCATGATTTTTCCAGCTACATAAACGCATTGACTCATAAGTTGCCATGTCGCCTGGACCATTGGCCAGGTGAAATGGCAGTGGCTTGCACCACCCTCCCCCCACCTACCTGCAAGCCCACCTCCACTTTATCTCAATTATCACCCCATCTATGGATGTTTAATGGTAGTGTTATTTAAATAAAAGAATATTAAAAACTACATAGGTAAAACATCACACGCGTTAAAAAATATTAAGATTTTTTTTATGTATATCTTCATATATGTTAATATTATTTAATTAAAAATATTAAATTATAGAATAGCTAATTAGATGGTTATTTTGTAAATTGATTTCAGAAATTTAATTTAATATAAAATAAAATAATTAAAATAAAGTAATAAGAATATAATCTAATATTAAAGTTCTAATAAATCCAACTTAAATATAAAATTTATTTGTAAAGTTATAATTAAATAATATGAAAATGAAAATATTTTTTCTAAATTTAAACTTATAATTTATTATATTTATATATTATATAATAGAAAAATAACTTACAATTAAATATTTAAATCATTAAAAAATATAATATTTTTATGATTAAATTTAAATAATTATTATAAAAAAGATTTATACTAATAATTTGAAAATCGTCAATGATGTATTAGATTTCAATCCATGGCCATGTCCTCCATATTTCCATGGAAGAAGAGCGAAATCAATGATATTGAGATCACCAAATTCACGTATACTCTTAGACTCAGAGTGAAATGCCATAGTTGTATTCATCCGAGTGGGTTTTGACTTTAACATTAGACAATAAGATTTGAGATTAGAATGAAAATGAAAAGGAATCATTAAACATATCTTTGTTTTATCTAAAAAATTTCATTCAATTTTATTATATATCCAACCAAAATTTAAACAAAAATTACAAACAAAACGTCTAATCTAGCCATCTTGTTATGTGCATCATTTTCTTTGGTAGAAATCATAAATTTTAATAGAATCATGTGCTCAGATCTAAGATATAGTTCTTAAACTCTAAAGCCTCTTCTTGATTGAAAACATACTAAACTCATAAGATATAGCTGAAGAGAATATATGTGTGTGTGTGTGTGTGTGTTTTAATTTAATTTAAAAATAGAAAATTAAGTTGAAGTTAAGTTAAAGACCTTGTCTGATCATGCCAACATGAATGCCTCATGAATAAAGAAATAGATTGTGATTTTCTACCTTCAAAATCAAAGGTATGTTTGGTGCAGTTCCTCCATATTTAATATTGATCACTTCCTATTGAGTCACCTATGTATTAGTTTCTTCATGATCTTTGAAAATATTCAGAAGATCACATTGTTCTTTACCAATGATGAACATGGTGTCTACCATGTTCTTGTTTTTTCAGTATCACTGATATGAATTTGGTTTCTTTTGTTCTTTGTGAATATAGTAAAAAAGGTATGGAGAGGTGGCTTTCATCACTTCAAGATAAGTAAAAATAAGGCTATTGATAAAATAACTCCAACACCAAGAGAGATTCAGTAGCATTTATGGAATTAGCGAACATGGCTTCTTCTATGGTGTTGGCTACTAAAAATAGTTTTCTTGATCTTGTGTAGAAGAAATGAATTTGTATTTAGCTTATATTACATTAACAATGAAATTGCCAAAATTCATGGGAGGCTTTCCATCGCATTTGTAGAGAAAATCATAACACGTATCACACTTTTCTTATCAGAGCTAAATGCTCCTATATGTATCACCGATGGATTTCATCACTTAAGACTAGTAAAAACAAGTTTATTTGTGAAAAAAAAGTCCAACAAATTTGTAGAGAAAATTATAACACAATATCACACTTTTCTTATGAGAGCTAAATGCTCCTATATGAAACAACTATGGATTTCATGACTTATGAGCAGTAAAAGCAAGTTTATTGAGAAAAAAAACTCCAACAAATTTGTAGAGAAAATTATAACACATTATCACACTTTTCTTATGAGAGCTAAATTCTCCTATATGCAACAACGATGGCTTTCATCAAGAGTAGAAAAAACAAGCTTATTGAAAAAAAAACTCTAGCACTGAGAGATATTTGGAAGCAACTGTTGAATTGATGAACATGTCTTGCTCTATGGTGTTGGATATTGGGCATATATTTCTTGATATTGTATACAACAATGTAAATTTTCATGTAGCTTATACTACATTAACCATGAAATTGTCAACATTTAGGGCACACTTTCCATCACATTTGTAGAGAAAATTACAATAGAGTATCACATTTTTCTTATCATATCTAAATGTTCCTATATGCAACAACCACCTTGTGCCTCATAGTTTAAATTTGTGCAAGGAGGAGGAGAGGAGGAGTGTTAAGGTGCAAGCTAGAATAAGAAGAGAAAGAAGAATCTTGTTTGGGACTTGAGATAGATTCATTCTCTGCACATCTAGAGTAAAGCTTAATAAAACAAAACTCACCATACTTTGAATTTTTGAAATAAATATCTTAAAAATTAGAATATCAATTTAATACATTTTACTCAATTACACATTTAACAATATTCATTTAAAAAATACAAATACAAATTACTATTTTAAACAAAACTATTCTAAATAAAAATAGTACAAAGAATAGCATTAATTACCATGGCCCTCCTGTACATTCCTCTTATTACTTATGTTTGTAACTTATTCTTAATCACATAATGTCAATTTATTAAAACTATAATCTACAAGTCTCACTTTTTATAGATTTGGTGGAAGGATAGAGTATCTAAATTCCCTTACCCTTTAAGAAGCATTAGATATCATCTTAGATCCTTATAGCATTAGATATATTATGTGAGTTAATGTGATGTTTTGTTTGTCACAATGATTCAAAAATCAATTATTATACCACAAGATTTACTTTCTCATTATCTGTTTTGTTTATAAACCCTTTAAAAAAACCATAGGAATATTTGATTTTACATTGTGATCTCCCCAGCATTGATTGGGGTTTAAAAAATTGGAGAGTAAATTGAGCGGTTATTGTTAGAAATTGTTGTATAAGATGGAAAATTTGGATGGTTTGTAGACAATATGGATTCCATAAAATATATATATTTTGAACTTTTTAGTGTCCCTGGCCACCATTTCAACTGAGAACATCAATACATCACTATGCGAATGATAACTTGTGACACCCCTAACCATTTTCTTTAATTGCGGATCAAGTTATAAACTAATAACTTGTGAAATCTGTAGCCATTTTCTTTGATTGTGGATCAGTTTATAAAGTAGAATAAAGATTATGACAAAACTTGTACAAAAAAACCCCTTGGGGCTGTCTCAACTTACTCTATTGTTAATCACATAGTGTCAATTTTGTAAAACTATAATCTACAGTAAGGACTGAATGGGTTTTTTCTTTTATAAGTTTTGTTTGGAATTGAAAAAAAAAAATTATAAATCTAAAATTATGTAGTGAAAAACTTTGTTTAAAATTTCAGACTAAAAAGTTGAGTAAGTTTGACATCATATAATATGAAAGTTGTCTGATTATAAACTAAAAAACATTTAAGAATTTTTTAGCCCAAATTAGGTAATTAAGGATATGTATATATATATTTTTGAACAGAAGAAATTTGATATTCATTAACAAACTAAAATCCTAAAGAGTATGTATGTAGTTACAAACTATTACAATTAATTAATTAAAGGTAAATTTAGTGTTATTTAAGAAGTGAGAATTACGAACATTCATCATTATTGCTAAGATATATTTTATTAACTTAAAATTTAAAAGAATGTTATAAACATTTAAAAATAATTTTATTAAATAATTAGTTTAGATCTATATTATTTATGAGAGAGATCGATTCTCTTTTCACTCTAAAAGAGGTTTGCATACCAAGACATTTGATCCGTCTTGGCTCTTGGTAGATCCAGAGTTAAGATTTATTAAGGCCATTTTAATTTCCTTTTTCCTTTTTTATAGTGTTTTTGATCCATGCAATTTAAATTAATTGGTTTTTGTGGAGTTTAATTTTATGATATAAATTTTATTTAAATCTAACAAATTTTTAATAACATCGTTTTAACTTAAAAGTCAACAAAACCTAAATAGTTATCTTAATTCCCCCCTTTAAAAAAAGGGCATTCCACATGAATACCATGGGTCAATACCATGGGCTATTTTTATAGTTTATTATTATTTTTATTTTTTTATTGTATTTTGGCCTAGTTAAAGTGTTCATTACATTATATCATTCTTTTTATTTTATTTAATTATATTTTTATTTTTGTGTAATTTGACATAGTCAAAATGTTTAACATGACATAACAACATTTCTATCATACTTTTTTGGAGAGCATCGTGACACAAAAATGTAATATTTAAATACATAAATAGCTATTTTCCTTTTTAATAGTATTTTTTATCACAGGCAGAATAGGACACTCTGGCAAATGCTACCATCGAAAGCTCTGCGCTATTCTCAATGCGCCTTTTCCGTCTTTAATCCATGGACATCCTGCTCTTTGACTCATATGCATATAGGAGGCACTCACCCACTTGGGGCTAACTCACACAACCCTTCAGATAATAAAGGAGTGGCTCAATACTGTTCGGAGCCTTTAGAACCTTTGGCGGCCTTTGGGGTCTTCACAAACATTCCGGAGGACTTGACCAACCCGGAGAAGATAAGCACTTCGTCTGAATCTGATACCATTGTTGAACCGGAGCTGGGGGTTAGCAATGTCAGGAAGTCGCACAGGGTCACGAAAAATAAGTTAAGTTACTTCACGAACTTTGGAAGGGAGTGCGACATGGATGATTGGAGCCTCATTGCTGCCAAGACCCTGGTTGGGAAGATTCGTGGCCGGAAATATTCCGCGACGCGTCTTCAGAGGTGGACTAGGGAGATCTGGAGCGAGTCTCTTGACTCTCTCCCAGAGGTCGGGGTCATGACCAAAGGCTGGTTCTCTCTCACTTTTACCCGCCTTGAACACTCCGACTGGGCTCTCAAGCAATTCTGGCACCTAGAACTGCACCCTGTCTATCTCAAGCGATGGGTGCCCCTATTTGACCCCAAAAAAGAGAATGCGGGTGCTGGTCCTATCTGGATGCGGTTGCCAGGTCTGCCTTTGCAATTTTGGAACGACTTTGCACTTCGGAACATTGGGAGCCACTTCGGCCTTTACCTGGATCATGATCGTTCATACCTGTCTACTGGCAGCCGAGCAGTGGCTCGTATCCTGATTTTTCTCTACACTAGGGATGGTCTATTTGAGAATTTTAACATGCTGTTTGATGGGATGATGTGGCAGCTACCTCTAGACTATGAGGGCATGCCATTTCGCTGCAGGAAATGTCATGAGGTGGGTCATCTATACAAAGAATGTCCAAGGAAGAAGGCTGGCAGGCTGGATACAAAGAAATCCTGTACCATTGGCACACAAACTGAGCCAGATTCTAGCATCTTGCAGGACGTTGTGGGAGAGCAGTCGAGGGTCCCCGATCTCCCTGGCGATGTTGAGTTGCGAACTTCGGCTTTGCCTACCTGGACAAGCACACATCCCAGATCCCGCCCACCGGTCTCGTCGATGCCTTCCCAGCATGATCTCTTCATACCGGGTACTACTTCTTGTTCTGGCCCTTTGAATTCTAATTATGCTATTATATCATCATCCATTACTTTGCCGATTATTGCATCTGTAAATGAAACCCTCAATCTGTCATCTGCCACCTCCTTACCTTGCTTATCATCGTGTGTGTCTAATAAATCTTTGAATCTTCCTTCGGTATGCTGCACCATCGCTTTGGCCTCTCCATCCTACACCCCTATCATCCAACATACATCTGCTGAGCCCACCCCTTGCCTTTCAGTTTCCTCGTCGAAGACTCACTCCTCGAGGCACAATTACTATCTTAGATCCTTATCCAATCCACTATCTGGTGAGGCTTTCGGTATTGGGCCGGGTCAGGGTAGTATACCCACCAAATCTCGTGGCAGACCTTCTGCCTTAGCGAAAGCCATCAAAAGAGAAAACTTTGAAGTGGAAGCTGGTACGCAAACATCTCTTATGTGGGTCCTTAGAGCAAGACGACCCTTGATGTCTGTTTCATCATGATTTGTCTCTCTTTCAATTGCAGGGGACTGGCCAACCCCGATAAAAGATTGGCCCTCAAAGACCTGTTGGCTCAAAAGGCCATTGATATTCTATTTCTGCAAGAAACGCTTGGTGCGGGGTTGGAGGTGACTGCTACTTTAACTTCCTTTCTTCCAGATTGGACCTTCATTACACTTGATTCTCGTGGAAGATCTGGAGGTTGTGCACTTGGCATTAACAATAAAACTACCCGGATGATAAACTATTGGGGCTGGTCAGGTGTTCTTGCTATGAATGTCCATTTTGGTAGTTCTGAGACTGAGTTTACTCTGGTTAACGTTTATGGGCCCTGCTCTGACAGAGAGCATTTTTGGCATTCCCTTTTGTCCTGTTCTCTATTAGATGTCCCCATATCATTTTGGGGGGTGACCTGAATTTCTCATTGGGTATTTCTGAATCTTGGGGCCCCCAGGCTACCCCGGATCCATTGGCTGAGTTTTTTAACTCAAAGCTCGGTGCCTCTCATTTAGTTGATATTCAAAACACCAAGATTCAACCTACCTGGAGGAACAGGAGGACTGGAATTGCTGCTTTAGCTCGCAGACTTGACAAATTCCTTATTAAATAGTCTCTACTTCCTGTTATGACTCGTGCATGACAATGGGTGGGGACGGGGAGAAAATCTGATCACTCGTCCATCTACTTGGAGTTCGAATGTGGACCAAATAGAGCTCGGCCCCCTTTCAAATTCAACTCTAGATGGTTGCGGGATCCTGATTATCACCTGTTGGTCACCCGGGCCTGGCAGCACTTTAGACCTTCGATGGACCATGACCCTGGCAGGGCTATCAATTGAAACCTTACTCGCATTAAAAACCTTACCATTCAGTGGGTCCGGAATAAAAAGAAAATGGAAAGGGAGGCACTGCATAGCATCGATGAAAAAATTGGCATACTCAACAATGTTGATCTGTTGAGCTATCGTACTGAGGAATCCAGGGCACAACTTTTTGCACTTGAGACTGAAAAGGCTAAATTGCTGAGACAGAAAGAGGAAGATTGGAGGCTTAAAAGTCGGGCTATTTGGTTACAGGCTGGTGACGAAAACACTAAATTTTTTCAGCAGCATGCAAATGGTCGCAAGGCTGCTAACACCATTTGGGAACTGTCTGATCGAAATGGATTTACAGCGAGAACGCAGGCACAGCTATCTGTGCTGGGTACAAGACACTTCTCCAATCTGTATAGGGCGTCTACAAATATAAATCTCCCGAATATCCTGCGCATTACTCATAACTTTAAACTTTTCGTTGAACAGGAGCAGAGGGATGATCTCAATACCCCGGTCACCCTGGGTGAACTTGAGGGTGTTTTGAAATGGTTCAAGCAGGACAAAAGCCCGGGGCCTGATGGCTAGCCCATTGAGTTTTTCATCCACTTCTTTGATCTCATATCAACTGACCTACTAGCTATGATTGAGGATAGCAGGGTTCGGGGCAGGATTTATGATGGCTTCAACACAACTTTTATTTCTCTTATTACTAAATCGGACAAACCGACCAGTTTCAATGAGTTCAGGCCCATTTCCCTGTGTAACTGTATCTACAAGATCATCTCCAAAATCATTGCAAACCGCATCAAGCCTTTCCTGTCCACTCATATTGAAAAGGAACAATTTGCATTTCTGAATCATAAGCAAATTCATGAGGCCATTGGTTCAGCCCAGGAGGCCCTTCACTCCATCAAAACCCTGCGTCTGAAATAGACTATTCTCAAGATTGATCTCACAAAATCTTTTGATCAAGTTGATTGGAGTTACCTTCAGCTCATTCTCATCCACTCAGGTTTTCCACATACCTTCATAAACTGGATTATGAGTTGCATTTGTCACGCTACCTTCAGCATACTGATCAATGGAACAGCATCTGGCTTCTTCCATGCAGGGCGGGGTCTTCGTCAGGGCTGCCCCCTTTCACCATTACTATTTTTCCTCGTCATGGAGGGTCTCTCTGTGCTTATCAATAATGCTAAAGATAGGGGAGTACTGCAGGGGCTCTGTATCAATGATAATTTATATCTCACTCACCTTTTATTTGTGGACGATGTACTTATATTCCTAAATGGCACTAGACAAGACTCGGTACAATTTGATCTGCTACTGAATTGTTTTTGCAGGGCCACTGGTATGGTACCAAATAGCACAAAATCCCCTATCATCATGATGGGATGCTTGAGACAGGAACGAGACACCTCAATGAATCTATTTGACTATGTCTGCATAGATATCAATGGAGGTCTCAAATATTTGGGGTATCACATCAAACCAAACGATTATAAGATCAAAGACTGGAACTGGATCATTGCAAAAATTGAGCGCAGAATAAATGTCTGGTATAACCGATGGTTATCCAGGGCTGGTCGACTAATCCTCATAAAGTCAGTGCTGGAAGCCATACCGGTCTATTGGATGACCTTGTCCTGGATACCGATTGGTATTACTAATAGAATAAAATGCATCTGCAGACAGTTCCTTTGGCGCAACCAAGGAAAGGCATCCACGTTTGCCTGGATTGCCTGGGACCGCATCAATTTGCCCAAACAATGGGGTGGCTGGGGGTTAAAGGATCTCCACCTTTTTTCGCGGGCACTTGTGGCTAAGATGGGCTGGCACTTAATTTCCGGACAGAGCCTATGGAAAGAGGTCATGGTTGCTAAATATATCTCACCTCAAAGCCCCCTTGAGTGGATCTATGGTAGAATCAGACTGAGGCCGGGGGCATCAATCATATGGAGGGCTATCACTAAGGCAGCTCACATTATACAGAAGGGTCTTTCTTGGCAAATAGGTTCGGGAGATAAGGTTCGCATTGGCACTGATTCCTGGTCAGGGAGTGGGGATTATTATAAACTTCTGGCATTCATCATTGAGCACCTTGCCCTCAGAAACATCTTCCATCTGGCACAGATCGCGGACAGGTTACATTCCTCATGGCGGGAACAAGCTTGGCTACAGGCGGGTGACCTTGAGATCCCTCAGGCAGGCACTAGGGACTGGCAACAATACATCTGGGCTCTGAAAGCATCCAACATTCGCATCTCGGACCAGGAAGACAAATTGATTTGGGTTGTTTCAACAGATGGTCATTATACACCAAAGTTGGGATACCTCGACCTGATCAAGCCCAGGGAACCCCCTATTAAAGACTGGTGGTGGAACAATATCTGGAAATTGAAGACCCTGCACAAGCACAGAATCCTTTTTTGGTGCATTCTTAAGCACTGTATACCTACCATGGAATTCCTTCACAGGAGGGCTTATCACGGGGCATCTAGATGTTGTTACTGTCTGAAAGACTGTGAGGATACACTCCATTTATTCCTGCAGTGCAACATCATCCAAGATATATGGTCATGGTTCATCACTGAACTGGGTTGCAGATTCAATTGGTAGGGCGCCACCTTAATTGAGGCTTGGACAAATTGGTGGCAGCACTTTTCCCATAGCCCAAGATTACGCAACCTCCTTCTAATTATGGCTTGGGAGATATGGATCGGCCGTAATAAACAGATTTTTAATGAGACTCCTATAGACTGTGATCGGATTTGTGTTGCATCTCTTGCCACTTTTTGGCTCATACCCGAGGAAAGCATACACAACAAGCCATCCCATGAGACTCCTGAAACCATTGATCATAGCCGGGCATGGGCATATTTTGATGGCGCGTCCAACGCACATGGGTGTGGTGGGGGTGCAGCACTTTATTTGAATTACCACCACTACTACAACATCAGAATGGGTTTGGGTCCCGGTACTAACAATTATGTCGAACTGCAAAGCCTCAGACTTCTTCTAACCTTTGCTCGGGACATTCACCGCAACTCCATCTAGATCTTTGGTGATTCACAACTTGTGATCAATTGGTTCAATCATCTTTCTCATTGTCACTCCCACACACTGTCTGCACTGCTGCGCGAGGTACACCATCTCAGAGAACTTTTTGACTCCATCACAGTGACTTATATTTACATGTCTCGGAACAAAGTGGCTGACCAACTGTCCAAAGAAGCTTCGGAGCTGATCTGGGGCACCTGGCATATCACAGAACACACTGATGGACAGTTCTACATATATTATCATCGGCCTTTTATCGATGAGGCTCCTGCTGTTTTGGATGTTTAGTCGTACAGCTGTCTTCTGGGAGATTTTGTACTACCTCCCTTTCTTATATATTCGGCATGTATATTTACTTCATATTTTGATTTTTTTTGGTTTTATATGAGCTAGTAAGTTATGCACCGAACTTACTATGTGGACACTAGTTTCATCATCGAAATGTTTCATTTTGGGACTGTGATGGCCTGCAGATTGATATTGTGGCAGAATGTAAGAGTTCTTTGAACTGAACAGTATTATTACTACCAGTTTTTGTAACATGTAACCGATCATTAATTCAAAAGTTACGAATTTTTTCTTTGTGAAAAAAATAGTGTTTTTTATCTATTTAATTTAAATTAATTGGCTTGTGTGGAGTTTAATTTTATGATATGAATTTTATTTAAATCTAACAAATTTTTAATAACATCGTTTTAACTTAAAAGTCACCAAAACCTAAATAGTTATCTTTATTTCCCCCATTAAATAAACTACATTCCACATGAATACCATGAGTTGTTTTTATAGTTTATTATTATTATTATTTTATTATATTTTGACCTAGTTAAAGTGTTCATTACATTATGCCATTTTTTTATTTAATTTACTTTTATTTTTATTTTTGTGCAATTTGACATAGTCAAAATGTTAAAAATGGCATAACAACATTTCTATCATACTTTGTTGGAGAGCATCGTGACACAAAAATTTAATATTTAAATACATAAATAGTTCTATCATACTTAATCCTTATTAGAAAAGAAAAAAAAACTAACATTATAAAAAAGCATATACAAAAATATTTACTTGATCTAATGGCTTAAAACGTTTCAATCGTCTAACATTGGATCCAATGGCTCAAACATGGACACATTGGCAGCTAGGGGAGTTTTTTTCTAATTAAGAACGCCCTTAAGGTACAAATAATACAAAATAAAATGCAGAAAGGAAATTTGCGAGGTAGAGAAGCACGAAGAACAAAAGGACTACATATCCTGACTCCGAGTAATGAATGACGTCCTATAAATGTGGAGTTCGTTATTAAAATATTGATTAGTTGGATAAAAGTTGAGTAATGAACGGTGTCCCGTTTCTGTGGAGTTCGTTATAAAATATTGATCGATTGGCCAGGGCCCAGAAGTACGCATACATCTTGGAAAAAATAAAGTTTCAGAATGGGAATTTTCAAGATTCAAACGTAGTAGCCTCTGACTTTAATGTCTCAGGTTAATGTTGAAATTTAAAAATAGAGTTTGTCATTTCAATATTGAACGATTGGCCAAAAGTACGCATATATTTTGGAGCGTACTTTTTGGAAAAATTAAAATTTCAAATGGAAATTTTCAAGATTGAGAGGTAGTATTTTCTGACTTTAATGTTTATGAAAAATATGTCAAAAGGTTGTGTGTATATGAATATTTTTTAATTATTTGAACACAACTTTTTGACTATGAATATGTTCAATTTCATTGTTGACTATGTCAGGAACATGGCCATTTTTTTAGAGAATGTTCACAAAAAGGAAGGAACATCTGATTGGAAATCCTCTCCTTCTAGATGGTTTCACCAGAGTTCAACCAGGGAGACGCATAAACATAAATCAATGGTCCACTTTACCTAATATTCAAGAGAAAAAGAACCCTTTTTTCTTCTCTCGATGATATGGAAGACACCCAAATGGGGGAAGACACACATATGGAAACATCGATAGAGGAAGCCATCCAAGAGAAAAATGGAAACAAACAGACAATAGAGGAAGAAGATAGTCCCCAAACAATTTTTGGCATTAACTCCTTGCTTGGATTTGAGGAGGTATCTTCTCTGCTAAGCCAGAAAGATGCACATCTCTCAGAAGAAGAAAAAGCTTTGGTCTATATGGTAAATGACTGGGCCCACAAAGACCTGGCCGACTTGAGCATGGAACAAAAAGAGGGATACACAAATGACTACCTAAGATGGGAAACAAAGAGACAAGACTTGCTCAATGAGCATATAGCTCAAACTTTCACAAACTTGAAGTTCAAAGGGAAAGAAATTTTAAACAAGGAGCCAAAGAAGAAAACAAACAAGATAAAGAACCAATCCAGAAATTAGAACAAACCCCTTCAGGTGAGTCTCAATTAGTCTCTTGTAGTGGTGGATAACCCAACTTATTGACTTAATCTCTCATAATGAAAATAATTTCATGGAATGTTAAAGGGCTCAATATCAAAGGGAAAGAAAGATATCTTAGAGAATGTATTAAAACAAATTCCTACCATTTTGATGTTACAAGAAACAAAATTAAAGGGGAATAGAATGTCTAAAATTGCAAGTTGTGTTTGGATAGGTTGTGAAACAATGTCCATGGACGCTAGAGGAAGTTCTAGAGGGTTAGCCATATGGTGGAACCTTCAGGAAATCCAATTTACGACATGGTGGCCAACGGAAGATACCCTTACACGGTGTTTCAAACACATTGGTACTAGAGATATTGTTTATCTAACAATGGTTTATGGTTCGATATCCAATCGGGATAAATTCATTTTCATGCAGCAAATTCGAAATATGAAACACGACATAGGGAATTCTTTGTGGGTGATAGGAGGTGATTTTAATATAATCCGTGGGCTCTGAGAAAAAAAGGGAGGTACACAAAGACTAGATCAAATATCAGAAATATTTAATGCTACCATTGAAAACCTATGCCTTGTAGATGTTAACACAATCAATGACATTTATACATGGAATAATTGACGAGGAGGGATGAGTCAGGTTGCATGTCGTTTGGATAGATTCTTAATTTTTGAAGAGATCTTCCAACACGACATTTATATTGAAGCTTTAATTTACCTTGTATAGCATCAAATCATTGACCCATTAGAATGGAAATCGATTTAAAAGAAGCTCCCTTAAATCATCCATTATGTTTAAAAGGTTATGCTTCCAGCGCGAATCCTTTTAGGATCTGTTGAGGGAGTGGTGGCTTGATCTGAGGGATGTTCGCGGTGTAAACAAAATACATATGTTCCACCTTAAGCTAAAAAGTTTAAAGCAAAAAATCAAGTATTGGAATAAATTTGTCTTTGGTAATGTATTAGAGGATAAAAAAGAACTTGAGGTACAAATGAGGGATGTTCAACAATGAATAATATTGGAGGGTCGATCAAAAGAGTTAGCAACTATTAAAGAAACTATCATCCACAAGCTCGAGGAACATACGAAATAAGAAGAGATCATATGGAAGAAAAAATCTAGAATCCAATGGCTACAACAAGGTGAAATTAATACAAAATTTTTCATAACGCGTTGATCCAACAGTGACACAAAAACTGAATATTCTCAATCCAAGTCCAGGATGGTGAAAGAAAGCTACACCATGCACAAATAGAAAATAAGCTCGTTAATTATTTCAATAACCTCCTTATGGATATGCAAATGGATAGACAACCATACATTTATGGCATCTTATATCATTATTATTCCCAGGCCAAACAATACGGAAAAAAAAGGGCATTGATACACTCAATCTCAAAAGAAGAAGTTGAAATGGTAGTAATGAAAATGCCTCTCAATAAAGCACACAACCCTGACAGATATACAGTGTAATTATTTCAAAAATGTTGGGGATTTATGGGATATGAAATTTGATCCTGATCTTGGCGGGGGGGGTGGGGGGGCTAAGATCTAAAAAATTGAAATGGATCTCACAAGCTCTGCACAATTAGAATGTGAGAAAAAGGAGAAAACACATAGTGAATAAAACCACAAATAAATTTTTTATTTAAAAAGAGAATAACTATAGAAGCTACATTGTGGTGGACAATCTGTCCTTTTACAAGATACGTCTTGTTACTTATAACATTTTTACTTACAATACCACAGGTAAATTCTATGGGTGGGTAAATACCATGGGTGAATGAATACCATGGGCAGATATCACTTACAATACCATGGGTGGATACCATTTATAATGCCACGGGTAAATTCCATGTGTGGATGAATACCATGGGAGGATACATACCATGAGGGAATGAATACCATGGATATATGTCACTTACAATACCATGTGCGAATAAATACCATGGGTTGATGAATACCATGGGTGTAGGCCACTTTGCATTTGAATCATTCCTCCCTCCTTAAGAAGCAATGGTCCGCATTGCATGAAGTTCCCTCCTAAGAAGCCTTTGTTGAATATGAAGAGCCATTGAAGAGAAGGGTTTTGTTTGGTTAACCCATAATCGCGATTAACAAAGATCTGAGGGTAAAGATACCCTGTAATGCTTGTGACCAACTGTGATACTGATAGTGTGCGGCCTAGCAAATGGACTTTGATGAAGTGTGGGTTTGTGGATGACCCATAACCATGACAAACGAAGATCCGGGGATAGAGATACCTTGTAATGCCTGTGACCATCTGTGATGCTAACAATGTGGGGCCTAAAAAATGGACTTTGATGAAGTGTGGATTTGTGAATGACCCAGAACCATGAAAAATGAAGATTCGAGGATAGAGATACCCTGTAATTCTTGTGACCAACTGTGATACTAACAATTTGCGACCCAGCGAATGGACTTCGATGAGAAGGATTTTGTGTGGTTGATCCATAACCATGATGTTGATTATTGATGAAGTAGCAGGTGCTTACATCGCTTGGGTGGGAGGGCACGTATCCAAAGAACCCAAGCCGAACGCTTCTATGATGAAACTGATGAATGTGAAGCAGATGCATACTAAAGCGGGGTGGGAGGGCACGTCTCCAAAGGGAACTCGCTCTTAATGCTGCTCCAGATTTAAAATGGACATAACTCAGTCAATATAACTCAGAATCTTTATTATAACCTGTTTTTGGAAAAAGAATGATCATTCTGCATATTCTTGTGTGTTTGAAATAAATATCTGGAGAATCGGGAAACTCATATTCACGCTGCAATTGTCCTGTCATCACAAAATTTCTGAAAAACCAAAATAAATGACTATAAATTAACGATAACTACCTCGTACAAACTTCGATTCGATCGATTGTTTTTTTAAATCGGATGATTTTTCAAGAGGAACTTATATCTATGATAAATTCTCTGAAAATTTTCACTAAAAACTGTAAAAAATGACAGGAGAGTCGTCGTGCATGAATTTTTTTCAGAAAAAAATTCTGCAACACTATTGATTTTAAATCAGCGATATCTACCTCATCCAGACTCCGATTCGACTAATTTTTTTTTTTGAATTGGCTATTTTTCTGCAACGAATCCAGAGCTGTTATTTTTCTAAAAAAATTTCACCAATATTTTCAAATATGCTCTACAAACTCGTCACCCAAAAAATTTCTGCCCAAAAAAAAAAAAAAAGTCTTCCCGCTTTGCCCAAGAAAGTGCTATGTGGAGGTGATGGAACTTGCATGGAGCTCACTATAGATGGCTGCAAAATATTGAAACTGAAATATACTTCAAACCATTATTCCCATGGATCCGTAACCTGAATATGATACCATTGATCCGGATCTTGGGGGGAGTCCCCCAAGATCTAAAAAAATGAAATGGATCTAACAGGACCTGCAAAATTAGAATGCAAGAAAAACGAGAGAACACACAGTAAATAAAACCACAAAGAATTTTTTTATTAAAAAATAGAATAATTCTAGAAGCTACATTGTGGTGGACAATTTGTCCTTTTTTAAGATACGACTTGTTAGTTATAGTAATTTTCAGTTACAATACCACAAGTAAATTCCATGGGTGGGTAAATATCATGGGAAGATGTCACTTACAATACCATGGGTGGAGGACATTTACAATAGCATGGGTAAATTCCATGTGTGGATGAATACCATGGGTGGATACATACATGGGTGAATGAATATCGTTGGATAGATGTCACTTACAATACCATGGGAGGATAAATACCATTGGTGGATGAATAAAACGGGTGTAGGTAACTTTCCATTCGGATCAACATTGTAGCTTTGGTAGAAGAATCATGATATAATCAATCCCTTCATCCAACACTCAATGCGAACTTGCTCATGTTAGTACCCAAAACAGGTAATTTTGAATCACCTGAAAGCTTCAGACTGATAGTTTTATGTAACGTGATTTACAAAATTATATCCACGGTGATGCTAAATATATTGAAACCCTTTCTTCCTTCCCTTATATATCCTTATTAATTGGGATTTATTGAACGTAGACAAGTCGCAGATGGAATTGTAGTGGTGCAAGAGATCCTACGCTCTCTTAAGATCATCAAACATCTGGGCATTTTCCTCAAAATTGATCTATCTCAAGCATATGATCATATAAGCTAGACATTCCTAAGTCAATTCCTCAGTGCTTTTGGATTCACATGAAATTGGATAGCATGGGTACTCTCCATCATTTCATTTGTCTCTTTTTCAATTTTAATTAATGGGTCTCCCTCAATAAATTTTACTTCCTCAAGAGGCTTGAGGCAAGGGGATACCCTATCACCTTTTATTTTTATATTGGTTATGGAAGGTTTAGGCAGAATGTTCCAAAAATCTAGTGAGTTGGGGTATATTTATGGTCTCTGTCTATTTGGAGCATACCTTCCAATCTCACATTTATATTTCGTGGATGATGTGATTATTTTTGGATTACCAACTGCTAAGGAGTTTAAAAGAATCTTGAGGTTCCTACAATTTTCTATGGATGCCTATGGTATGGAAATTAATGTTGAAAAAATATGTCTTGTCTTCTTCAACTTTCCCAAGATGGTCCAACTGCACCTTGGTAAAATTATTAGAGTTAACAAATTATCCCTTCCCTCCAAATATCGTGGAGTGCCCTTGGTGTTATACCATAATAGAATCTCCTCTTGGGCAGATTTAATTGAGAGGACCCATCGCAAAATTAATAACTATACTTATAGAGAACTTATCATCCTGAGTTGGTTGATTATCATGAGAGAAGTGTTACAAGCCCTACCAAATTATCAACTCTCTACAATTCCTATTCCAATTACCGCAACGAACCATTTAAAATATTGATGGATCAAATAACTTTGGAAAGTTTCACCTAACAAAAATAAGTGGGATTTGGTGGGATGGAATAAGCTGACTCTATCTAAGGTATAAGGTTCTTTATGATTTTTTTATCCTATTCTCATTAGCACAACATATGCTATGAACTTGTGGTGGCAATAGGTACAGGGGGGACCCAAAATTTGGAAGGAAATATGGTCAAGAAAATACATATCCTTAGACAAACATGGATATTGACTGCGTTTTGATGGAGATATTAAAGGGTTAGGAATATGGAACTAGGTTTCCCAGAACAAACGTTGGGTCAGGCAAAAGGAATTATGGGAAATTGGAAATGACTCATCTATTACCTTCTAGCAGGAATCATGGCAACAATATCCTATTCTGCAAGTCAATGATCACTTTCGAACAATCAAGGAACTCACTCAATCACAAGGAGCTTACCATGTTGTGGATTTATGGAAACAACGTGATGGAGACCAAATTTTGCAACAGTGCAAGACTCAGGATTATTATTTCACATCACAAGAGAAAACACAGGGTAATAGCCAATGGAAAGAATATAGTAGGATGCCACAAAATCATCAAATTCGCATATCTCAAAAACTGGATATCCTAAGAAGGGGAAACCAATATTCAGGGACATTCTCAATCAATGAAAGCTAGTCCAGGCTTGTAGAAAATAAATCACAACTCTGTAAACGTCTATGGTAGGAGGGTTGTTGGACCAAAGTAAAAATCTTCATCTGGTTGATTACTTGGGACCGTTTACTAACATGGGAGTGATTCAGATCTAAATATTTTGAGGGTTCGAAAGTATGTGTTCTCTACTCATAGGGGGAAGAAACAATGTCTCAATTACTCCCGCAATGTCATTTTGCTGACAACTTGGGGTGTTTATTCAAAACATATTTAGATGCTTGTTGCCAATCACCCTGACAATTAAAACGTGGTTGGAAGCCTCTCATGAGTGTAATTTCAAACACCCGTGGATAGAAAAATCTTGGTTTATAGCCATCGGCTTCTCCCTCAGGGCCCTATGGAAAGAATGAAACTTATGTCTGTTTGAGGGAAAGAAGTGAGACCTCCAAGTAATTAAAGATATTATTTTATCAAACATCAGGGAAACATCAATAACATTCCCTTCCTTAGAAAAAGTTAGCAACATAGATGATACTGAGTGTATTATAATGAAAATTTTGGGTATCCAACTGACAAAAGGGTGTGTAAATTATTCAAACAAAAAACCCAGTAGATCCCCAACTCCTAATTACTTCATTCCTCCTTTGCACACCTTTGATTTTATCAATTTTTATGGTGCCTTAAAGGGAAATCCATGACAAGCGGGCATCAGGGGTATCTTATGGAATGAAAACTCAACCTATTTGCATGTTTTCGATCAATATTATAGGGTTTCTACAAAAAATATGGTTGAGTTACGAGCGATCGAATGCGGGCTCCAAATCGCGGTGAAGAAGGGCTATATACTAATTCACATACAGGGTGATTCCCAAATCATCACAGAAGCAACGAGGAAACTAATTCTGGGCTATCCATCGGATAGAGTTATCCATAGTTGGTGCTTACAGGACATGGAAACTAATATCCAAGCCTTGTTATCAAATTTTGATTACGTTATCCCACTACATACTCAGAGGGTTGGAAACAAGGTGGCAAACTACCTCGCAAACTGGGGTTGTCGGAAAGCAAATATAGACATTGATGCTTTATGGGAAAAAATGAAACAAAAGGATGGCTTTGTACAAATTAATGAATTGGTCCATTAAGACAAGACAATGGGAAACAATCCCTTCCCCGACAGGGGTGATCACTAAAGGAAATTTTCTGATGACGGGAAATATTTCTCTCTGGCAGGCAAAGGTTTTCATAACCCATTTAATCCACATGAAAACTCTTGGCATGCGTTTCCTCCATCAGCTCTGACCTCTGGTGGCCCTCGTTAAGCTCTCTAAGCTCCCCCACTTTCTCCACTTTTTCCACACGCTAACCATGTGGCAAGCATGTGTATCGGGTACAATATTTCACAAGTTACAACATCGGGTGTTAAATGATACACCTCCAGAGTTCATCATAACCAGCTCTTTTGGATCAGTATGCTTACTCATTCCTTTTGTCTTTGTGATTATGGTGACCTCCTCTCATTGTGGATTGACTATCACGAGATATTTCCCTGATAGGTGGAGTTTTCTAATTAATGGACTCATTATGTGCTATGGTTTGGTTTGCGGGAGTCTCAGGTATCTCTGGGATACATGGCTTGTTCTGTTCGCTTCCCACAAGCTTGTATCTATCATTTCAACTAAGCTTTCCATGCATATAGCATTCTATAAATCCTTCATTATGGTATTAGGGTGGTAGAGGTTAAGATGTCATGTTTCTATTGATAATGTCGTTCTCTGGGTAATCGAACTAAGTTTTAAATTAGGCAAGTGGTTTCACTATTGGGTGCTTCCTCCATTTCAAGGCATGCTTGATGTTTGTTCCCTCTTTTACCCATATGTTATATCATCACATACCCTATTTCTTTCTATGGGTAATAGAATTGTGTTTCGTCGAGGGTGGGTGGTTTCACTGTCGGGTGATCGACCCATATCTAGGTCTGTTTCATTCTTTTATACTCTTAACACAATATTTTCTATCATTCTCGTCTTTATAAGAGTTGAGGGTTTCCAGGTAGGCAAGTTACACCATGTTTTTATGTCTCTTCTTGCAAAATATGGGGGTTAGCCTGTCTTTTGAGCTGGTGGTCATTCTGTACTTAGCTTCCTTGCAAAGCATAGAGCCTACTGGGGTCTCGTTTAATTGATTGGTGCTTGTATGCAGAGTATGGTATGTGGGGACTTCTTCTATCTAGTTTTGAGGGAATATTTAAGTGTGTCCACCTCCCCAAAGACCATATTTTCCTCTTGAGTCAAGTTACATTCCGTCTACCTAAGGAGCACTCTCAGGTATCTTTGTTAGTCCTGATTATTAATCTATCCAGCCAGTTTTTGAAATTCACCTTTAGTTTGAGTCGTGCATATTAATATATCCGGTCGGTTTGCAAGTCACCTTTAGCTTACGTTGTTCGGTTTACCCTCTTTGGTTTTATTCTAGTTTAATTCTCTTTTCCTAGCCATACTGCTAGTTATAGTGTCACAACCCACGTCCAAGTATTACACTCTACAATCTCCTCTCTCTCTGAAAATCCATTCCCGCAGTCTATTTCGTGAGTGGTATTTGTTGAATGTAGGTTAATTATGTTAATTATAGCCCCAAGGATTCCAAGGATGCGGCAACCGACATGAAGAGGAAAGAGGTTTAGGTTTTCCTCAACCAAACATAAATCGTCTCTTTATAAGACTTGGTTAAGTGGCCAAAATTTTTCGAATATTCTCCATTCGAAGTTCAAAAGAAATTAATATTCTGGAAGCCAAATAATTTGGCGTCGAAAAATACTTTTATGATTCGAGATATTAGTGGAAATTGCCTCAAATGTGTGCCAAACCCTAATATATCAGGAAAATACGACCCCGCTTATTACACTCCATTACCCAAAATCAACAATTGGAAATACCACTGAGTATTGTTATCAAATATAAAAAAATTGAAAACTATAAAATTTTCGCAGGCAAGAAAGAACTCAAACGTATAATGAGGGACATCCACTACAATTTGGATGACATCGCTACAAGTCTAACTCAGGTGGAATAGTACATTACCACAAACTCAGAAAATGAAACCAGTGGCCACGAAGAAGCATATATTGTTATCAATGCACTTCCCATCAATTCCATAAATGCCAGTTCAGTGTCTCCAACAGTTAACTCCAACGATGTTGGCTCTCCAGGCTCGCCAATCATCATCCTTGATTACATATTTCATATTGCTGCTAGTATATAAGTACTCTAGTTACTTTGTTCTAGTTTAAAAGTCTCGTAGTACTGAATGTTCTTATGTTTACTTATTGTCATATTATCTCATTTTGTAAAGGGTGGTTGAAAGCAAGAGATTCTTCCTTGAGGAATACCCTACCATCTAGTCTCTTATCAAAGTCTAAAAAGGTTCACATTTTTGTTTATCGGCAAAGGTATTTTTCCTACAAAGGGGCTCATATAGTTAAGATATTTTTTAGAAGAAATATCTTATGTAATTCCCTTATTTTTCGATAATAATATAAAGTAATACTTACATAAAAAATATAGGTTAATGTTTATATTTAAACATAGAGTTTGTCATTTCAAGATATAGGATAGTTGAATTTGATTGTAAGTTTTAGGAATAATTTAGAATTTAAGGAATGAAAGTGAGCTTGATTGTTTCACCTTATTCCTATCTATTATATTTTATAATATAAAAAAAATATGATACTCTTTTAAAACGTTTTTGTAATAAACATTATGCACCATGTTACAACCCGTTTATAACAACTTAAGCAATAAACAGAAATTTACAACCCACATGTTAACCTCAGGTGCAGTAAATGTGCTACAACCAAATGTTTATTGTTTTTTATTCTATCTATCATCTTAGAAATCTTCCAAGAAACAAGAGAGTAGTGTGGAAAGTTATTGAAAAATAAACGTGTAAGGAAGACTTTATCTTCAACAAAGTGTTGAAGGCCCGAGATGTCTTTTTGAACTGTCGGATTTTTTTGAAAACAATAATTTCTACAAATATTACAATAGATACAAAATAGAACAACTACACGGTGAAATATTGAGATCCACCCTTTGGTAAATGAAGTGAAATATGAATTCTATTGGCATCCAAATTATTTTTCCTTAGACCAAATGGATAACTACCTCTCTTGTTGTGGCGTAGTCAACTTGTGTAGGCTTCAAGCATTGAGTTAGTTATTTTATAAGAAGTGAAAAAAATGAAAATAATAAACATATTATACCCTCAATGATTATATTCAGTGAAGCATGAAACTTCCTATCAAAACAGGGAGTGAAAAATAAAAATAGAGAAATCCACAAGTAGTTTAAGGAAAAGTATGAAAGATCACTCTTGCACTGAGTTTCCTTGGAAATATATGTGCACTCAAAATTTATATTAGGAAGCTATATTGTATATAGCCTAATTACAATGAATGTTGTTTCGCAGGAGTGATAAGAATGTTAAGTTAGATATAGAAAAAGCAAAGTCCCAACGATATTAATTCCTGAATACTAAGATTTTAGTATTCTGGTCATCTTACTGTAATCGCATATACATAAGGAAAAATTTTGTTCCAACTTTATACTCTCATTCCTTCTATGATCTCCCTGATATTAACGATGACGAATTCCTTGAGTATTATTAATTACCGTGAAAGAGATCCAAGAAACAAGTTTTTATCTCCTCGGGCGTGTAATTTATATACATCCTAGAGTGTCTCCTACTTTCCAAAAAATTTCCTACTCTACCTAAGAAGGATCGATAGGATTTTATCGCTTTCTCAACGATTGAAATCCTAATCTCCTCCCGAAGCTCCATATCCGGCACCATCCAATTAGAATGCTTCATGAGTGCCTCTTCAATTGAAAAATTGAAACCCTTGAATCTATCCTTCAGGGCATGTTGTGAAATCCTAATGGAAGCACTCCCACTCACATGAATCCCCTCATCCATCGAAAAAAAATTGAGAAATTTCATCCAGGTTGATCGCTTATAATTTTCGACATAATGTCTCACACCTGATTTTTCCTCAACCATCCATACCCTAACAACCCTATAAGCTTAAAACATTCCACCTTATTCACAATATAATGAATTGTAATCGAAATCGGATTATCACGGTGTCATAAAGACTTGTCGACATTTCGAATCCCAACGGGGATCCATCTTCGAGGATCAAACCAATGAATATTGCTCATGAGAAACATGTATGACAGAGAAACATCCTTGCAAAGGTTAGATTTTGAATCTATCTTACATTGTAGGATGGTGATAATCCATCCCAATTTCACATACAAAGCCAAGGTTGGGCTACCTGATTCATTATCATCATGGGTATCCAAGTACCCAAACATGCCCATGAGGCCATCAAGGAGGTCCTTGTGGATATTAATAGGTGAATTTTCCATTATGTTCCTAAGAGACTCCTTCTAATCATACAAAAATCTTAGATAATTCATATCAGACCTTGCAAGCGGATGAATCGTGCCACCTAGGGTCGGGGTTTTTGAATTTTCTGCCTGGACTGCATTCTCTAATTTCTTCAAAATCCTTTGTGTTGAATCCCTGAGCCGAATTACGATCATAGAGGCTTGCATCTTCACAATTTCGCATGATTCTTGGCTTAAAATGACATCGATGTTTGGTACAAGGTCCATCAGAAACGCATACATTTCAAGCACCTTGAAGATCCTTTCGCTAGAATTTTTTCTCATGGCCACAAAATCACTAAATCTAGAAGCTTTGTTGTAGACCCCTTGATGACCTTAACGAATCAGGAATCCCTGACATTATTAAAACCTAAAAAAATCTTATCACAATTATGTTTCTCACTCAAGAACATAATCCTCACCACATTAATCACAGGGCATATCCAATTCTTGATCATAATGTTGAGATTTCCCCATTCCATATTATGACAATCACTCGCACTAAGTTGGTCGACGAATATTCTGTTGATACACCCTTTTATTACAATATTTTTGGTCACCCCATAGATTTTAACTCACTCCCTCTCGTACCCACTGGAAACCATGTGTTTAACTATGATGTCTAGCACGACGTCCAACGACATCATGTCGATTTCAGAAATTCCGTCATCATTAGAACTTCGAGTCTGACGACATCCTTCGTTGCTCCCCTCTTCATCCATCGAACCCTCATCCATTGATTTGTTGCTTGAGTTGTTATTGTCTAGCACCATCATCAGTCTGACATTGGCCGATAGAATTCAATAAAACTCTACTTTCAAGCGGACCATAGGCATCTCCATGAGGCGCTGCACACACACAAGTTTGGCTGAGCTATTGTCGATGACGGCTAAAATTTCCATGAGATGTTAGAGACCGTCCATGGCAACAACATACTAGTAAGATTCCTTTCAGCTGCTCTTGAATAATTTCATGGATTTGGCCGCTTTCGAGTCCCAAAATGAGATTACGTGGTTTGCAGAGGCCAAATTGTCCCCCAAATCGACTGATTTTCCAGGTCTGGTGTTGATATTTTGATGGCTAAGGAGGAAGGGTTGTTATGGGAGGTAGAAGGGACCATGAGCATATCTCTCATGATGTGATCTGAGGATCCCAAATATTTGATGACATGATGTTCAGTGGCCGCTACTACACCTTATCCTTCTCCTCAATCTGTTGCTACTTCTTCTATCTCCATTGACGTATAGTATGCAATGAGTACATAGTATCAAAAGAGTGTCTGTGATGCTTCAGAATCCAACAAAAATTCAAGGGAACGGAGAAATGAAAAATACTCTTGTTGGTTTTAAGATATAAAGGGTGGTTATGAAAGGTCTAGAGCATGGTGTGACACTCAGAGTTCTATGGCTTCTATTTGAAGCGGTCTAAATGTTTTTGGTGGATGTGATCTACATTTAAATCTGGGTCATCCCTAGCATAAATTTTTCATGTAGACCATTTCAAATCCGTTAGGGTGAGAAGTGTCGTTGAAAGATTCGAAGTCAAGTCAAATTGATAATATAAAATAATATTTGGTACTCAGCTGGTCCCCAACTATACTGTTATGCCTCGTGCACTTGAACTCTCTCATCAATATTACAATATAATTTTTGTTAATTTTTATTCAAAACATTATCACTATAGGTGAAACATTATCACTTGAATTATTCTCCGGTGGAGCAGAGTTAGCAGGGATGGAATTGAGGGGGACTCCATTATTAACAACTTCCTCTTTGTCCTGGCCTTTTGATTCAGTCTTTGAATATGAAGCAATGTATCTTGCTAACCGGTTCAGCCTAACCGCTATATTATCCAAGTTGTAATTGATGTCTCTCATAATGCACTTTATATCTTCTTGTCTTGTAAAGAGTTTGTAGTTATAAAATTGTTTATCTATGGTGACCATGTTTAACAAGGTCTCTAATTGACGATGCAAGGTGATGGAGTGAAAAAAGAGAAGGCCTCTATTCTTGAACTTTCAGAGGTGGAGGCCGTCTCAAATGGGTTCCAGATGATGGAAAGTTTAGGAAGAGAAGCCTTCACTTTTTGCATTTTTTTTTTCAAAATTTTCTTCCTGACTTCCAACGGAGCAGCATAAAAAAAATTAGCTACTGACTCCCAGCCAAATATGCATCAGTTCCTAGAAGAGGAAGACTCTGCAACACCTCCTGAACGAGTCGATTGTCGTTGCCTAGCCACCATAAATTCCCTACAAGACACAATGAAATCAACTACGAGTTACCATAGATAATTTTGACGACCAATAAAGAGGATTAAAGAAGTGTGGGAGCGGATGTGAATTGAAATGTAACCAGGAAATGATAGGTTGATGTTGAAGGATGGTAGAGTAGTGAAAATGTTAAGGGAGACCCTAAGTCACATACGAGATTTTAAAATGGAGGAACAATAATGAAAACCCAGATGCAAACTAAGGTGAAAAACCTCAAGACGTTAAGGAGAACTGTTTTCTAGAATGACGTAAACCTAAAAACATTCAAAGCGACTATAAACTAAAAATTTAACATGAAAATGGACAACAAGGAATAATATTAGGTATTGAGAGCCCTTTGAGACTATTCCAAAACCAGATTGAAAAGGTACCTGAGTACCAAACCCCGCAAATAAGAACTGGGAAGTTGAATGAGACACTAGTGGGTTTGAAGCCTTGTAATAAAGTCAAGGAAAGGATGATGACCAACTCAAAAAACAGGCCTAACCTAGTGCTTTGCAGAAATAGTACAAAGAACATACGTGATAACACCCACCTTGAGTCCTAAGGTGAAAATTTGAACAATATTGACAAGTTGCGAGGAGGTGATAGAGAGGGAGCAAAAACAACCAAATTTGAACCAAACCTAGAGATTGAACTAGACCTAGAGATAATTCAAGGGTTTATATAATTAATATTTAGTTTTTATAATATTAAATGTTTATAATACTAATCCCTTAGGTTTATAATATTAATAATTCTATGGGTTTATAATATTAATCTCTTGGGTTTATAGTATTAAACCCTTGGGTTTATAATATTAATAATTTCTTAGGTTTATTGATCCCTTGGGTTTATAATATTAATCCCAATGGTTTATAATATTAATAACTAGGGTTTATAATACTAATGTTAGGGTTTATAACCCTAGGGTTTAATATATTAAGCTTAGGATTTAATATATTAAACTTAGGGCTTAACGTATTTATCTATAACCTTAGGGTTTATAATATTAATCTTAGGATTTATATTATTGAGTTTATGATGTTAGGGTATAATACTTAGTTTAATATTGTGATGTTGGAATGGTACAAAAATGTGTCCAGTGTCGCGTCACAATGCAACAATCAATCTGACAATGATTGTCACAATGTTACATTACTTTAAAATTTATTCAATGTCACAATGTAACATTACAAAATTGGGGTTTATATTAGGGTTTCTAATATTAGGTTTATAATATTATGCTTAATATTGGGTTCATAACATTAGGGTTTAATATTGTGTTTATAATATTCTGTTTAGTATCAAGGTTTAAAATCTCAGGTTTTTAGTATTGGGGTTTATAATATTGATGCAAGGATTTGTAATATTAAACTTAGCGTTAATAATATTAATCCTACGATTTATAATATTTATTATAGGATTTAGAATATTAATCCTAGGGATTATAGTATTAAACCTAGAGTTTATAATGTTGGGTTTTATAATGTTAGGGTTTATAATATTTGGTTTAATATTGTTAAGTTGGAATGGTATGAAAAGATGTCGAATGTCATAGTGTGACAAGCATCATTGCAATGTAACAAGCAGTGTGACAATCATTGTCATAATGATATATTACATTGCAATTTATTCATCATTGCATTATGACATTGAACAACAACCAAATTTGCATCCATCTTACTCTGGATCTATCATGCGCCGAGAGGGATCAAATCTCTCGAGGTGAAAACCTATTTTTTGAGTGCAAAACTTGAGGAAAGGTTTGCACCTCGAGATATTTGATCCCTCTCGGCGCATGATAGATCCAGAGTAAGATGGATCTAGGCTGGTTCCAGTTGGAGGCATCAACGTCACATTTTTTTAGATTATTAAATTTTTTGTATATTTTTGAGATGTACATCATACTTTGAAATTTTGAAGATTAGAAATACAAATTCTAACAAATGTTAGAACACTATTTTGAATACTGAACCACGTAATAATCGTAGAAATCAACATCTACACTATTCAATTATTTAAATATTTTTCTGGAACTATTGTACTAAAAATCATACTTTTCTCTCTTTCTCTTCGATATTAATAGGTTGAATTACTAAAACATAAAAATAAATGTACATTGTCAATAATTTTTCCTGCTTACAGTGAAATTAATGCACAATGTTAATCCAATCACTTTAAAATTAATGTACCATCAATGTACATCCAATTACATCAAATCAGAAATCAACGTTTACACTGAAATCAATGCATATAATGCAAACAATGAAATAGGATTAGAAAACAACATCTACAATGAAATGGATGTATCTAATGCATGTAATCAAATAGGATTAGAAATCAACATATACACTGAAATTAATGTATCTAGTGCAAGTAAGCAAATAATATTAGAAACCAACATCACTGAAACCAATGCATCTAGTGCAAGCAATCAAATAGGATTAGAAATCACCATCTATACTGAAATCGATGCATTTAGTGCAAGCAATCAGATACGATTAGAAATCATGTACATTGAAATCAATGCATCTAGTGGAAGTAGTCAACTATAATTAGAAATCAACATCTACACTGAAATTAATGCATCTAGTGCAAGGAATCAAATAGGATAAAACGTTTCTGCTGTTATAGCATCATTTCTCACCTTCATATGATTCATGATTGCTTTTATGGCTTTAGGAACCCATTCCTAAAAACTTGGACAAATTCACTAAAAAACAGTGTAAAAATCCCCATACGCGATTATGCCCAGACTTTTCCGCGTGTATACGCGAGTCCACATGCAATTTTCCGCGTATGCCATTAAAATCATTAAAAAATATATAAAAATTCCCTATTTTCGGGCTGGGTTGATGGTTACTCTGGTAGTTCAACCACCCCAGCACGTGGCCAACTGTTTCCAACTGTTGAAACTACTTTGAGGGAGTATAAAAGCACCTCATGTGCATGGCCTAAGGGAGAGAGAGAATTATTGATATTATACTCTGTTGGTATTCCCTATCCAAGTCTGAATTCCCGTGCCTCCTGCACTTCCCAGTTCATTACAGGAAACCTTTGTTTCCTGGAGATGCTCATCTCTTTATATGTCATCTCGTATGCACCAGTTCGGAAGGATTCTTAGCGAGGCAAGGGTGGGACGGATCCAGACAACAGTCTGCTCGAAGATCGTGGAAGGATTCAGGTGATCTCTCCACTCGTTTTTCTGTACATGCTATTTATAATACAGAAGTACCATCTTGTTCCCGAAATATACGTGTTAGTGTCTGCTTGCATATATGAGAATATTGTTATTTAAGAATTTATTATGGTTTATTTAATGTTTCATATGGATTTCACTAACAGTTAGAGTAGATATATGATGTACAACCTGTTCTTCATGCTTGTTTCTTCTTGTCTTTCAGGTTAAGAAGGAAGAAGGGTTGCTGGGGGTTTGGACCCCGTGGGATCTGCTTCAACCGTAGGACCTATGGGTAACTTCCTCGATCTACTCTATTTAGTTTTTCATGAACATGTATGGTTGTGTGAGTCCTCTTAAGTAGCTATTCTCGCTCTCGTGGAGATTTAAACCCAACGAACCCTAGGTGATTCTCCCCCAAAACAATTGCCTACACTGAAATCAATGCA